>CM062811.1:802030289-802493192 GCA_031772625.1 Pinus tabuliformis | reverse complement strand
ACCCTATTGGTGGATTCCTCAACTCTGTGTCAGCTTTCATTATTGGTTGGTTTAGAGGGTTTCTATCGTGTGCTAGCCACATCTTTGTATGCCAAACGTACTTCGGTTGGGTTACTACATAATTGTTCATCCAATTCCTTCACATTATTGGCCTACGGTTACACTCATGCTAGATTGATGAAGGATGCTTAATGCCTCCTTCTAAACCGGATATTTTTCCTCATCACTTCAGCTCATTGCTCTTGAAAGAGATCTAGAGTCCATTTGGCATACTTAGGGTTTTGTAGTCATCATGCAGATTCCTTTTCTATCAATGGTGGAAAACATCATTTTCTCTTGATTGATAGATTCTTTCAAGTGTTCGATTACAGCTCATTTATTCACACTTATTAGATTGTATTGGGTACCTTGACTCTCATTATCATTATAATTGAGTAGTCTCACATTTCTTAATGGTATACATCAATGACCGATGGTCAAACAACGATTTCTTACATGGTCGACTTCAGATCATTCATTCCCATTGTGTAGAAGTACCACAGCGGTTGGTGAAGACCTCGGGTTTGCATCAACATGTCTTGGCACTTGTCAGTTGCTCCTGTTTCTGCTAGTTGACGCCATCCACCTTATATGTTGCAGTTCCTTACCAACGACATATTATATGCTGGCACCCGAGTTGCGATGTAGTATCATTTATTCCATCATATTCACTTGTTACTATTGGGATCAGTTTCTTGACTTCAGTGATCAGCTTCATACTTCAGCATCATTGATCAGCTCTTATATATGTATATCTAGACATGTACTTTCTTGATTTATGATCAAATGATCCATTATGTACTTTCAGCTCCTTTATACTTGTATACATATTGGATCCAATTTTGTACTGATATGCAAACATACTTTACTATTTCTAAGCATGGGTATCTCCGCCTCAGACAACAATTTCTTTTTTATCTCTTCGATGGCTTGGTAGTCTAAATTCTGGTGAACTCCTCCTCAGTCTCAGCATGATTCTTTCCATACATTTAATACATTTCGGCCATCATGTACCCCTTCTGACCTCATATATTAGGGGGAATTTGTTATAGCACCATTTACCACTCTAGATTTGATCCTTTGTTTATGGCCTAGGGCAACCCTTCCTTCCAGACTTGGTCCAAAAGCTTAAAAAATAGTGTTTTATTCCCTATAGGCTACTTTTCTCTATGATAAAAGCATGTACACGCGGGTCAGAATATACCCAACCTGCGTACATATGTTAAAACACTTAAAAAAATCAAATTTCCTTAATTTCAAGTGGAGTTCATGGGTTTTACCTATTACTCACCTCCTATTGTCTGTGGCCCAACTGTTTCCCAACTAAAAAAACCTAATTTGGAGAGGTATAAATAAACCTGCATGGGAAGGCCTTAGGGGAAAATGTATGAGATATTGATAATATAGTGAGATTATCCCTAATCAAGTCTGAAGAATCCCTGTGCCTCCTGCACTCCCTAAAGTTTCAGGAAACCCCTGTTTCCTTAATTATAGATATCCCCCATTTTGCTTGAGATATCCTCGTGTTGGTGATGGAGGAAGATTGCTAAAGGCCAGGAAAGGATGGATCCAGAGGACGGTTCCACTTGGATTCAGAGAAATACTCAGGTCGTATTTCTCCACCTAGCTTACTTCAATAAAAAGGAATGTTGTTCTGTTTCCGACATGAAATGTGTTTATGCATCAAAGTTGTGTTGTACTTCATTTATGAATCTTTATTGATGTATAATTAGTCATTTATTTATGTGACTTAAATTTAACATCATGTATATCCTTTATGTTTCTATGTCGCATATGTTCTATTTGAATATTTTTCAGGTTTCAAGAACATTGGGAGAAGTTGAGGGTTTGCACCCTGCAGTATCTACCCAAACAAAGGAAATCGGGTAAGAACACTCCTGCACGATTTGGTAGATTAATGATGTTTAATGATTTTTTGAGCATTTCTTTTTTAGGTTTTCCCTCTGCTCTGTTGGGGTTCTCAACCCAAACTCTAGGGTGGTTTCACTCGTAACAAAAAGAGAAACCTTTTCTATATCCAAAATTTCCTGATGGAAACAAACAAGAAAAACTCCATAATATATAGTAGACCCTTCAAGCCATGTATATTTCAACTACATTCTTGATTAAAGCTATATTAGCTACACAAATCTCTTTTATTTTTCTATCATATCTTTTCCATCAAGATCATATCAACATCCAAGTTTATACTCATAATCTTACCAATATTCATCATATAAATTTTTAAGTTATCAATATAAAATTCCTTTAGCCTGTTTGAAAAACGAACAAATTTTAAAAAGCAACCATGATAGTCAAGATTGTGAAAATTTATAAAGGACTAGTTACGCATGACTAATTTAGTTCGAATAGAAGTTGTAATGTCACAATACCAAATAGGAAGGCTCTCCTAGGGTACCTGTATTGAATTGACTGAGATATTCATTTCCAATGTCTTAAGAAACATGTCTTCAACTCTTCCCTAAGATCCTCCCAAATGTGTAACTTGAACAGGTAATATTCACTTGGGACAGGGCTCTCCTTTCCAGCAAGTAGTCTAGCACTCCTATATGGTACTAGCAGGCCACTCCCTTAAGACAAAGAAACACTTGATGGACCAGCCTTTCTTCTAGCACTTCAAGATAACCCTCCATTACAAATTTTTCATTTCATTCTCTGATGGTAGAAATAACCCAAGGAAAGCAATTTTTCTCCTCCTTAGGTGATAGGACCAAAGAATTGAGGAATATTCCCTTCCCCTTCACCTTCTTTAATGATGAGTAGTGGAAAGATAGAGATTGAGAAATATAATGGTCAGAGTTTTGAGTTGTGGAAACTCAAGATGGAGGATCTGCTCATGGATAAAGATCAGTGTATCGCGGTAGATCTGGGTACTAAACCACTAGCAATGTTAGTTGAAGACTGGGAAAGTTGGATTAGAAGGCAAAGAGCACAATACAACTGCGTGTATCTAATTCAGTATTTCTGAATGTATCAAGGGAAGCTTCAGTGAAGGCTTTGTGGGACAAGCTAGGGACTTTGTACTAATCTAAGTCTCTAGTGAATAAAATGTTCCTAAGGAAAAAGTTGTATAACTTGAGGATGAAAGATGGAGACTTGGTGACTGAGCATTTGAATGCATTTAATATTGTGGTAATCCATTTATTATCTGTTGATATTAAAATTTCAGATGAAGATAAGTGCATCAGTTTGTTGTGTTCTCTACTAGATTCGTGGGATAGTCTGGTTGTTGCAATAGGTAGCAATGCAACTACCTTGTAGTTTGATGAAATAGTCTCATCCTTGTTGTCGAAGGAGATGAGATGGAAAAATATGGAGGGCTAGAATGGTGATGTCTTGTATATACTAGCATGGTTTCAGAATAGAAAAAAAAATAAGTCCTCAAGTGGGAGATCTAAATCTCCAAGAAAACATGTAAAGGTGTGCTGGAAATGTGAAAGGAAGGACACTTCAAAAGGGACTGTAAATATAAAGCTCCTGAGAAAAGAAATGGATTTATGATGCTCCTTATACAGAGGATAAAACCACCTGAGATGAAGGTGGGGATGTGTACTTAGCTTCTTCTTCAAGTACACATGTAGATCATGAGGCATGGTTGATTGATGCAGGTGCATCCTTTCACTTCATTCTACATAGATAGTGGTTCTTCGAGTATGAAAAATATGATGGTGGTCACGTCTTCTTAGGGGATGACAGGAAGGTTAGAATCGTTGGTCATGGAAAAGTCAATTTGAAGTTGCAACTTGGAATAATTAGAACACTTTCAAGTGTTCTGCATATTGTTGCATTGGCTAGAAATATGATTTTTGTAAGCAAGCTGGATGGCATAGATGTAAAAATAGTGCTCAAGAAAGATACCTACAAGATGGTTTAGGGAGCACTGGTATTGATCTGGAGAGCTTGGATTGGAAATCTGTAAAAGCTTAAAGGTAGCACTGTTATTGATGAGTGCAACAGTTTTGTGGTTCCTAAAAGTGGAGCAGAAAATCTAGTGGTCTTTGGAGAAGAGACCATGCTATGGCATCAAAGGCTTGGACATATTAGCGAGAAGGGCCTTCAAATACTTCATGGTAGTGGTATGATAGAAGGTATGTCTAATTGCTCTATGGATTTTGATTTCTATTAAAATTGTGTGTATGGGAAGAAGAATCAGGTGAGTTTCCTCTCTGGTGTTAAGACGGCGAAATGGATATTAGAGCTTGTGCACAGTGATATGTTCAGAACTATGCCGGTTCCATAATTAGGTAAGTCTATATACTATGTATCATTTATGGATGACTTCTCAAGGAATACATGGATCTATTTCCTCAAGAAGAAACTTGAAGTCTTTGACAGGTTCAAAGAATTTAAGGCTCTGGTGGAAAACTAGACATAGAAGAAGATAAAGGTGTTGAGGACAGAAAGCGATGGAGAGTTTTTCAAGAAGGAATTTGAAGAGTTATATAAGAAGTGTGGTATAGCACAACAGAAGACTACTCCATACACACCTCAATAAAATGGAGTTGCAGAAAGAATGAACAAGATGTTGATGGAAAAGGAAAGAAGCATGCTTAGTGGTCTGGGGTTAGGAAAGGAATTCTAGGCAGAGGCAGTGGAGATTGAATGTTACCTAGTCAACGGATCACCTTCATCGACGTTGGAGGATAATACTCCACAAGAGGATGGTTTAAAAGGTTATAAGATTTGGAACCCAGAAACAAGGAAGGTTGTGTACAGCCGAGATGTGGTGTTTAGAGAGGTGAAATATGTTATTAAACATGAAGTCATACCAAAGGAACCTGAGAAGATAGTGTTTGAGCTAAAGGAGGAAGAATCAGACTCTACAGGAGAAGAGGAACCAGAAGATGAAGAGCCACAAACTCCAGCTGTGAGAAGATCAATTCGAAAAAGAAGGCAGCCATAAATGTATAGTCCATATTCTTTTTGTTCAAATTTTGCTTTATCTATTACTAATGATGATCCCAGAACTGAGAGGGAAGCAGTATATTAAAAGGATGAAAAACTCTAGAAAGAGGCCATGGTTGATGAAATGGAATCTTTGCACAAAAATGAGGCTTGGGACCTAGTGGAGTTTCTGGCTGGAAGAAAACCCATTGGCAGCAAATGGTTGTTTAAGAAGAAGATGAATGTAGAAGGAAAGGTGGAGAAATACAAAGATCTGCTGGTAGCAAAAGGTTATTCCTAGGTGTTAGGAATTGATTTTGGCAATATTTTTTCTCCTGTTACCAAGGTAGCTTCTATTACATTAATTGTATCTGTTGTTGTTGATTTTGATTTTGAGGTAGAGCAGATGGATGTGAAGATAACATTTCTTCACGGGGATCTGGAAGAAGAGATCTACATGAAGCAACCTGAAGAATTTGCGGTGAAGGGTAAGAAAAAACTAGTATGCAAGTTAAAAAAGTCTATGTATGGGTTAAAACAATCACCAAGAATTGGTATCAGAAATTTGATACATTTATATGGGGACTTGGCTTCACCAAAAGCAAAGCAAATCACTTTGTGTATTTTAAATTAATTGGTGACTGTGTTATTTATCTGGTTTTGTATGTGGATGATATGTTGTTGGTTGGAAATGACAAAGAAATTATCTAGGATTTGAAGACCCAATTGTCCTCCAAATTCGACATGAAATATCTTGGTGCTGCAAAATATATTTTGGGCATGGAAATTAAATGAGATCAGCAAAGAGGAAGCTCTGGTTAAACCAAAGGAAGTATGTCGAGACAATACTACAAAGGTTTAATATGCAGGATAGTAAACCAGTGAAGGTTCCTATTCCTGTAGGTGTAAATTTATCTGCTAAACAATGTCCCAAGACACAAGAAGAGGAAGAGAACATGTCCCGTGTTCCATATGGAAGTGAAGTCGGTAACCTAATGTATGCAATGGTCTGTACTATACCAGACATTGCACATGCAGTGGGAGTATTGAGTAGGTTTATGTCAAAACTAGGGAAGGAGAATTGGACATAAGTGAAGTGGGTTTTCAGGTATTTGCATGGCACTAGTGATTATGGTTTGTGCTACTAAGGAAGACCATGATTGGACATAGTTTTGGACATCCATGGCTTTGTTGATGCAAACTGGGCTTAAGATTTGGATCAGAGAATATCCACAAGTGGGTATGTTTTTAACCTATTTGGAGGTGCAGGTAGTTGGATGAGTGAGAAACAGTTTGTAGCGGCACTTTCAAGTATAGAGGTAGAATACATGGAAGCCACTCATGCAAGCAAGGAAGAAATTTTGTTGTAGATATTGTCTTCAAGTATGGGGTTAGTATAGCGAGATATAAGGATAGACTATGACAGCCAAAGTGAAATTTTCATGGCAAATAATCCTACTTATCATTCAAACACAAAGCACATTGATGTTCAGTATCAGTTTGTGAGGGATATGGTTGAGGAAAAAAAGGTGTTGCTGGTAAAAGTGGACACTTTGAAGAATACTTTAAATTGAAAAATTTTGTGAGCACTAAGAAGTTCTCTTGGTGTATAGAAACACTGGGCATCGCAGGGTTGGATCAATGGCTAAGCTCTCATGCAGCCCCCTCTAGAAAGAAAACAACAAGTGGGAAAATGTTGGGTTGTGTTATATTCTTTCCAAGACAACCCCATGTGTGGTGCACTGTATATTAGGTGGGTAGACCTACCTATGGTTTTTTACATGGATTTCTCACATGGTTTTGGGCATGATGGTTTTCTATCCATGGTATTTTCTAGATCAGTTCAAGGGAATTATGGTTATGTTTTAATCCAGGGTTAATAGATTATGGTTTATCGATGCTTCAACATGTATATATATGTATTGTAACATTGAAAGAAACATAATGAAAAATCAATCTGGTAATCCTGATTTCAGGATCCAGAGGAAAATCTCTGTTTATATATGTTTTATGTTTTATGCTCTCGCCATTGTTTATTTTCCGTTTTTAGAATTCGTATCCAGGTAATTTTGTACGGGGTTAAGACCTACATGCTCTTCATACTGGAAGCAATGTTGCATCTCCTTCAACTCCTCCTTAGCACATGGCCCTCGGCGTTAGCATAGATGCCATGCTATTCTATGACCATGATGATTTCAGTGTTTGGTGTTTTTTTATTTTTATTTTTGAACCCCTTATCATTTTTTAACCTTGTCACTTGCCTGTTGCAGGACCATCTTAGAATGCCAATGGGGTTTTTTCTTCATCTGCAAGAGCAGAACAAAGCTCTAGAAATGATCTCAGTCACAATGTTTCCAAGGTGGAGCGATTTGCTTTAAGCTTCAATTCCATTTATAGCCACTATTTTAATTTTTTTCCTTTCATGGATTTAGTTTATTTAAGTGCTAATGCATCGACATCTCCTATAGGGAATACATGAACCACCAAGGTTGATGACGCGAGTTCTTGGCTACTAGGCTACTCGCTTGGTTTTTTACTGTGTTTCTCTTCTTTACCGGGTACGCCATTCATAACTTTGACTGTTGGGAAAAAGAAGAGATTTATTTTTTGTCCACTGCCTAGTTTACAACCACTCAACGTTAATATTTATTGAGTGGTTCCATTCATAATTTCCTCCATAGATAATTTTCTTCCTCCATTACTGAGTCTAGGAATAAGGAGAGTACTGGTGACTTTGTTCTACTCGCCCAACCCCTACTCCCTCACTTATTTATTTATAGGAGAACTATGCCCATGAATGTTAAAGTTGTTTCAATGAATTTTCTTGGGTTTCTCCTCGCCTAACTTTCCCCCTTCACACCTCTCTGTTGTCACTCTATTTGTAAATTTTTCCCTTCACAATTTATTATTATTCTCTGAACAATTGTTTCTTTTATTCACATAATTAAGTCATGCTTAAAGTAGTAGTTCTCCACTCTCTAGCATAGCTCAATTTGGGAAATCCAAACTAAAAGGCTAACCATCATGTAGCATGTGCAAACAGGGATAATCTCCCTTATCTGGTTGCTTCCCACAACACACTTAGAGTGTCTTCCCCCTTATTGTATACAATGAATTCATAGGTTTCTATGTGGTTCTTTTTCATTTTTCCAAACTTCCTCCAATTAAGGTAAATTTTGTTATAAGGGCTTATATTGTCGTGTCCTAAATTTTCTTTTGTTTTGATTAAATGCTAGAGGGATTTTTCCCTATGCACAATTCTCATTCATTCATGTCTATTTTTCCATGGCTGCATAGGTGAATTCTCTAGTTCAAGCTCATTTTAACTTTTGGTTTCTCTTCTAAGAGAAAAACTTCTACAGTCTTCCTCTTGGATGAATTCCTAGTTCCGAGTTTAGTTCTTTTATCAAGAACAACATGTTGTTCTATTTTCTTCTTAGATTTCTACCGCAATTACTCTGAGCATGATTACATGAACTCTTCAGTTTCTAGTTTAATTTTTTTCCTCGAGATTTTGTGGCTAGATTGGTTCATTATTGGATGGGTATGACTGTGAGAATTCTAGTGTACCATTATGTACGGTATAATTATTTTAGCTAAGGATCGTTGGGTTGTTTCCTGCTCTTTTGATAGGATGTAAATGTAAATAAATGCTACGTATAAATTCTATCAGTTCAAGGGTTATTTACATTTTGACATGACTGCTTGATATTGTTTATATCCATGGCACCTAACTTTTGTGGTAATAGAACACGAAACGCACAGTTCAAATTATGAATTCTAATTCAAATTTTTTGTTCCTCATTATATGTCCAGTTTCAATTTTTGTTACTTAATATATGTGTTGTCTCAAAGCATTCATGTCAAACTTCATATATATATATATATATATATATATATATATATATATATATATATATATATATATATATATATATATATATATATATATATATATATATATATATATATATATTCTCAACTTCAATGAGCTCTCTTACTGATATAATGCTTATGATATAATAGCGCCCTTATTGCTACAAATCGAAATGCATTCTTTGTACTTCTGGATCAGCTACTAAATGTTTTTATTTAAGAGTTCCATGTATGCGATGAAAGCTCTAGTTCCACATTTGTCTCTTTCTTAAGAAATTTGTAAAATAGACATTTATTGATCTCAGTGTAATGATAAAATACGTATGCATTTGCTAAATATTCTTATGTTATTTTTAATTCCATAATTACGATGACTTATTTATTCCTAGTTTCTCCCTCTAGAGTCCACCTCAAAATATCTCGGTAGTGCCAAAATTCTTTATATGTGTGTGTGTGTGTGTGTGTGTGTGTACTTCATTAAATACGTTAGCTCAATTCTGCCTTTGTAAATCTTAGTCAACATTTAGCATAGGTGCTTAGGTGTATTTTCCATGAAATTAGATTACAAAAGAAGTTTTTTTATTCTACAAACTTTCTATAACCCCTAATTGTTGTGCTACTCATATAAATTTCCATGCCTATTTTAATAGAAGCAGGTTCCCTTTATCTATCATTCCATACTCAAGTGACTTACATAAGTTATTAGATCGATGCTATCACATCTTCAATCATGATATTTTTTCTTTTCTTTTTAATCATAAAAAATGAGTTATTCTCCACTCACAGAAATATTTCTAACCTACAACTTTAAGCTTACAATTTTGACAGTCCCCAATTAATTATGAAATTCTATGGTACACATTCGTAGATACACCAACTATTATGTGCTACATAGATGCCAGTGAAATAACACAAAATCCATTAACATTTATAGATCTAACCAATAATTGAATTCGTATTCACTGCAAAATCTTCACTGGAGTAAGAAACTGACCACCCAAACTCAAATTGCCCTCTAGTTCCCCCTGAACCAAGATTTTTTTTGCCAGAGAATCAACAACCCCATTGATTCATTCCATCGGTATTTTATACCCTTCTCCATGATATTGTTTCCTTTTCAATGGCAACCCGCTTTTGTGGGCGTTATTGCTCACTTGCCTAGGCTTTTGACTTAAAAGCCTGTATTTTTCTCTTGCAGTGCTTTAAGTGCGACCAACTTAGCATCTTTCTTTCATTAAGCACTTTTATGAGATTTTTCTCTCCCATCCCTTATACTTATCTAGAATATTTCTAGAATAATTATCTTGAAGAATTTATCCAATCTCATTTACTAACGAGATTTTTTTCTTGATTTGGCAACTAATATCATTCTTGAGTGTCTCCTCCAAGTACTTAAGTTTCATTCAATTTTTTTTATTAATAAAGAAAATACTTATTTACAACAATTTATCCAAATTATCTTCATGGATTTTCTTCCATTCTTACCAACACAGATAATTAAAAACAACATTACATAATAGAGGGATATTACGTTCTTTTCCCCTTATATTCACACTATCCTCGGTGTGTAGTTTATATGTACTTTTTGTTGAAATAGTGTTGGAAATTATTTTCTGCATTTCATCTTCTCACTCCCAAGTAGCCTCCTCGGGGGTATAGTGCTTCCATTTCACTTTAACCCAAGCAACGACTCAATTTCGAAGTCATATCTCTTTCCAATCGAGAATGTAGAGTGGTTCTTCCATGAAGTCTCCTTCGGGTTCCACCTATAACATTTTCTAGTCAATAATATGAGAGTTATCATGTACATACTTCTTAAGTAAGGAAACATGAAAAACATTATGAACTTTAATGTGACTGGGTAGCACTAGTTGATAAGCTACAGGTCCTACTCTATCCAAAATCTCAAATGGACAACAAGACGGGGGCCCCAATTTTTTACAAGTGCCCATTCTTAATGTACTTTTCTCTGGGTTTTACTCTTAGATAGACATGGTCCTTGACTTTAAACTCTTTGTGTGATATCTTTTGTCTACATAACTTTTTTTTCGATCCTGTGATGTTCTAATATTTTGTTAAATCCTTCACATTGTCTGCTCCATTTATTGTAATGCATCTGGCCCAAGAATCAGTCTATCCTCTGGTTGATTCCAACTGAGGGGTGTATGGAATTTTCTACCATACAAGGCTCCAAAAGGGCTCATTTTTATGTATGCCCGATAGCTGTTATTGTAGGCAACTTCGGCCAAATGCAGAAAATCCTCCCATTTTGTTGGCCTAACCATAACATGTGTTCTGAGCATATCTTCCAAAATTTGATTGGTTCTCTCCATTTGGGGATGGTATGTAGTACTGAAGTTCAATTTGGTGCCCATGCCTCCAAATTGCACCTTCCATAACTTTGAATTAAATTTGGCATCCCTTTCACACACTATCATCTTGGGTATTCTATGAAGTTGAAAATTTTCCTTCATGAAGATCTGAGCAATTTGTGTTGTACCAAACATAGATTGTGTAGACAAAAAATGAGATGCTTTACTTAACATATCCACCACCACCATGATGGAATCATGTTGTCTTTTTGTTCTAGGTAGCCCTATAATAAAGTCTAAGGAAATTATTTCCCATTTCCATTCAGGAACAGGTAGGGGATTCAGTAACCCAGCCGGGTGTTGATGCTCAACCTTTACCTGTTGACACTCCAAACACTTTGTTAAATATTCAGCCACTTCTTTCTTCATTCCCAGCCAGAATATTTTTTTTCTTAATGTTGTAACCATATTTTGGTAACCTGGGTGCCCAACATAGGGTTTTTTATGATATTCATCAAATATCAATTGTTTCAAATCACAAACATTATTAATATACAATTTATTCTTATAAATAAAAAAAATTTCATATTTTTTTGCATAACCAGAAACATCAGTTTGTTGTAATTTCATTGGATTTCCAAATATTTTGGGTCACTAGCCATGGAGTTATTGATTTTCTCTAGAAAATAAATTTTAATTATACTAACATCCACCTCTATTAGATTATAGGCATGCCTTCTTAACGCATCTCCTATCTTGTTTTATTTCCCCTTTATCTGTTTTATGTCGAACTCAAACTCACTAAGAAAGGACATCCACTAGAATGTCTAGCGTTTATGTCTAGTTGACTAAAAAGGTATTTTAGACTGATATGATTTATTGTTACAATACATTTTTTTCTTAATAAATAATTCCTCCACATTTTTAAGGCATGTATGACAGCGGCTAGCTCCAGATCATATACTGCATAATTTTTTTCATGGGTCTTCAATTTCCTAGATTCATATGCTATTATAGAATTACCTTGCAGCAA
Organism: Pinus tabuliformis; assembly: GCA_031772625.1. NCBI lineage: Eukaryota > Viridiplantae > Streptophyta > Pinopsida > Pinales > Pinaceae > Pinus > Pinus tabuliformis. Next base: position 802,481,027 of record CM062811.1, on the reverse strand, counting down.
CACTCCCCTTAGTCCTTCCATGATAACATCAGTTCAAACTGTGAACTATTTATTTGGATCTACTAATTTCAAGATTGGATTTGTTGTAAGTAATTGTTTAATCTTCTCAAAACCTTTTTGACACTATGCAGTGCATTCAAATTTTACCCCTTTTTTCTATAAAGATGTAATGGGATAAGCTATTTCAGAGAACCCTTCTATAAATTAGAAATATTACCTTGCTAGTCCCATAAAATGCTGAACAACAGATACATCCTTAAATGTACACCAGTTAACCATGGATTTCACCTTCTCTGGATCAACTTCTAGTCCTTCCATAGAAATTTTGTGACGCAAGTATTGTATTTTGGGTTTGTAGAACTCACACTTGTTTTATTTGGCATACAAGTGATTTTCTCTTAATGTTTGTAGCACCAATTTCAGGTGTTCCTTATGCTCGTCCTCATCTTTGGAATATATTAAGATATCATCAATAAATAAAAGCACAAATTTATCCAAAAATTTGTTGAGTATTATGTTCATTAGGAACATAAAAGTTGTTGGGGCATTAGTAAGGCCAAATGGTAACACTACAAACTCATAGTGTCCATATCTAGTCCTGGACGTTGTTTTATGAACATCCTCCTATTTTATTCTTAGTTGATGATATCTTGTTCTCAAATCGATCTTTGAAAAAATGGTTTACCCTCTTACTTGATCAAACAAATTGTTAATACGGGGCAATGGGTACTCATTTTTTATAGTTAAATTGTTCAACTATCGGTAATCGACACACACTCCACATGTGTCATCTTTTTTCTTAACAAACAATACAAGTGTCCCCCATGGTGACACACTAGGCCTAATGTAACATTTATCTAACAACTCTTGTAGCTGCATTTTCAATTCCAACAACTCAAGTGGACTCATCTAGTAAGGTACTCTAGGCTTAAATGTAGGCCCGTTAAGGATTAAATGTAGGCCCGTATTGATATGGGCTTTGGAACCCCTTGAATAATCTGTGTTTGTCCTTGCAGATTCACACAACTCACTATTTTCGCAAAGCAATTTATTATGGATACTTGTTTCTCAAGCCAATCCATACCTATCAGAATGTCATAAGACCCTAAGGGAAGAACATTTATATTTGTTTTTCTCAAATAGCCATTTAGGTATGGGGACATTATCTTATTTGGTTGGTTACTCTTCTCTTAGTGTCAGTTTGCAATTGTACTAACCACACAGTTTTATATTTCTCAGTTTTAAGTTCACATTTTTCCACCATATTATGTCTAATATAACTTAAACATGCCCTAGGATCAATTAAAACAAAAATAGTTCGGTTGGAGAGAGTACCTTTGATCTCAATCATGGTTGATTGATTGTGCACTTGTCTGTACTCTAAGGAGGCATTTATCCTAGGAATATTCTTGACAATATCCTCCATAGTGGTAGCTTCCTATACAATTGGAATATTGTGAACAAATCTGGGATTACGAGGACAATCTCTCAGCAGATGAGATTTGCCACATCCCCAACATTTCAATGGTTCTCTTTATTTTCCCCCATTATAATTTTTCCCATCCAGATTCATGGTGTTTGATCCAGCATGATACCATAACGATTGATTTGTGTTCCCCTTACTAAACTTTTTTTGTTGATGATCCGTCCCAAAAATTTTTAGATATCCTTGTTTCTACCGTTTTATGCCAGCTACAGATTTACTTATGTCCTTATTTGGCCAAAATTTAAAATTTCCCCCATTACTTTTGAACTATTAGTAACATAGTCAGGATTTTCTCACAACCTCATCATTGTCTTCGGATTGTCAAATTCAATCCACTTTTTGTACACTGTAGGTAGACAGTTTACAAACTCCTATACCTTATTTTTTTGTTTTTTAGTGTAGGGTGCATATCGCAGCAAATTTGTAAACATCACCACAAACTCATCCATCGTGAGCTGCCCCAAACTAATTTCATATAATTCCTTGGCACAGTCATCATAATACTATTCACTCAAATATCAATTTTCAAATCGTTTCTAAAACTCCTCTTATGACACAATCCTTTCCTCAAGTAAATACACACCTTTAGCCTCTTCCCACCAGAGAGAAACCTTACCTAGCAGCTAGTAAATTGCCAATATTGCATTCAATTTTCTCTCATAATCATAGACTTGGAAGTATTTGGTCATGTTTAGTAACCATGCATTAGTGTCCTCTTTCTTTTCCCCATCAAAAGTAGGGTGTTTAATCTTCTGAAATTCTCCTTGCAATTCAATTTGCTTATTTTTGTTCTGACTTCTGGGATATGTCCTATGGGAATCCTCTCCACTTTCAGATGTTTCAGACTTTGTGCCACTTTTTCCACTTTTCTCAGATTCAAGTTCAACTATCTTATGGCTAGATTTTTTAGTCATCCCTCTAATCATTCTCTCTTGTTCCTCAATGGAATTTACCAATCACTCGTTATTGCTCCTTAAGTGCGCCAGTTCTTGTTGCAAATTCCTAATGACCTCCAGGAATTGGGAAGTTACTGAGGTGAACCCATCTCCCAGTTCAACATATAGACCTGCACTTCCAGTGTTGGATAGAACTTCCTCAGCCATTATGTTGTTGAATCTGATAACTCTTGTACCTTGCAATTACATAGAGATCAAAATTATTTTATCGTGTGTAATTCTGTCAATTTTTTTATTTTTTATTTTTAGAAGAAACCTACTGTTGTTTTTTTTAATTTCTATGACAATCTCTCAGCCTAGTGGTGTTACTGGGATCTAGTACCATATGTAACATACCTTAGTCACTTGAGCAACAACAAAAAATTCAAAGTACCTCTTTCTTTCCTAGATTACGTATTTAATCGATACAAGGAAATTTAACACCACAATTCTTTACCATAAATTGCCTAAGTTTTTTCTCTTGTTAATTAAAATGTGCCACACCATCTTAAGAGTTGTAATTTCAAGCCTATGGGTTACTGACATCCTGGGTGATGTATTTCCTTACCCGTTCAGGTGATTAACCATGTTATTAGTCTATGGTTGATGGAAATATCCCCATCCTCCCTACTCAAAACCATAAATCCTAAAGGTTAGGGAAAGAGATACTTCCCTTGGGTATGGTTATTATGGAGTGTATTACACACACCCTATACCTTTTATTACTAAGCTAACTCTTCTCCTTGGGTTCTAACCAAGAAATGAAATGTATTGTATCCATGGTACCACACAATACCGCCAAATCTTAACGTGACCCAATATGCTCTCAACCATTTTTCCTTGGGATTCTAGCTACCCACTCATACCTTTCCATGTTGGTCATTGTCACATGTAGATCATGTGACTATAGTGGCAGTGTTGGGATGATGGTGATCTATGGATGTTGGAGATGAGAGCTTGGACACAATGACTAAGATCAACTCTTATAACCCTAAATCGTTGGTAACCCTATTTTCTTGATCATTTCTCTCATTTTCGTTGTTGGCTCTTCCTCCATGCAGTAAAATTGTGTCTCCTTCAGCGCCCCCTTAGTACTTGGCCCTCGAAGTTAGCCTAGATTCCATGTTATTTTATGGCCACGCCACTTCTTTGGGTATATGTATTCACCGTGATGATTTTAGTGTTTGGTGGTTTTTTTTTGTGAACCCCTTATCATTTTTTAACCTTGTCGATTTCCTATTGCAGGATCTCCTCCGAATGCTAGCAGGGTTTTTCCTTCATCTCCAACAGAATAACACAACTCCATAAACTAGCTCCGTCACGATGTTTCCAAGGTGGAGTGATTTTCTTTCTGCTTAAATTCCCTTTGCAACCACTATTTTATTTTTTTCCTTTCATGGGTTTAGATTCTTTAAGTGCTAATTCATTGGCATCTCCTGCAAGGAACACATGGACCACCAGGATTAACGATGCGAGTTCTTGGTTGCCAGGTTGCCTACTTGATTTTTTATTGTGTTTTTCTACTTTACTAGGTATGCCATTCATAAATTTGACTGCTCAGAAAAAGAAGAGATTTTATTTTTGGTTCACTTCTTGGTTTACAAAAACTCAACGTTAATATTTATTGAGGGGTTCCATTCCTAATTTCCTCCATAGATAATTTTATTTCCCCATTAGTGAGTCTCAGGATAGGGAGAGTACTGGAAAATTAATTCTACTGGCCCAACCCCTACACCCTCAGTTATTTATTTATGGACGAACTATGCCTAAGTAATGTTAAAGTCATTTCGGTGAATCTGTCTGGGTTTCTCCTCGATTAACTTTTTCCCTTCACACCTCTCTCATGTCGCTCTGTTCATAAATTTTTCCCATGATAAGTTATTATTATTCACTTAGAAATTGTTTATTTTATTCGCATAAGTCATGCTTCAAGTAGCAGTTCGCCACTCTCCAACATAGCTCGATCTGGGAAATCTAAAATAAATTGCTAACCATCCTATAACATGTGAAAACAGGGTTAATATCCCTTCTCTAGTCATTTCACACAACACGCTTAGAGAGTCTTCCCCCTTATTTCATACAGTGAATTCATAAGCTGCTATGTGGTTTTTTTTCCAAACTTCCTGCAGCTAAGGTAACTTCTGTTGTAAGGATTTCTATTATCATGTCCTAAATTTTCTTTCATTCTGGTTAAATGCTAGAGGTATTTTTCCCTACTCACAATGCTTATTCATTCACGTCTATTTTTCCATGGCTACACAGGTGAATTCTCTAGTTTGATCATGTTTTAACTTCTGGTTTCTCTTATAAGAGAAATGCTTCTACAATCTACCTCTTAGATGAATTCCTAGTTCTGGGTTCAATTCTTCTATCAGGCACAGGGTGTCGTTTTGTTTTCTTCTTAGATTTCTTCTCTGGTTACTCTGAGCATGATTACGTGATCTCTCTAGTTTCTAGTTTACTTTTTTTTCCTAAAGATGTTGGGGCTAGATTGATTCATTATTGGATGGGTATGACTATGAAAATTCCAGTGTACCGTTATGTATAGTATATTATTTTGGCTAAGGGTCACTGGTTTGTCTCCTTCTCTTTTGATTCAATGAAAGATGTGTAAATGTATATAAATGCTATGTATAAATTTTATTAGTTCGATGGGTATTTACATTTTTGCATGACTGTATGAGATTGTTTATATCCATGGCACCTGGTTTTTATGGTAATAGAACACAGAATACAGAGTTCGAATTATGAATGCTACTTCAAATTTACTTTTGATCATTATATGTTCAGTTTCAATTTATGTTACTTAATATATGTGATGTCTCAAACAATTCGTGCCAAGCTTGAAATTTATATATATGTTCTCAAGTTCAATGAGCTCTCTTACTAATACAATGCTTATGATATAATAGCGCCCTTATTGCTACCAAATCGAAATGCATTCTTTGCACTTCTGGATCACCTATTAAGTGTTATTATTTAACAGTTCTATGTATGCGATGCAAGATCCAATTCTATATTTGTCTCTTTATTAAAGAATTTGTAAAACATACATTTATTGATCTCAGTGTAGTGATATCGTACGTATGATTTTGCTAAATATTCTTCTATTCTGTCTTTATAAATCTTAATCAAAATTTAGCGTAGGTTCTCAGGTGTATTTTCCACCTTCAATACTTAGCATACACTCATATATTCTACCATATAAATCAGAATTTATCCATGACATTAGATTACAAATGAAGGTTTTATATCCTAGAGGCTTTCCATAACCCCTAATTATTGTGTCATTCATATAAATGTCCATGCCTAATTTAACAGAAGCAAGTTCCATTTATCTATCAGTCCATACTCAAGTGAATTACATGAGTGATTAGATCGATGCTATCACATATGAAATCATGATATTTTTTTTTCCTTTTTAATCATAAAGAATGAGTTATTCTCCACTCGCAGCCATATTTCTAACCTGTAACTTTCAACTAACAATTTAGATAGTCCTCAATTAATTATAAAATTCTATGGTAAACATTTGCAGATCCACCAACTATTTTGTGCTACAGAGATGCCAATAAAATAACACAAAATCCATTAACATTTATAGATCTAACCAATAAATTGAAGTCGTGTTCACTGCAAAATCTGAACCAGAGTAAGACACTGACCACCCATCCTTGAATTTCCCTCCAGTTCCCCTTGAGCCATGATTTTTTTTGCTAGAGAATAAACAACCCCATTGATTCCTTCCATAGGTAGTGTAAACCCTTCTTCATGATATTGTTCCTCTTTAGTGACATCCCACTTTTGTGGGCTTTATTGCTCACTTGCCTCGGCTTTTGCCTTAAAAGCATGCCTTTTTCTCCTGTGGTGCTTTAAGTGCAACCAACTTAACATATTTCTTCCATTAAGAACTTCTAAGGGATTTTTCTTTCCCATCCCTTAGTCTTATCTAGAATCTTTCTAGAATCATTATCATGAAGAATTTATCCAATCTCATTTACTAATGAGATTTTTTTCCCAAATTTGGCAACCAATATCATTCTTGAGTGTATCCTCCAAGTACTTAGATTTCATTCAATTTTTTTTATTAATAAATAAAATAATTATTTACAACAATTTATCCATATTATATTCATGTATTTTATTCCATTCTTACCAGCATAGATAACTAAAAACAACATTACATAATAGAGTGATATTACATCCTTCACCCCTTATATTCACACTTTCCTCAGTGTTTAGTTCATAGGTAACTTTTGCTGAAATAGTGCTAGATTCTTTTTTTTCATTTCATCTTCTCGCTCCCAAGTAACCTCCTCACGAATATAGTGCTTCCATTTCACTTTAACCCAAGCGAGGGCTCGATTCTGAAGCTAGATCTCTGTCTGATCGAGAGTGCAAAGTGGTTCTGCAATGAATTCTTCTTTGGGTTCCACTTGTAACATTTTCCAGTCAATAATATGAGAGTTATCATGTACATACTTCTTCAGTAAGGAAACATGAAAAAAATTATGAACTTGAATGTGACTAGAAAGCGCCAGTTGATAAGCTACAAGTCCAACTGTTGGGTCCCTATAATACTAGTGATAACCCCATTACTATTATAGTTATACCCCTTATCTATATTGTTGTGCCCCTATCACCCCCATATTGTTATTTCTGTGCCCCATAGAATCCCTCTATTGTTATTTTTGTGGCTTTATATTATTATTGTTAGGTCGGATGGATTATATTGTGACTCCTTAGACTCCTATATATAGAAAGGAGGTTTTGGCATTTGAATCATCCAAGAATTGTTCATTTATGTAATGTAAAGGAGGTTGCCCCCTCGAAGAGGCTGAATTATAAGGCATTGATATATCTTTTCTATCTTTTCTTGAGCTGGTTTCATAACATTTGGTATCAGAGCTTTGGATTATAGGGTTTCGCTGCTCCAAACAGGTCATCGTGGCATTTTCGCTATAACTTTTCTTCTGTAACGTTTCAGAAGTCACAAAAAAAACCCATTTGAGAAGAAATCGCGTTGAATCTTGTCTCCAAAGTTCAGAGCTTTTTGCGCGACATTTGCGGAGATATGATCTGAGGAAGTTGGTATTTTTGCAGACTCCTGAATTACAATCAAAACAGGTGACCTGGGGAAAATCGTCATAACATTCTCTCTGAGGATCGGATTGAAGTTTTGTAATAAGTTACAGAAAGAGGACGGCCTGTAGTTTCTTGTGGGTGTTTTTCAGATCCAAAGGTCGAAACAGTGACTCGTGGCACATCGTACAAGTTCGCTCTACTGAACTAGTCTATAATCAAGTCACTGTGGGAGATTGTGCATAACTCTTTCTTGGAGAATCCAATTTGGATCAGACTAGTGGAAATGGAAAGAGAACATAGAGAGCTACTATAGATCACAAGTTCAGAACTAGATGATTGGAAAGTACAGAGATACATCAGAGGCAATATCGAGCTCCTACAAAGTGAAAAAAGGTGTGTAGATTTTTTTAAATTTTTGCTTAAGCTTGGTTTGAAAATTTATTTTGAAGGAATTCAAAGGGCATAGTAGAGCATTATTATCGGTAACTGATGCCCCGAGGAAAGAAAATGCAAACACCTAGTAAGGAACCTGAAAGCTCTAGCATGACTCATGAAGAAGAGGAAGAAATGCTACATGATATATCAAAATTACAAGAACAAGTGCAACAAATGTCACGCTCACAAAAGTTAACAGATGCTAAGATAAATGGCATGGAAGCTAAGATGAATGGCATGGAAGCTAAGATGGACAATTTGAATATAGACTTGAACACAAATTTGAAGACAGACATGGCAGATTTGAAGACAGATTTGACAAATTTTCTACAAGAAATACTTACTAATGGTGAAAAGGTAGTAAAGGAAACTCATGATGAGAACAAAAGAAATGTTAATCATGATTCCATAGACGCTAATGTTGGATCAAAGAATCACCATATTCCAAAAATCGATATGAGGAAGTTTGATGGCAAGGATCCCGCCACATGGATATTACAGATGGAGCAATTCTTCGATCTCAATAATGTGCAAAATGCACAAAAGGTACGTATGGAAACTGTATATTTGGAACCAAATCAGTTTGTATGGTATCAATGGCTTTGTTCTCGTAAACAATTTATCACTTGGGCAATTTTTACGGAAGAATTGATAGCACATTATGAGGATACAAAAAGCAACACTTTTTTTAGCCAATTGATAAGTCTCAAACAAAAGGGTTCAATAATGGAGCACATTGAGGAGTTCCAAAAATTGAACATAAGGGTAAAAGATATTCCAGAGGAGCATAGGATTGATGTGTTCATAGGGTCTTTAAAGGATAATATCCAACATGATATTCGCCTTTGGGAACCTGATTCATTAGAGAAGGCATTCAGGTTAGCAAGAAAAATGGAAAGCAAAATTATGGCAACTAGGAAGCATACCACTCACAACTATAAAGACGGAAGTGTTGTTGCCCCTAGTCTTCCACAACCTACAAGGTTGACACCACAACAATTGGAAGAAAAAAGAGCAAAAGGGCTTTGTTACAATTGTGATAGCAAATACACAAAAGGTCATAAGTGTGCTGAGAAGAAATTATTCTACATAGATTGTGAAGAGGAAGAAGAAAAGGAGCAAGAAAGGTCAAAAGAAGAGGATATATTCCAAGAACAAAGCCTAGATGAAGACCAAATAAATCCGACCATATCTTGTAATGCATTGGCGGGAATTACCACTCCTCAAACCATCAAGATAGAAGGACAAATCAAGAAGAAAAAGGTAATAGTGTTGATTGATTCAGGAAGCACACACAATTTTATTCATTGTAGGGTAGCAAAAGAATTGAATTGCTTCCTATATCCAGCACCAGAGTGTCAAGTGATGATTGCAAATGGAGGAACAATAAATTGCTCTGGAAAGTGCCATAATATCAAGCTATCCATGGGAGAATATGTATTGACTAGCCCAATGCTTTCCATTCCAATGGGAGGTGCTGATGTTGTACTAGGAGTCCAATGGCTACAATCCTTGGGTACAATAGCTTTTAATTTTCAAGAACTTTTCATCAAATTTTCTATAGAAGGAAAGGAAGTTGAATTAAGGGGTATTGCAGGGAAACCAGGAAAGATAATCAGCTCTAATGGCATGACTAAGCTTCTAAAAAAGGAGCAAAGAGGTGTAATTGCACAATTATGTTCGCTAGATGTTTCCACATTGGAATCATCTATTTCTCCAGATCTCCAAAAAGTCCTGGACAATCATTCCAAGGTATTTGAGACTCCCAAAGGTCTCCCACCTATGCGTGATCATGATCATGCTATTCATCTGATTCCAGGAAGTGTTCCTCCAAACATCAGGCCGTACAGATATCCCTATGTCCAAAAAAGTGAAATTGAACGTATGGTTGCAGAAATGCTAGAGGCTGGTATAATTCAACCGAGTCAAAGTTCTTTCTCAGCTCCAGTAGTATTGGTACACAAGAAGGATGGATCATGGTGCATGTGTCCGGATTATAGGGAGCTCAACAAGCTCACTATTAAAGATAAGTTCCCCATTCCTGTCATTGATGAATTACTAGATGAATTGCATGGATCAATTTACTTCACCAAGTTGGATCTTCGTTCAGGATATCATCAAATCAGAATGAAGATTGAAGACATTCCGAAAACGGCATTTAGAACTCATGAGGGTCATTATGAATTTTTGGTCATGCCTTTTGGCCTTACCAATGCACCTTCAACATTTCAAGGTTTGATGAATTCAATTTTCAAACCATTCCTTAGAAAATTTGTGTTAGTATTTTTTGATGATATACTAATCTACAGCAAGTCTTGGAAGGATCATGTTGAACATGTTGACAGGGTGCTACAACTATTGGAGGAGAAACAATTATATGCAAAAAGATCCAAATGTTTCTTTGGAGTCAGGAGGTGGAATATTTGGGTCATATTGTATCTCATGAAGGAGTTAAGGTAGACCCTAGCAAAATTAAAGCCATTAAGGAATGGAAAATCCCCACATCCATAAAGCATCTGCGAGGATTTCTTGGGTTGACAGGGTATTATCGCAAGTTTGTTAAGAATTATGGGAGAATAGCAGCACCTCTAACAACATTATTGAAGAAAGATTCATTTTCATGGACTCCGGAAGCAACAAAGGCCTTTGAACATCTTAAAGATGCAATGTGCCAAGCACCGGTCTTAGCTACACCGGACTTCACAAAAACCTTTATTGTGGAATGTGATGCTTCAGGAAATGGAATTGGTGCTGTTCTAATGCAAAATGAAAGACCCATTGCTTTTGAAAGTCGTCCAATCAAGGGAAAGTTTTTAAGCAAAGCTATTTATGAGAAGGAAATGTTGGCAATACTCCATGCACTTAAGAAATGGCGACCCTACCTAATGGGAAGACACTTCAAGGTAAAAACGGATCATGATAGCCTTAAATACTTTTTAGAACAAAGATTATCCTCTGAAGAGCAACAAAAGTGGGTCACAAAGATGTTGGGTTATGACTTTGAAATCATCTACAAAAAAGGGAAGCAAAATGTGGTGGCAGATGCACTCTCAAGAAAGGATGAGGATGTGGAAGCATTGTTGTGTGCCATTTCTATTATCCAACCAGATTGGATAAATGAAGCAAGGGAGGAATGGAAGAAGGACAAAGAAGTGTGGGCACTTATTCGAAAGCTACAACAAGATTCCAGTACTTCTGATACATTTAGCTGGCAAAATGATTCGTTATCGTACAAAGATCACTTATACCTCTGTAAGAATTCCCAGCTAAAACAAAAGATTCTTATGGAATTGCACACTTCTCCCTTAGGAGGGCACTCAGGATTTTTAAAAACTTACCACAGGGTTAAGAAGGAATTTTTTTGGGATGGCCTTAAATCAGATATTCAAAAGTTCATGGCGGAATGTTTGGTTTTCCAACAAAATAAAGCTGAAACAATTAAGACACCGGGTCTATTACAACCTTTGTCCATTCCAAGCCAACGTTGGGAGGAGGTTTCAATGGATTTTATCACAGGTTTACCCAAGTCTGAGGGAAAGAGTGTCATCATGGTGGTAGTTGACAGACTTACCAAGTATGCACACTTTTGTGCATTATCACACCCATTTAAAGCCAGTACAGTTTCTACTGCATTTATGGAAATAGTTCAAAAGCTACATGGAAACCCAAAGATTATTGTAAGTGACAGAGATCCCATTTTCACTGGAAATTTTTGGACAGAATTATTTTCTTGTCTTGGTACTCAGTTAGCTCATAGCTCATCTTATCATCCTCAATCTGATGGGCAAACTGAGATAGTAAACAAATGTTTGGAAGGATATCTTCGTTGCTTTGTATCTGATAAACAGACACAATGGATCAAATGGTTGCCTCTCGCTGAATGGTGGTATAACACTTCCTTCCATACAACAACAAAAATGACCCCATTTATGGCACTTTATGGGTATCAACCACCATCCATCACATCATATTTAAGAGAAAATTCTAAGGTTCAGGCAGTGGAACATCACATCGAACATCAACAACAAGTCCTCCAACTCTTAAAGGATAACCTCGTGTTGGCACAAAATAGAATGAAACAACAGGCAGATCAACATCGCAGTGAAAGAAGTTTTGATGTAGGTGATTGGGTATTCCTACGGCTACAACCATATAAGCAAATGTCCCTAAAGTAAGCTAAGAAGGATAATAAACTATCACCAAAGTATTATGGTCCGTACAAGGTGTTGCAAAAGATTGGTACTATGGCATACAAATTGGAGCTTCCTGCAACTTCTCGATTGCACCCAGTTTTCCATGTTTCATGTTTAAAGAAGGTTATAGGCGACAAGCTCCCAATTCAAACAATATTGCCAGAACTTGACGAGGAAGGAAAACTTATATTGGAACCGGAAGCAGTCACAGAAACAAGAACTCGACAGCTACGACATCGATCAATTTCAGAGTATCTTATCAAGTGGAAGAACTTATCCGCTGAAGATTCCACATGGGAGGATGAGAATTTTATGCAGAAGTATCCAGAATTACTCAAGCGTTGAGGACAACAATTTTTTGAAGGAGAGGGGCATGTTGGGTCCCTATAATACTAGTGATTACCCCATTACTATTATAGTTATACCCCTTATTTATATTGTTGTGCCCCTATTACCCCCATATTGTTATTTCTGTGCCCCATAGAATCCCTCTATTGTTATTTTTGTGGCTTTATATTATTATTGTTAGGTCGGCTGGATTATATTGTGACTCCTTAGACTCCTATATATAGAAAGGAGGTTTTTTCATTTGAATCATCCAAGAATTGTTCATTTATGTAATGTAAAGGAGGTTGCCCCCTCGAAGAGGCTGAATTATAAGGCGTTGATCTATCTTTTCCATCTTTTCTTGAGCTGGTTTCATAACACCAACTCTATCCAAAATCTCAAATGGCCCGCCAAACCACGGTGCCAAATTTGGATTAGTGTGAATCATTAATGTACTTTTTGTAGGTTTTAATCTTAGATAGACATGGTCCCCAACTTTAAACTCTTTGTGTGATCTATTTTTGTCTATATAACGTTTTTGTCGATCCTATGAAGTTCTAATATTCTGTTGAATCCTTTGCACTGTTTGTTCCATTTCCTGTAATGAATCTAGCCCAAGAATCAATCTATCCTTTGGTTGACTCCAATTAAGGGGTGTATTGTATTTTCTGCCATAAAAAGATTCAAAAGGGATCATTTTTATGGATGTCCAGTAGTTGTTATTGTAGGAAAATTTGGCCAAATGCATAAAGTCCTCCCATTTTGCTAGCTTATCCATAACATACATTCTGAGCATATCTTCGAGAAAATTGGTTGGTTCTCTCCATTTGTACATCCATCTGGGGATGGTATGTTGTACTAAAGTTCAATTTGGTTCCCATGCCTCCAAATAGCACCTTCCAGAAGTTTGAAGTAAATGTGGCATCCCTGTCAGACACTATCAACTTGTGTATTCCGTGAATTTGAAAATTTCTTTCATGAATATCGACAAAAATTGTGTTGTACCAAAAGTAGATTGCGCACGCAAAAAGTGAGTTTCTTTACTTAATGTATCCACCGCCACCATGATGGAATCATGTGGTATTTTTGTTCTAGGTAGCTCTATAATAAAGTCTAAGGAAATTATTTCACATTTCCATTCGGGAACAAGTAGGGGATTTAGTGACCCAGTCGGGTGTTGATGCTCAACCTTTATTTGTCAACACTCCAAATAGTTTGAAAAATATTTACCCACTACTTTCTTCATTCTCGACTAGAAGAATTTTTGTCTTAATGTTGTAACCATCTTCTAGTAACCTGGGTTCCCAACCATTTTGGGAAGTTTTAGTGTCTATGGATAAACACTTAAACCCCTAGACTAGTAGCTAAGTCTAGAACAACAATGCAAAGAATTCTCTACTTTTTCTATAATCAATAGATTAAATAAGAGGTAAAGAAGCCTACCTATAGCTTTCGCTTACTCCTTATCTCCCTTGATCAATTCTGTCACTCCTCTCCGTAATTAATCTGCTTGAAGAGTACCTACACACAGACTGAAGACAACAACCGATCAAAGCATATGATAATGATCTATTGATTAAACATGACATGTAATCAAGTACATGATACACATATGAAAGCATAAATGAGTAACACAAGCATATGGAAAAAGCTTTGAACACTTTATTAGTAAAAGGAAGAGTTACAACCCATTGCTCGATTTAGCATCACTCCTCCAGTTCAATACCATCCTCTCCTCATAACAATCAAGACATTACATCATTAAAATACTTGAAATCAACTCAACTCTCATACTAACAGCATCTCCCTATAATTCAATAATTTCCAGCCCCTGATCACTTAGATGAGTGGACTTTTTATAGGTGAATGAAGGAAGTTATGCCATAAATGGTGATAATGAATGCCCTCCCAAACTTAGAATTTAGTTCCATGGAGGAAGGGATAAGGGATTTATGTTCCTTAACTCCCTTCCTCATCCAGATACGAGCTCAAAGGAGTAGATAGCCTTGAGAAACTTCTAGAGGCATCCAATGGATAAGGAATCTTTCAAACCCTCATCGAAATTCACTCAAATTCACCCAGTGCGGGCCAAACAGGGCTCAAATGCGATACATAGCACCCTAGCAGTGTATGGTTTGCATTGCAATTCACCCTAATGAAGGCCTACCTGTGCTAATCTTCTTAGAGGCAGCTTCTGGATGATTTCAATCATGAAACTTCTTGGGAAGCTAAGCATTCTGATGGTTGATTTCTTTAGGGCATGTAACAACTGAATTAGGGTTTGATGGGCCCTAATAGTACTGATCTGTAGGTTGGGGTTGATGTGCCCAAATGGATCTATAATAGTTTCCCCCTAAAGCATGAAGTCGTAAATATGTATGTCGAGTGAAATGCGTTATCATGTGGAGAGGAGGTTTCAAAGCGGAAGGTGACCTGCATCAATTACAATACATATATCATGATAATTTTATTTTTCTCATGAACTTGCTGAGGGAAGGCATACCCATGCTTAACTTATAAACTTTCATTACATGTACAAATATAGTTGTCTACAGATATAGACCCATGAATGTATCACCATGAATGTAAGGCTATTGTACATTTGATTTAGTACTCCTGAAAATATCGCAACCTGAATGGATGAAACTAGAACCGAGGTCTTCAATCTCATTCAAACTTTCGCTCAAGTACAATTCTAACCATGATTAGATGATCAGAATTCGAACATGGAAAGACATCGTCTGAATACTAGCCAATGATGTAAGTCGTTAACAGACGCAAGAGGAATCACTGATAATGATGATGACCCTCAAGGTACTACAGTACATTTCGCATGGTGTGAATAAATGATTTGATGTTGAACACCATACAAAATATTTCGGTCTAAGGCCAGCGATGTCAACCTATCACTGGAAGCAAGAAACATGTCATTGATGTATGCAAGCCTCAAGGTACTAAAGAGGTGTTTCTAACTCAACCTCTTGGATGATGTGGTGATGTCAACAAGAAGCGACTCGTCGCAGGAGGGCCTTGATGTATCCCACATCAATGACATGAAATGAGGTAAATGATTTTGGAGATAAAAAATCAACTGACGACACAAGGTTTAGGAATGGTGGTCATGAAAATGAAGGTTTACAGTATTGCAAATGATGAAGTTTGAACTAAATGACTTCTCTTGAAAATGTCGGCAACACTAAGATGAATTGGTAGAATTTACCCAAAACAAAGTAATGGATGGTATGATAGACCAACGATGTGATAACCATCAAGCTAAATTACCCAACCCACATAGTCACGCTGATGAGGTGAAAGTGTCATGTTCAAGAGCGACTTTCTACCATAAAGTTTTCTTAGCTTTTTCCTATTTTCCCTAGTCATTTCTGACCAGTACCTCTTTATTTTTTATCAAGATTGAGGAGGATAACATATGCTTGTTGTATAATTCCACCCTTCGGGTGAATCCATCACTATTTGATGCTTTAACAAGTCTAGCGAAGGTGAAACTCAGTCTTGTCTAGATGGACAAGTTTGTCACTATTTGATGTTTTTAATGAGTTTAACGACAAAGATAACTTGGTCATTTTCATGTTTAGGGAGTTTTAAAAGGGGCAAAAAGGAAACTCCACAAGTTCTTTTTTGTAATTTAATCTCTCAAGTTAGAAAAAGCGTAAAATAATACAAGAGAGATATTGTTTCCTATCCTTTAACGAGCTAGAAAAGACAAGCGCTCAACAATCTTTCCATGTTTAGAGAGTCTAAAAAGAGCTTAAAGATGACTCCAAGGGGGTTCCTTTTTCATTTTTAACAAAGCTTGAAAAAGAGATAAAAGTTTTCTTTGTAGTCAAAGATGTTCAATTTACATTTGAGCATGTGAAATTCTACATTTTGGTTCTTAAACCTGCTCAAAACACCATCAAAATAGATTAAAAATACATGTTTCATGGATAAAATGAACAAAAAATAATGTTTACTCGATTAATGTGCAAGAAATAAACATAAAAACAAGTTTTACCATTCATTTTTACCATTTCACATTTACCCTTTGATTTTGGTGCTCTAGAGCAATTTTTACCTCAAAGTTCACTAGTTGATTGTAGAGGATTCAGTGGACTGTTCCTCGTGCCGTCTGTACTAGGTAGGAGCTATCTCTATTCTCTTTCATTTCATTCCATTTATTTTCAGTTTTAAGCAAAAATTTTGAGTTTTTGAGGCCCCTAGGGTTTCAATTTTGAACTCTGGAATCAGTGCACCCTTTCAATATTGAAAGGTGCGCTGCATTGCACACACCTAGAAGGTTGCATGCATTGCATCATACTGTCTCTAAGGCAGGGGTGCGCTGGACACAAAACCCAAATCTACACAGCTATTTTCTCCCAAATTTTCCGTTGTCTTTTGCTAAAAATGGATCCTAATTTGTCTAATGGTTGCATTGCAGACGTTCATAGGATAAAAATTGTGATTATATGGAGAGAACGAGAGCACATGGAACAAGATATGATTTCCCTAAATAATCAGGGTACGGTTGAGGCCCTAAGGAATTGCGGGTTACTCAAGTATTTCTGATTATCTAGCATGTGGCAGCAGATTGAGCTTTTACAATTCCTTATTCGTTCATGGGATCCTACTGGTCAGACCTTTCATATTAGGGAAAAAGTGATCCCATTTACCATCGACGACATCTACTTTCTGACTAGACTGTTGAGGCGGGGTGCCCCAATCTCACTATTAGGATTTTCTAGAGGAGGTGAATCATTGAGAGACTATATACGACAGTTTTGCTAGGAAGGTGCTCAACCTAGCAGAGATGGAAAGATTAACATCAAGGATGTTAGTGATTTACCATTGAGGACGATCCTCTTCTCCCTCACCAAACTGGCTGGTAGCGTGACACTACACTTGGAAAACAAATAATACATGCAGTATGCTTTAGAGTGTTTAGAGACAAAACTATTCAACTGGTGTGAGGCAGTTCTTTCATCTGCAAAAGAAAAACTGACCAAGGTGAAAAGCGGAAAGACAAAGAATTTTGGCTATGGGTCGATGCTAATTTCTTTCGCCTTGGAGAGAATTCCACTTATGCAGCCACAACTTATTTCACTGGGTGTATCTAGACCTAAAGATCCACGGTTGCAGAGATGGGTAGATCTTATGGCTAAACATGCTAGTCAGTCATTGATCTCATTTACTCATGCATTCTTTGAGTGGTTTGATTGCCAGAATATGGCCATCATAGAATATCCATATTCAGGAATGGATTTCCGTGATGATCCAGAATTGATGTTATCATTTGGAGCACAGTGGAGTGCTATAGGTAAATTGTTTGACCAAAGTGTTTTTGATTTTAACATTTCTACATTTTTTGTGTTTTTTTATTATTTCCAAGACTAAACTAAACATTTTTTAATATATGCAAATGTTGGACCTGTTTGACCTGTGGGGCACCAACGAGAGGCAGCTGGACCAGCACAAAGACCTATTGGGAGAGCAATTCTCCAAGACTTAGATTTAGCTGAGACATTGGCTAAGCTACAAGATCACATAGAGGGTTTGACCCTAGGCATTCTGGATGTCTGGATCGAGGAGTTACCTATGTGACTGCAGCGCCACACCATTGGTGTGTCGAGTCATTGGATGAGACTTTTACGCATGATATCACAGGCTATGACCTATTATCATGAGCAGCACTAGTCTACTTAGATGTTTTCTGCATACATTTTGAGTTTTTGGGTCAGATGACCAACTTTTGTCTTGGACACAAATTGCTTGTAAAAGCTTTTAAAACAACTATCTATTTTACTTTCAGAGTTTTATTATGGTTAAGAGATGCAATCCTATTCAATTAATAATGTGAATTGAAAATATTTACTTTACATATGTCGCAAATGTCTATTTAACACATAATTCACTAGAGAGTCAGTTAATGTGTTTAGATTTCTAGAAATATGATGATATTGAATAAACTCAAAATAACTTTCCAAAATATGAACTCTAAGGAACATGCCATGAATTGTTGGGTTTCAGATGGTATAAATGCCAATAAGTTGTAGTACAACGAGTTGTGAATCTAGCCTAATGATGATTCGGCATATACCAAGTGAAATGGCATCAGAGAGAAGTTCAATCAACGCACTATACTCAGCGATGTTGTTCGTCAATCAACCAATACAAATCCCTCTAAAACTCACTAACTCACTGCTTGGAGCGAAAATGGCCCATGTTGCAGAGGATAAACTTTGCGTACTATGACTAGCACCATCTGCGTAACCAACAAATGGTTCCGAAAAGTTCAACATCTGCACCAAATGCAAAGTGGATTAATTAACCAAATAAGAAATCTAAAAGAAACACACACACACACATGCAATCAAAGCATATATACAGTGAGTTTTACTATACTTAACTAAGCATAGTAACATTTAGGGTACAACCCATTTCAAGGCTACGACAATGGAATCCCATCCTAGTCCACTAACTCGTAGGCACCTTTCGTCAAAACACGCTTAACAATATAAGGGCCCATCCAAAGTGGTTCAAATTTTCTTGTGCCTAGTTTATCAGACTCCTAATCGTAAAGCAAGACCATGGCACCTTCTAAGAAGACACGAGGCTTGAAATTTTTATCATATTGTGCCTTAATACGTTTCTTGTTCACTTTGTTAGCTAATGCGGCATCATGACAGGTTTCATCTAGATGGATTAACTCTAAGAAACGTGCTTCTTCTCCAGAAGTGTCAGGTAGCAGGTCAATTGCGAGTTTGAGAGACGAGATTTCACATTGGATTGGTAATACTACTTCCAAACCATACCAATTGAAAGGGTGTAAGTCTGGTCGCATTTCTCACCAAGGTTCGATATGCCCACAAAGCCGAGTATAGGATTAAATGCCAATTTTGTTTATTAACTCCAATCATTATTTGCAACATGTGCTTAAGGACTTTGTTGATAGCCTCAACTTGTCCATTAGCTTGCGAGTAGTATGGAGTAGAACCATCATGTGATAGTCCTAACTTGGTGTTCAATTCAACCATCATGTGATTGTGACAATGCAATCCATGATCTATAACTATGGCTTGTGGTACACCAAACCTAGCAACCACATGGTTGAAGAAAAATAAAGCAGTCGTTTCGCCACTATTGTTCAATGTTGGCATCGCCTCGGCCCATTTGGTAAAATAGTCAACGACAACTATAATATACCCATGCCCCCTGGACAAGGTGGGGTTACATGTCATAAATTCAATGCCCCATTTGGCGAATGGGCCAACAACAATGACTGGATGTAGTGGTGTAGGTGGTAATCTAATTTTCCCAGGTCAAATATCTGGCAAGCATGGCAACTTCTGACAACAATAATGCAATATTTGAATATGGTTGGCCAGAAGTAACCATCACGGAGAATTCTCTGCGTGGTAGCATAACCAGATAAATGTCCACCACAAGAACATGAATGACATTCGTTCCAAGATTTTTCGACTTCCTCATGAGCGAGGCACCTACGTAAAATTGTATCGCCACCACGACAATAAAGTGTATCACCAATTATCAGATAATCTTTAGTTTGGTATCAACTACATCATTGTTCAGAGCAAGAGGTATTAGGCCTGAAAGCTTGGGTCTGGAGATAGACTAGTATATCTCCATACCATGGATCACTTGACGAGATAAGAATCAGAGAATCATCCAAGATTGATGCTTCTGATGTTAAATCATTGGAGGACGAGGGAAGATCACAAAGTAACTCAGTGAAGACAAGAGATTTCTTTGATTTAGATTTGATGAACTCTAAATCAAACTCCTACAAAATTACTATCCATTTTGAATATTCCCCCCCAGCAATTGACGTGACAAAATTTATGTCATAGGGCTGCAATCTGATATAATGGTAGTTTTACTAAGGAGGATGTAATGACGAAATCTCTGTACTACTTGAACAACAGCCAAAGCTAACTTTTCGATGTAGGAATACTTACTTTCTGTATCGTTGAGATTACAACTCAAGTAATAAATAGGATGTTCAATTCCACTTTCTTCTTGGACTAGACCATACCAATGGTTGTATCTGTATCAGCGAGATACCGGTAAGAGTCTTTTTGATAGTTTGGTGTATACATTAATGATGCTCTAATAAGGGAATCTTTAAGAGCATCAAAAGAATATTGCGCAACCTGATCCCAATGAAAGGGTACCTCTTTCTTCAATAGACACGTAAAACCTTTAGCCAACTCAACATAGTTTGGAATGAACCTCCTCAGAAAGTTTGCCTTCCCTTGAAGTCTCTGTAACTGTAACAAGTTTGAAGGTGGAGGCAAGTCAAGTATTGCCTGCACCTTAATTGGATGGAGTCGAATTCCATCTTTTGAGACTACGAATCCAAGCAGTCGACCAGATCCAACACAAAACACACACTTTTGTGGATTGAGTGTTATCTAGTAATGTCAACACCATAAAAATATTGCTCTCAAATGTTGCGGGTGATCAGACCGCTTTCATGAATGAGCAGGTAAATCATCAAGATAAGGTTGAACAATGTGCTTGATGTCATGGAAGGCATAATTCATTGCCCTCTTAAATGTAGCTCCTACATTCTTCAAACCAAAGGTAACTTTCAATAGGCGAATGTGCCCTAAGGACAAATAAAAGTTGTTTTAGATTGGTCCTGTGGGAAGATATTGATTTGATTGTAGCCAGAAAATCCATCCATGAATGAAAAGATTTCACATCCAGCACATTCATCAATAATTTGGTTAATAAAGGGTGTAGGATAATTTTCTTTTGGACATGCTTGATTTACATCCCTATAATCGATGCAGACTCGAATTCTCCCTTGTTGGAACAATGTTAGATACCTAGTCAGTAAGAGGCACAAGGAAAATGAAGCCAGCACACAAAAAATTTTCAACCTCTACTTTAATGGAAACGGCTTTCTTAGATGAGACAAGTCACTTACAAAATATATTGATCATGTTTCAGATGTTGGACCAGTGAGACCTGATGGATTTTTGAGACACAGGCGTTGTGGAAGAGGTGTCAAAGAGGCTGCAGCCGAGATAGATAGAGTTCTCGATGTAGTTCAGATGAACTTGGTGAGGCTGACTCACCAAGTACCCATGATAGCCATAGAGGATCTACCGAAGGAGATGCAGCGTCGCATGGTAGGAGTACCACGAGACTGGGTGTGGTTATTTCAGTGTGTAGCCAATGTTGTTTTATATTTTCTAGCTGCTCATCCTAAGAAATCTAGATAGATGATCAGATATTTTTATGATTGGACATGAAGATGAGCATAAGCCTAGATTTTGTAGGGCATTTTGTCCCAATTTTGTATATTATTTTTTGGACATAAACAATCTATCTACATAGAGGCGATTTTATGATATATAAAAATGACACTTTTGATTATTTTTTATATTTTTTAATCTGATGAATGATTAATATGCCAATATAATGTTTGATTAGCAATAGAATTTTCTAATGAATTTTCTGATCATGGAATGTGAACATATGTGATATAAACAAATGATCGTTGCAACAATCTCACTCTCACAAATTGGCGATACAAATAGGGATCGCATACCCGATAAGTGTTATTTGGCTGAGATACCATCAATTGTGAGTCCAAATAAACCACTAACAAATCAATACCAAGGGATATTGCTTCAGATAGTAAATTAAAAATGGTTGTATATTCAGCAATATTATTCAAAGCAGGACCGATACATACTCCTCTCGAAACCATCAACTGGTTAGATGGATAATAAATCACCCAAGCTACGGAAGCAAGGTTCTGAGTATGCCTACTCGCACCATCGACGAATCCTAGATATACTGAATCGTCCATCAATACCTGCTAAAGTAGATAAAAAAATACTGATATCACTAAAACCACTAAATAGATATGTACAAACATACAATATATACAAAACAAGTAAGTGCTCGGCTGAAGCCTAAGCAAAATACTTCTTAAGGTAGAGCCCATTCCTGGGCTCCGCAAACTTGTTTCCTTCAAATTCAATTAATTCATAAGCCCCCTTTTTCAAAACACGCTTGACTATAAAGGGGCTGTAACACATGGATTTAAACTTACTTGTCCCCAGGGCGTCTTTGTCTTGTCACCTTTAGAAAAATTCAAGGACGGACAACTTTATCGTACTAAGTTTTTATCCTTTTCTTATGGGCTTCATTTATTATGGCGGCATCTCGACGCTACTCATCAAGATGCTCCAAATGAACAAGGCATTCCTCGAGACTAGAAGTCTCTGGAAGAAGTTCTATAACTAGCTTAAGAGAAGGAATTTCACATTCGATAGGAAAGATAGATTCCAACTTGTAAACTAGTTGGAAAGGAGTAAAACCAGTGGTAGTCTTAACTGACGTTCGGTATGCCCAAAGTGTTGGATACAACATGATGTGCCAATTGGATCAAGCTTTGTCAATCATCCTTTGTAGGATGATTTTAAAGGATTTATTCACATCTTCAACCTGCCCATTGGCCTGAGGATAATATGGAGATGAATGCTCCTGCCGAAAAACCAACTTGAGAGCCAACTCGAACATCACTTGATTTTGGAAGTGACTGCCATGGTCAATGACAATCTCTTTAGGGATACCAAATTGTGAAATAACCTGATTGAACATAAACAAGGTCATTGTTTCACTGTCACTTTTGAAAGTAGGCATGGCCTTAGCCCACTTAGGAAGGTAGTCTACGACTACAATGATGTACTTGTGATTTCTTGTCAAAGGTGAATTACTAGTATTAAAATCAATGCCCCACTTCATAAAAGGACCGACGGTGATAACAGGGAAAAGCAGAACTCGATGTGCGCACATTTTCTGAGTATAGAGTTGACAAGGATAGCATCTTTTGACTGCTTCAATATAGTCTTCGAAAATCGAAGGCCAAAAGTAGCCTACTCACAATTTTTTTTGGGTTGTTGCAAGTCCTGATAGATGACCGCCACAAACTCCACTGTGGTAATCATTAAGAACTAACTCAGCTTCCTCCAAAGTTAAACAACACCTAAGGATTGAATCAATATTGTGATGATATAATGTGTCACCTTTAATAACATAATTCTTAGCAAGGTGACACAACTTTCTACGCTCGTCTTTGGAGAAAGTAGGTGGAAACTTCGAAGTCTGGAGATATATAATGATATCTCCATACCAAGGGTCTTGTGAAGAAATGAGGAAGAAATATTTATCGGGAAAATTTTCCTCGTAGATAACTGCTTCTTCACAAGGAAGCTCTGATATCAACTTTGCAAAAACTAAAGATTTCTTAGATTTAGCCGACATGAATTCCAGATTGAATCCTTGCAAAATTGCAATCCATCTATTGTATTTTCCCCCAATCACTTTCCTACTGAGAGCAAATTGAAATGGATTGACGGCTGCTAAGACAAACGTTTTTCGAAGCAGAATGTAATGCTGAAGCCGCTGGACAACATGGATAGCTTCCAAAGCCAATTTCTCAACAAGAGAATAGTGTAGTTCAGCAACTACCAAGTGTCGACTTAAGTAGTAGATGACATGCTCACAAAAAGCATCATCTTCCTGAAACAGAACCATACCAATAGTTGATTATGCAACAATGAGATACAAAAGGAAGTCTCTGCTATGATCGGGTGGACTCAACAATGGAGCAGAGGTTAATGCTTTTTTCAAAGAATCAAAAGATCACTGCATGAAATCATCCCATGAAAATGGGACTCCTTTCTTAAGCAAACGCATAAATCCTTTTGTAATCTCAACATAATTTTCTATGAATCTCCTTACTAAATTTGCCTTTCCTTGGAGACTTTGATGTTGACGAATGGAAGATGGGGGAGACAACTGAAGTATTGCCTCAACCTTGAAGGGATCAACTCGAATCCCCTCTGTCAATACGATGAATCCTAACAACCGACCGGATGTGATGGCAAAAATGCACTTATCTGGATTCAACCAGATTTTATAAAAACGACACCGTTTAAAGATCAACCGAAGCTGTTTAGGATGATCAATTCTCTTTTGAGAAGAAGCTACTAAATCATCCAGATATGCTTCAATAACATGTTCGATGTCATGAAAAGCACAATACATGGCCCGTTGGAATGCGGCTCCATCATTTTTAAGGCCGAAAGGCATATTTTTGTATGCAAGCATACCCCAAGGACAAATAAAGGTTGTCTTGTGCTGATCTTCTAGATGGATAGTAATTTGATTGTAACCAGAGAATCCATCCATGAAGGAAAAAATTTCATTACCTACACATTCATCAATAATTTGATTAATAAAGCGCATGGGGTAATTATCTTTGGGAAAAGCCTTATTTAGATCCCTAAAGTCGATACATTCTCGAATTTTTCCTTTCTTTTTATCTATGGGGACTGGATTAGAGACCCACTCAGTTAGAGGAATGGGGTATATGAAACCCACCTTAAGAAACTTCTCAACTTCAGCTTTAATAATTTCTACTTTTCTAGGATTAATCGTTCAAAGTTTTTGACGAATAGGTTTAACGTTTTTGTATGTCTTGATCTCATGCTGGACTATAGATGGATCTATTCCAGACATTTCCTCATAAGACCAAGTGAACACATCATGAAACTATTTGAAGAGATCGATGTAAATTTGAATTTCCTCAGGGGAACAGTCAGCTATGATGAAGACATTCTCGATTATGTTAGGATTCCTAGAGATATTCACAGGTATAGTTCGCTAGATAACCAACATGTTACCTTTGGTAGAAAACTGTGCTAGAGCCAAAGGTTTTAACACTTTATGAAAACCACTAGTTGATAGACTAGACAAACTTGACTCAATTTCGTGCAAATGAGGGAGGATATATGAACGATGATGTAGATCATCCCATGGTATATCAACACCCATCATTGCCTCCAGAATTGCTTCCTCAGATGGTAAGACTGTATCTAGGCAATCCTGAGCTAAAGTTGAATCGAGTGTAGGTTTTAACTCCGTACAGAAATTATCTGCATACAAATTCTAAGAACACAAAAAAATAAACAATACGAGAGCATAACACATAAAACACATATAGACAGATATTTTCCCTTGGATCCCAAAACCAGGACTACCAACTTGATTTTTCATTATGTTCCTTTCAATGTTACAATACATATTTATACATGCCAAAGCATCCAATACCATGGAACAAAAACCATCGTGTCCAAAACCATGGACCGAAAACCATCGCGTCCAAAACCATGTGCAAAAATCATGCACAAAACCATAGGTAGGTCTGCCCAACCTACGTGGGCTAGTCGTGGAAAGAATAGAAAAACCCAACATTGTGGCACTTGTTGTTTTCTTTCCACAAGGGGCCACAAGAGAGCTTAGTCATTTATCCAGCCCTGCAACACCCATTTTTTCTCTACACTAAGAGAACTCCTCATAGCTCACAGATTTTTTCAATGCATCTGAAGTATTCTTCAAAGTGTCCACCTTTACCAGCAACAGCTTTTCGTCTTCTATCATATCCCTCAAAAAGTGATACTGAACATCAATGTTCTTGTCTTTGAATGGTAAGAAGTGTTCTTTGCCAAGAAAATTGCACTTTGGTTGTCATAGTCTATCCTTATAGCTCCCTGTACTAACCCCATACTTGAACATAATCTCTGCAACCAAACTGCTTCCTTGCTTGCATGAGTGGCTACCATGTATTTTGCCTCTGTAGTTGATAGTGCCACTACAGATTGTTTCTTACTCATCCAACTGATTGCACCTCCAAATAGGTTAAACACATACCCACTTGTAGATATTCTCTGATCCAGATCTGCAACCCAGTCCGCATCAACAAAGCCACAGATATCCAAAACTCTGTCCAATCCTGGTCTTCCTTGGTAGCACAAACCATAATCACTAGTGCCACGTAAATACCTGAAAACCCGCTTCATTGTTGTCCAATGATCCTTCCCTGGTTTTGACATAAACCTACTCAATACTCCCACTACATGTGTAATGTCTGGTCTAGTACAGACCATCACATACATCAGGCTACCAACTGCACTTGCATATGGAACACAGGACATATCCTATTCCTCTTCTTGTGTCTTGGGACACAGTTCAGTAGATAACTTTACACCTACAGGAATATGAACCTTCACTGGTTTACTATCCTGCATATTAAATCTCTGCAATATTGTCTTGATATACTTCCTCTGGTTTAACCAGAGCTTCCTCTTTGCCCGATCTCTTTTAATTTCCATGCCCAAAATATATTTTGCAGCACCAATATCTTTCATGTCGAATTTGGAGGACAACTCGGTCTTCAAATCCTGGATAATTTCTTTGCAATTTCCAACCAGCAACATATCACCCACATAAAAGACTAGATAAATAACACGGTCATCAATTAATTTAAAATACACATATTGATCTTCTTTGCTTCTAGTGAAGCCAAGTCCCCATATAAATGTATCAAATTTCTGATACCACATCCTTGGTGATTGTTTTAACCCATACAAAGACTTCTTTAACTTGCATAACAGTTCTTCCTTACCCTTCACCGTAAAGCCTTCAGGTTTCTTCATGTAGATCTCCTCTTCCAAATCCTCATGAAGAAATGTTATCTTCACATCCATCTGTTCTACCTCAAAATCAAAAGCAGCAGTAAAAAATAAAAGTAATCTAGTAGAAGCTACCTTCGCAACAGGAGAAAAAATATCACCAAAATCAATTCCCGGCACCTGGGAATAACCTTTTGCTGCCAACCAAGCTTTGTATTTCTCCAACTTTCCTTCTGCATTTTTCTTCTTCTTGAACACCCATTTCCTGTTAATGGGTTTCCTTCCAGCCAACAATTCCACCAGATCCGAAGCCTCATTTTTGTGAAAAGATGCCATTTCATCAACCATGGCCTCTTTCTAGAGTTTTCCATCTTCTCAATCTACTGCTTCCTTCACAGTTCTAGGATCATCATTCGTAATAGATAAAGCAAAATTTGAACAGAAATCAGATGGACTATACCTTTCTAGCTGCCTTCTTTCTCGAACTGATCTTCTCACACCCGGAGTTTGTGGCTCTTCATCTTCTGATTCCTCCTCTACTGTAGAGTCTGATTCTTCCTCCTTTAGCTCAAACTCTATCTTCTTAGGTTCCTTTGGTTGGACTTAATGTTTAATAACATCTTTCACCCCTCTAAACACCACATCTCGACTGTACACAACCTTCCTTGTTACTGGGTTCCAAAGCTTATAACCCTTTAAACCATCCTTATACCCAATAAAGATGCACTTTTCAGATTTACTATCCAACTTGGTTCGTTTCTCCTTTGGAACATGTACATATGCATCACGTCCAAATACCCTCAGATGTGAAAGAGAGGGTTTCTTACCAGTCCATACCTCTTGTGGAATCTTATCCTCCAAAGCTGATGAAGGTGATCTATTGACTAGGTAACATGCTATCTCCACCACCTCTGCCTAGAATTCTTGTCCTAACCCAACACCACTGAGCATGTTTCTTGCCCTTTCCATCAATGTCTTATTCATTCCTTCTACAATTCCATTTTGCTGAGGTGTATATGGAGTAGTCTTATACCATACTATACCATACTTCTTACATAATTCTTCAAATTCCTTACTGTAAAACTCTCTACCGTTATCTGTTTTCAGTACCTTTATCTTCTTCTCTATCTAGTTTTCCACTAGAGCCTTAAATTCTTTAAACCTACCAAAGACTTCAAATTTCTTCTTAAGGAAATATATCCATGTATTCCTTGAGAAGTCATCTATAAATGATACATAGTACATAGACTTACCTAGCGATGGAACCTTCACAAGTCCAAACACATCACTCTGCACAAGCTCTAATATCTATTTCACCCTCTTACCACTAGAGGGGAAACTCACCTGATTCTGCTTTCCATATACACAATTTTCACAAAAATCAAAACCTTGAGAGTTATTACTCATACCTTCTACCATACCTTTACCATGAAGTATATGAAGGCCATTCTCTCCAATATGTCCAAGCCTTTGATGCCACATCATGGTCTTCTCTCCACAGACCACTAGAGTTTCTACTCCACTTTTAGGAACCACAGAATTGTTTCACCCATCAACAACAGTGCTACCTTGCAGCTTGTACAAAGTTCCAATTCAAACTCCTCGTATAAGATTTCTGGCCAATGCAAGAATACGTAGAACACCCAAAAGTGTGCTAACCCTTCCACCTTGCAACTTCAACTTTACTTTTCCACGACCAACGATTCTAGCCTTCCTATCATCCCCTAAAAAGACATCACCACCATCGTATTTCTCATACTCACCGAACCACTCTCTATGGGGAGTGAAGTGAAAGGATGCAACTGAGTGAATTAACCATGCCTCATGATCGACATGTGTACTTGAAGAAGCCAAGTACACATCCCCATGTTCATCTAAGGTGGTTTTCGCCTCTACAGAAGGAGAATCATTAGATCCCTTTCCTTTTTCAGGAGATTTACATTTACAGTCCCTTTTATAGTGCCCTTCCTTTCCGCATTTCCAATACACCACCTTTATAGGTTTTCCTGGAGTTTTAGATCTCCCACTCAATGACTTATTTATGTTTCAGTTCTGGGACTGTCCTCGTATAAACAAGGCATCACCATTCTGGCTCTCCATATTTTTCCGTCTCATCTCCTCCATCACTAAGGATGAGACTATTTCATCAAACTGCAAGGCAATTGCATTGCTACCTATCACAATAACCAGACTATCCCACGAATCTGGTAGAGAACACAACAAACTAATGCACTTATCTTCATCTAAAATTTTGATATCAACAAATGATAACTAAATTGCCACAGTATTAAATGCATTCAGATGCTCTATCACTGAGTCTCCATCTTTCATCCTCAGGATATATAGCTTTCTTTGTAGGAACAATTTATTCACCAGAGACTTATATTGGTACAAAGTCCCTAACTTGTCCCACAAAGCATTCACCGTAGCTTCCCCTAATACTTTCAGCAATACTGAATCTGAGATACACAATCATATTGTGCTCTTTGCCTTCCAATCCAACTTCTTCCATTCTTCATCAGACACTCCCATTGGTTTAGTACCCGGATCTACCACGATCCAATGATCTTTATCCACCAACAGATTCTCCATCTTGAGTTTCCACAACTCAAAACTCTGACCATTAAATTTATCGATCTCTATCTTTCCACTGCTCACCATCTTCTTTAACCTCCAGAATCGATCCCGCAGATCTCCCACTGAACAGGGTCTACCACAGGCCCGAGTGAAACCACTTAGCAACAAAGGTGTCCCCTTGAAGCCAAAATAGCTCTAATACCAAATGTAGGTTTTAATCCCATACAGAAATTATCTTCATACAAATTCTAAGAACACAGAAGAATAAACAATGCGAGAGCATAACACATAAAACACATATACACAACAATTTTCCCCTAGATCCCAAAATTGGGACTACTAGCTTGATTTTTCATTATGTTCCTTTCAATGTTACAACACCTGTTTATACATGCCGAAGCATCCAATACCCTGGACTGAAAACCATCGCGTCCAAAACCATGGAGCGAAAACCATTGCATCCAAAACCTTGTGTGAAAATCATGCACAAAACCATAGGTAGGTCCACCCAACCTAATATAGGGTCCAAAAAAAAATTTCCCAGGGTACTGCCCTAGACCTCATAGAGGGGAGCTACTTTCCCCCCTAAAACCCCCCAGACAGGGGGGGCTGCCACCCCCCCGTGACCCCCCCGCTGTGAAATCGGCACAACGAAGTGGGTGTTCCACCCCCCCTCTAACCCCCTAGTTCACTACGTGGGCTAGTCATGGAAAGAATAATATAGCCCAACATTGAGGGTCCAGGCTGGGGCCACATCTCCATCTAACTCCTCTGGTGAGAAAGGAGAAGGATGGGTGTCTGCAGAGTTAATGATAGATTGATAAGAAAATTATGTCGTAGACATGGGGAATGCCATTCCACCTACCTGTCCTCCATCTAATGTGGTAGTAGATGAAGGTAAGGGCCAAGGGTCTGAAAAATAATGAGTTCAAAAGAACTCTCTTCAAGAAGGTCCCGTGGAGGATGAAATAGCATTGATTCTAGCTGAAGGAGTAGGGAGATCAAAAATACCCATTAAAGAAGAGTACATCCCAACTCCTAAATTCTCAATAGGTTGCCTGGGATTGTCCACTAAAGGAACAGTAGAATCAGAAGATGCGTGAGAGTCACCTAGGGAATAATCCATCTGATCAACTCTTACAATCCTTCCCTCATGAGGAAAACACAGGATGCGAAATAATGATGAAACTATGGCATCCATCTCATAAATCCAATTCTTGCCTAAGAGGAGGTTGTAATCCAGGTTCACATCTACGATTTCTACCTCAATATTTACCACCTTTCCCCCAACACATATGGGAAAGGCTGGAATAATCTCGTGCGCCCTATGAGAATGTCCATCAAATGCCATCAATAGAGTTTGTGAAGGAACATATTAAGGTGATCCAATGGCCTTCCAACATGACATGGACATCATGCACATGGAAGTTCCCTCATCTATAACAGTTTGAAAGACGTTGGTCTTTCGGTATGTAGACTTTATCTAGAAATCCATATGATGGGGAAGTCTCTTTTTGACATTTGACATATCAAAAGTCAACACAAGGGAATTTTTTTGGATCCACTGCTCCAATTGTTGAGAGCAACGCACTTCTCTGAGTAGGGCATGACTGGAGTACCTCTAATGCTGACATATCACAAGGACTCTGAGTCGGATCTTCTATAATCGAGTAGTTCTAGGTTGCCCTACCATTAGGTTTAATGGTTGAGCACTTCACGAACCCTTTCGGCATCCGAGGTATAGACTCAACAGAGGGTCTCTCAATATGGAGCGGCTCTGAGGCATCATAGGCAGACTTAGGCTTGGATGATTTTGTTTAACCGTAATCACATGATCACGCAGCGACATCAATATGTGAGCTCATCATATAAACATTCGACGAGTTGTCCCCTTCCTGGTTGCCCCCTGTGGGGTACCAACATTAGAATTTACGCCAGCAAGTAATTGTTACCCTTGGGGAAAAGGGTTAGTGAGAATGGCCTGGGAGCTAGAAGACCCCTATTGGGCTAATAAGCACTGAGCATCTTGGATCTTAGGGCAGAGATGAGTCAAATGATCCCCATTGCATAACTTACATGGGAATTTTACCTTTTCTCGGACTCTTTCCTACCCTCTCCGTTGCAGGTTTTGCTCGCATTTCCTCCCCTTCATGGTTCTTCTTCTTACCTTTTCCTTTCCTCTTCCCATAGGATTATTGATTTCCTTTGGGGTGATAATTTTGGGTGACATTTGTAGACGTAGGTTGGGAAGGTGTAGATACAAACGGTGATGCCTCAATAGAGGAAGCAGTTTGTAGAGACAATTGTTGCAATTGATTCAACAGGTTCACTCTATTAACATCTATTGATCTGACTAGACCGTCCGCATGGGGACCTGGTTTCGGTTTGGCTATATTGAACTTGGATATAGGAGCATCAGGTAGAATTTTTTGAAGAACCCCAAACTAAAAATAGATCAGTTCTAACTGTTGGGCCCTGAAAATAGCCTACTCTTCAGTGAAAACACTAGAGAGGGACACGTCCTTAGAGATCTCAGGTTGTAATGATTTAAGAAACCATTCGAGAAGGAATTGTTGTGGGATATCGACTTTGATGAGACTCGTCCTTCTCCTCCATTCCTGAATATGATCAGAAATGTGAGTTGCCTGATCTTGCTGGAAATTCACCAGAAGCTCAGTTCCGGCATCATATCAGACAAGCGATTGAAAATGGTTTAAAAAGATAATAGCCAAATCACCGAAAAAATAAAGGTGCCCCCTGGTAGCTCTATGTACCACTTAGCCGCGTTTCCAGATAGGGTACGTTGAAATAATATCAACATGATTGAATTCTCTATCAGGGAGCTGGACGAACACCATAAGTGGAAAGTGGTTATGTGGTCACCCAGATCTTCACCTATCTTCCCCTCGAAATTTGGAATATCAGAGGGAAGTTTGACTGGGACCAGAGGCCAAAATAGGTTATACGTAATCGGATCATTAGTCAATTTAGTGAGATCTTGCAAGTTTAACGTTGCCAGAAAAGGGAGTCATGGTGGACCTTGAGGATTCCACCTAGTGTGGGCGGAATTCCCAACATTCAGAAAATAATGACCTGGATTTGTGAAGGCACCAGGTTGCCTAAAGTAATTCGTAAACCCAACTGAACCATAAGGAGATCCTTGTGATCCAGGAAAATTCAGAGTTTGACCAACTCCTACCACAAATCCTTCGTAACTAGTAAAGTTACCCCCTAATGAAGTGATAAAAGGAGCAGAAAGCCACTGATAAGGATTCCATGCGTTAGCATAGGGATAAAAATTTTGGAAAGAATTCACAGAAGAATACGACATATTCCCCTGTTGACTGAAATAAGATTAATTCTCGGCTCCTAAACCACTAACTATAGGGTTTGTCCAACTTTGAAATGGACTATTACCTTGACCTGTAAAGGAAAAAATCATTGATCCTACTATTGGGTTGGAATGTGGTATATGCCCACCCCTAAATGGGAAACCCTGAAAAGAAGTCGATCCACTCAGCATGGATGTGGAAGCAGCTGATGGAATACTCAAAGGAACTAAAGGAATCGTGCTGGTCGGCATTCCAAAAGGGAAAAATCCCATGCCAGAGGCAACACTTGAGAACTTCCACTCAATGATGGAATGGAAGTAGAACCAAATATAGAAGTGTTAGAAGTAACGAACGGTATAGCAATTGTTCCTCCTCGTTGTATAGATATGGGAGTCTACATACTCGTAACACTTGTCGTGGATGCCATGCTTCCAGCAATGGTCATAGAAGGAATAGATTGATGTAAACCTGGGCTCGAAGGTCTGTTGGTCGGAGTTCCGATGTACAATAGAACATCTGGATGATCAAGAGGAAGAGGAGAATTAGGAGCCTTAATCGACTCAGAAAGATCTTCAACCTCAATATTATCTTCTGACTGGAAGAGGACTCAATAAATAACTCGAGTGTTGCTCTCTAACTCTCTACTTGTGCCAGGTTTATCTTGTGAATTAATGACTCCAATTGGAGGATGAATCTCCGATGTTCCTGCTGCCATTGGTTGAAAACCACTAGCAATATTGCTCCTACGCCTTCAAGGAGAAGGCTCAAGACTCATAGGTGATATCCCACGAAGTCTCCTAGTCCGATGAGCTGGTCGATCAGCCACTTTGAATTATTTTTAAGATATCTACTTAAAGACTCAAAACATTTATAAAGCTAGGCCAACTAGGAGCAAAGTGAACTCTCTAAAAGACCCTAAAGACACAAGCAATCAAATAACTCTCAAGTATTTCTACTCTGTGTGATTAGGACCGGACACCAAAATACAAGAAAGCCAAAATCAAGGGCCTTCTGAAATAGACTGGGGAATTATGCCCCCAGTCTACTAGCGAAGGTATAAGAAGCAATTGCACTGACCTCTAGACAACAGTATTTTTTGGTGTAGTAACCCAAGCTGCACAAGGTTACCCTCCAAAAGTATTGTTGAACCTGATACAATGTCAGCCTCAAGTGCCACGAGATTCCCCACCGCAACCACCTATGTGATTCCTAGGATAGGCAACTATGGATACCAACTCGTATCAAAAGCAGGGCAGAACAGTCATGAGGCGGGATCCAGCAAGTAGGAGAGGGTGTATCTCTCTTCCTTGTCTTCACTCTCCGTCGTGCTTAACTCCCAATCAAAGAGCTTTCTCGACCTTTCTAATGATATTAGGTTTCGCTCTTTATTCAACTTCTACATTTTGTAATTTGAGCGACCTTGGAGAGTTAACTCTCTTCTCACCTAATCCAAGGCCCTAATGAACCTAAACTTGTTGGTGTTTTCTAATGACAACAATAAAAGTTCTATTTCATTTTATTAATCGCTTGATTTTATATAGCTTTTCTTTAAGTCAGGGGAAATTATGAGAGTGAAACTAATGATGTTTTTATGATGCAAAAGAAATCAATAGAAAACTAACTATATGAATGCAGTCATTTTCTTCGATGAAGAGTGATCTCTACTTGGGTTCTACGAAAACTTTATATAAAGAAAAATATTTTTCTTTTCTTTTCACACCCAAAAACTAAAAAGACTAAGAATGCCTTAAAATGAAAACTACCCTAATGCAAGTTACAATGATGATGCAAGATCCTAAACATACTTAATAAGAAAATGCAATACTTTATAAAAACAATGAGTCAACTTAAAACTGAAGAGTACAAAAATTTGACAACAAATCTCTCTTCAAAGCAAGAAGAACAAATTGTAAAATATTGCAATTCACTTTTCAAAAATAAAACAAAAGTAACCGTAAACCAAAAACTAGGAAAAAGAAAAACAAAAGCAATGTTTTTTAAAGCTTTTTCTTTTAAGGAAATAAAACAACTTTTTGAAGTCACAAAAAGTGCCACTAAAACTCAAAAGATCAATAAATAAGCATAAGGAGTCGTTTGATCTTGTAAGTTATAAACTAGAAAATGAACAAAACTTGAACAAGAAAGACTACAACTTGTATAAACTGACCCAAATAAAAACAAAAGATTTCGACAAACTGACCAAAAGGAAAACAAAGAAATACTTTCAAACTTGTCAAAAAGAAACTCTCAAAAATCAAGAAAAGCAATAAGGCCACCAAACAAGGGAAGGCAAAGCAAGAGAATTTGAAATTCGGGCTTGAAATGAAGTTGAAAACAATTCCATGTTCTGGAAGACCAAAACAACCAAGAACTTCAAACCGAAGCCTTGAACACCAAGATACGAACTAAAAACTTGCTTAAGAAGCAAACCTAGGCCAATCTTTTTGAGTGAGAAAGAGATTTTGAAAAAGAAAGTTTGCAAGGAAAATAGATTCTCTAGACAACAGATGACCATACAACAATAGAAATCGCCAAGCTACAAACCTAACTAGGTAGAAAGATTTGAAATAATCATCCAAAAATTTGCATACACGTCTGTTTAAAAACACAGAAGCATGCACATGCGTTTCTAATATAGGAAACTCACGTATACATGAGTCTACTTTAGAGAAACTTGTGTGTATACATTATTGTAAACAAAGTAAAAATCGTATACAAAGCTTTATAAGGAAAAAAAATCAAGGTCTGATCAAGAAGATCAGACTTGATGCTTGGAACACTAATGGACCAAACAATACCACAAAAGAAAGCAATCAAAAAAGTGATCCTTGATTGAGAATAAACAACCCAAACCAAGAATAACCAGATTGTTATCCCCAGCGGAGTCACCAAGTCTGTAATAGGCAAAAACACCCTAGGGCTTTGAGTTGTGAACCCCAACACAACAGAGGGAAAACCTCAACAAGAAATGCTCAAACAATCATTAAACATCCTTAATATACTAAATTGAGTAGGAGTGTCCTTCCCTGATGTCCTTCGTTTGGGTAGATCCCCCAGGGTGCAAATGCTTAGCTTCTCCCAATGTTCTTGAAACTTGAAAATTATTCAAATAGAACATACACGATAGTAGAAAAATAAAGGATATACATGATGTTAACTTTAAATCATATAAATGAATGACTAATTATACATCAATAAAGATTCATAAATGAATTACAACACAACTTTGATGCATAAACACATTTCATGTCAGAAACAGAACAACATTCCTTTTTATTGAAGTAAGCTATAGATAAGGTGGAGAAATACAACCTGAGTCTTTCTCTAGCTCCAAGCAGAACCTGTCCTCCGATCCATCCTTTCCCGGCCTTGAACAATATTCCTCCATCACCAACACAAGGATATCTCAAGCAAGATGGGGGATATCTATAATTAAGGAAACAAGGGTTTCCTGAAGCTTTTCGGAGTGCGGGAGGCACATGTATTGTTCAGACTTGATCAGGGATAATCTCACTATAGTATCAATATCTCATACTTTTTCCCCTAAGGCCTTCCCATGCAGGTTTATTTATACCTCTCCAAATTAGTTTTTTCATTTGGGAAACAGTTGGGCCACGGGCAATAAGAGGTTGGTAACGGTAAAACCCATGAACTCCACCCGAAATTAAGGAAATTTCATTTTTTTAAGTGTTCTAACAAATGTACACGGGTTGGGTATATGCTAACCCACATGTACACGCTTTTATCACAGGGAAAAGTAGCATATAGGGAATAAAACACTGTTTTTAAGATTTTGGACCAAATCTAGAAGGAAGGGTTGCCCTAGGCCATAAACAGAGCATCAGATCTACCATGAGTGGGAAATGATGCTATAACACTTTTTCTTTTGGTAATATTGTTACTTTATCATGTGTTATTCATTCATTTCAGCTTTTATATTTTATTGAGCATGAAATTACTTTACTTTATGGATTACAGGAAATTCTTGCACTACTCTAAGTTGGGTAGCCACCTTTGCATGCATTAACTCTAACTTGATGTGATATAACTGAAGTGTCTATAAATACATTGACAAAATCTTGCCAAATATTGAGGCATGTTATTGTTTTTCTACAATGGTTAATCAATTATAGTCAACTCTTTGAGTTTTACCTCTACTTTTCATATAAGCATAGCTAATGTTTGGGGTATTTTTATTAATGAGATATATTTTATGTGCTTAAGGAAGGCTATTTATTTACATGTTAATTTCTAGGTTCCTATAGATCAGGGTATTCATTCTACCATTCCTCTTAATTTTTAAGGTTAGTATTGTCTATTTGTAAAGTTAAACATGATTTCGTTGCCAATACATTCATGTTGTTAATTCATTTCATGATATCACTGAGTTTTTTCCTCGTGGATGTAAGACTTAACATCTCTTTTAGTTGCAACATTTGGTGTTATTGATGATCTTGAATAATTCCAATTACAACTTGGAATTTAGAAGCATTTATGATTGAAATCTAGCTTGAAACCTCTTGTTCTCCAACATCTTGAAAGTTTACAGTGTTCATGCCTGTGGAGTACTAAAAAGGTATGTTTTTAATGATCATTTCAATGGCTTTTCAGTGGGACTTGTGAATCTTTTACATCATGAATGTGGAAAACAATAGAGAATTATGATGAAATATGTGGAATTAGTATGCAAGACTTAACCGCTGATAGTTGTCCTTCTCCTGTGCAGGAAAGGGTAAAAACGAGGAGCTTCTGTTCCAAATAAAAAGACAAGAACAGGGTAATTGTTGTCCCTTTGACGAAGGACCGAGTGCAAACGAGGCTAAGCAGGTTGAAGCAAACCGGTCCGGAAAAGGAGGAGAAGGC
This sequence comes from Pinus tabuliformis, assembly GCA_031772625.1. NCBI lineage: Eukaryota > Viridiplantae > Streptophyta > Pinopsida > Pinales > Pinaceae > Pinus > Pinus tabuliformis. The sequence continues at coordinate 802,443,281 of CM062811.1, read as the reverse complement.
ACCAGCTCGGCGGAGGAGAAAAGAAGTGATTAAGGATTAACAGTTTGGCGAATCCCTCAGGATCTTCGATCCTGAGGGATCACTGCTTTATTTATCTTATTGCTTAGACATCTCCGCCATTACCCTTATATAAAGGGACGACACTGTTAGTTTTGGGGATCATGCTTTTATGTAACTTTCTGTTAAAGATTGAACTTTGATCATCGAGTCTCGTTGAACTTGGATCATTGTACTTTCTGTTTCATGCATTAATATAAACTTGGTGATTATCTTATCTCTGCGCCTGAATTAACTCAAAGCGGTGTACCCTTGAGGCTAAGGGCCCGACCCCGGAGGACACTTGATTCTGTATCACTACGATTTAATTTCTGCGTGATTTGCTTATCGTCGTTAGTTGGTAATCTGATATTCTTTATAAGTTACATCATATGCTCTGTTAAGATTCATTCATTAAGGTTCTTTATATTGGCTCTGCATTATATCACCAATACTTTTAGAGTTGATTGAATATTACTAGACTTAATTGAACATTGTTATCATTTTGTTACGAAGCTTTTATGCTGTGTATTTGTGTTAAGGAAATTATCTGAAAGATGTGTTCTTTATGATTCAGGATTAATGTTGTTCCATTTTGAAACCCAATTGTAATTCCTATTGACGATTGGCGTTAAATTAGATTACTTTTCAAGAGTGTTGTGTGTGTGTATGATTTCCACATGTTGTTCTATAATTAGTAATTAGTGTTGTTCCATTAGTGCGTGTTGCGTGATTTGCTTGGAGAATGAAAGATTGGAGTTTTGATTACAATGAGTGCCTTTGAGTTGATTGATTACTGCTCGCGAGGTTTAGTTATTCGATTGTCGTTCCATTTCAGAATTGTCGTTCCATTTTAAGCATTGTTGTTCCATTCTAGAATTGTTGTTCAATTTCCTATTTGTCGTTCCATTTTTATCTGATGTTTCATTTACTCGCATTTGGTGTGAGAGACGATCTGTGGTTGTAGTGAGCCTCAGCATTTACTGCCTCACTCCCAGACCCGTGGTCCATGCTCTAATTTCCTTTCCATCAGTTTCTAAAAGGATGGGCTATTGCTGTCAAACCCTTGACTGATAAAGTTGCCTAGCTTTAAGAGTGTGTGCTTTAGTCATTTGAAGTAACTTAGTCATAGACAAGAATCAGTTTACTCTTGTATTTCTGTAGAACATTGTACTACTAGCATTACTCTGACAAATAGCCTCAGATTGAGTCACTCTTTGAAATAACCAAACGCTCCCGGATTGACATAATAATGTGAGGTAATTAGAGGTGAAAGAGACCCTTTTTATAGCTCTACATTTTGGCACCGTTGCTGGGGAATGAGTGTAGCCATTTGTCTTTTTTAGAGTAGTGTACGAACCTGCTAGGGAAGAGTTGGATCTTAAAAACAAAAGGTAAGAACTTGCATGCGGAGCATGTAAATGCCCTGCTCCAGTGTCCGCTTTCCTAACATATTTGTTGTTGCTTTGTTTGAATAGAATTTAGTAGTTCATTTGAGTGCATGACTAAGCAGAAAAAACCAGAAAATAATATTAAGCTTCCATCCAAACCCGAAAAAGCTAAGGGGTCGGTGACCCTTGGCCGAACAACTTTCATAGACGAAATCTATAAGAAAACAGAATCTCAGCCATCAGTAGGTCCCAGGAAAATCATTTCTAAACAACCTACTAGTTCCCTTTAGGCCACAGGATCACCATCTGTAGCTTTTGCTGAGGTGCATAGTCAAACTAAAGAGCAGGACTTTCAGGAAATTGAAAATTCTACTCCAGAACTATTGCAGGAAGGGAATTTCAGCAACTTTTGTGAAGGAGAAGGAGAAACAGGGGAAACCGAGGAACCAAAATCTCCCATTGGAACAAATCAGCCATTAAATAGCCCAGATAGGGGGAGCGCTGCGAAAATCATTGTTGAAGGAATCCAATCTCCTCAGACATCAGGTATTCCTCTTATCCCAGATAAAGGAAGTGCCATCAAAACTATCCCTGCTCAAATCATTCCCTCTCAACCTAGGAATACCCTCCTAGATATCCCAGAAGGTTATTGGCATATATTCGACCCTATGGTTCAGAACCAGCCAAATACTCAAACCTCTACATTACAATATCCTATAGTGGATTCTGCAGCAAATGCGCCCATGAAAGCTATCCCTCTTCAACATATCCCTACATTTCACTGTCTCACATTAGAAGATCCGGATGCATTTTTATTCAAATTTGATGTGTTGTGCAGGGGATATGATTACACCACCGATCCCCAGAAATTGAAATTGTTCCCCTCTACATTAAAGGGGGCTGCTTTAAGATGGTTTATGGGACTAGGTGGTGGGGTCATCAACAATTGGGATCAAATGAAAGAATCCTTCTTAAAAAAATATCAAGATTATTGTAGGTCTAGAGAATTGAAAGACGAAATATTCCAAATGACAGCCAGATCGAACAAAACGTTAAAAGAATATGTGGAACGTTTTCAATACAATTTATAAAGATATCCTTATGCATAACTACCTTTACCTAATAATGTGTTAAAAACTGCACTGATAAGGGGCATGAAGAAACAGTGGATTGAAACATTAAACATCATGGGAAAAGGGGATATTTATCAAGAGAATTTTGCTAACATTATTGATTTATGCATCAGGAGTTCGAGAGGCAGCACAAGAATAAAACCGACAGAATATGATCGGTTTGCAAGAGACAATGAAATATCAACAGAAGGAGTAACACGTGTGGAGATTGGAAATTTATTAGAAAATTTTAAAACTGATATTCTAGGGACACTAACTACACAACTTGATATTATGCAGGCCAAGCAGAAGCAGATGGACGCAGAACAGAATTTGGCAATCTTCTGCCCCCGATGCAGAAAAAACATAGTCACAAGGAGTGTCCACTGGATACAGTTCAAACATGTGCCATCTGTACAAACGATCATCTTACGGAAAGCTACCCCTCACTTCCTGGATTAAAAGCAGTATACAAGGAAGCAGAGGAAGAACCAGAATCGGTGTACTTGATCAACCAGCACCGCCAGTGGTAGCCAATACAATCTGGTATGTTTTCAGACCCAACCTCTTCTTTTCAGCCTCCACAATATAATGCTCAACAATATAATATGTGGCAAAATCAACCCCCACACCCATTTTCAAACTGGTCACCACCATCGTTTCCTTCTTCAAACCCGTGGCTGAATCAGCCAAACCAATCTGGTTGGCCGAATTTCCCTTATACTCCACCATATTGGCAAAATAGCCCATATCCTCCGCAATGGACTCCCCCTACTTCACAAGGTTCACCCTGGAAGACAAACTGGCAAAGACCGATGCAACAACTAGTAGGAACTATTCCACTCCCTCAACCTACTCTGCCAGCTCTACAACAAAATCCGCAGTCTAATCTGACACCGCAACTCCCAACCCAACCCAACCCCAATCCAAATAATAGACCGGTCCAATCTCTTCAAATCATAGAATCACCAGAAATAGGACCCGACCTGCGAGAGTGTAACGATCTTCAATTACGATCTGGATGTATCATTGAAAATGAGGGAGATAAAACAGTTCATATTGAAGATCAGTTAGTAAGAGAACATCATTTGCAACAAGAGGATGTAAATAAGCAGTAGACTCATAATCAAGCAGCCACATCCTCTCCTCCGTTCCCAGAATGATTAGTCATACCTCAACCTTTACTGTATCCTGACTTTGACATTCTGGGGGAATTACAAAATTTGTATATAAAAATCCCGTTCCTCCAAGCCATTCAAGATATTCCTATATACGCAAAAACTATTAAAGAATTGTGCATAAAGAAACCAAGGAGGAATATAACAACTAATCCAAGAGTCCAAGTAGGCGGTACTTTATCTGATCTATTATCTGGGAAAGAAACACCCATTAAATATGAAGACCCAGGAAATCCAATTGTAACTATTCAAATATATGGTCAGACCCTATCTAATGCCTTAGTTGATCTAAGAGCTGCAATCAATATTTTAACAACCACTACCTGTCAAAAGCTCGGCATTACATCTGTAGAACCTACCTCTACTTTGTTAGAATTGGCTAACCGATCTGTGGTTAAAACAGAAGGTAATCTACACGATGTCATGGTCTCGTACTCTTAAATGTAGGCCCATATTGATATGGGCTTTGGAACCCCTTGAATAATCTGTGTTTGTCCTTGCAGATTCACACAACTCACTATTTTTGCAAAGCAATTTATTATGGATACTTGTTTCTCAAGCCAATCCATACCTATCGGAATGTCATAAGACCCTAAGGGAAGAACATTTATATTTGTTTTTCTCAAATAGCCATTTAGGTATGGGGACATTATCTTATTTGGTTGGTTACTCTTCTCTTAGTGTCAGTTTGCAGTTGTACTAACCACACAGTTTTATATTTCTCAGTTTTAAGTTCACATTTTTCCACCATATTATGTCTAATATAACTTAAACATGCCCTAGGATCAATTAAAACAAAAATAGTTTGGTTGGAGAGAGTACCTTTGATCTCAATCATGGTTCATTGATTGTGCACTTGTCTGTACTCTAAGGAGGCATTTATCCTAGGAATATTCTTGACAATATCCTCCATAGTGGTAGCTTCCTATACAATTGGAATATTGTGAACAAATCTGGGATTACGAGGACAATCTCTCAGCAGATGAGGTTTGCCACATCCCCAACATTTCAATGGTTCTCTTTATTTTCCCCCATTATAATTTTTCCCATCCAGATTCATGGTGTTTGATCCAGCATGATACCATAATGATTGATTTGTGTTCCCCTTACTAAACTTTTTTTGTTGATGATCCGTCCCAAAAAATTTTAGATATCCTTGTTTCTACCATTTTATGCCAGCTACAGATTTACTTATGTCCTTATTTAGCCAAAATTTAAAATTTCCCCCATTACTTTTGAACTATTAGTAACATAGTCAGGATTTTCTCACAACCTCATCATTGTCTTCGGATTGTCAAATTCAATCCGCTTTTTGTACACTGTAGGTAGACAGTTTACAAACTCCTATACCTTATTTTTTTCTTTTTTAATGTAGGGTGCATATCATAGCAAATTTGTAAACTTCACCACAAACTCATCCATCGTGAGCTGCCCCAACCTAATTTCATATAATTCCTTGGCACAATCATCATAATTCTATTCACTCAAATATCAATTTTTAAATCGTTTCTGAAACTCCTCCCATGACAGAATCCTTTCCTCAAGTAAATGCACACCTTTAGCCTCTTCCCACCAGAGAGAAACCTTACCTTGCAGCTAGTAAATTGCCAATATGGCCTTCAAGTTTCTCTCATAATCATAGACTTGGAAGTATTTGGTCATGTTTAGTAACCATGCATTAGTGTCCTCTTTCTTTTCCCCATCAAAAGTAGGGTGTTTAATCTTCTGAAATTGTCCTTGCAATTCAATTTGCTTATTTTTGTTCTGACTTTTGGGATATGTCCTATGGGAATCCTCTCCACTTTCGGATGGTTCAGACTTTGTGCCACTTTTTCCACTTTTCTTAGATTCAAGTTCAACTATCTTATGGCTAGATTTTTTAGTCATCCCTCTAATCATTCTCTCTTGTTCCTCAATGGAATTTACCAATCACTCGTTATTGCTCCTAAGTGCGCCAGTTCTTGTTGCAAATTCCTAATGACCTCCAGGAATTGGGAAGTTACTGAGGTGAACCCATCTCCCAGTTCAACATATAGACCTGCACTTCCAGTGTTGGATAGAACTTCCTCAGCCATTATGTTGTTGAATGTGATAACTCTTGTACCTTGCAATTACATAGAGTTCAAGATTATTTTATTGTGTGTAATTCTGTCAATTTTTTTATTTTTTATTTTTAGAAGAAACCTACTGTTGTTTTTTTTAATTTCTATGACAATCTCTCAGCCCAGTGATGTTACTGGGATCTGGTACCATATGTAACATACCTTAGTCACTTCAGCAACAACAAAAAATTCAAAGTACCCCTTTCTTTCCTAGATTATGTATTTAATCGATACAGGGAAATTTAACACCACAATTATTTACCATAAATTGCCTAAGTTTTTTCTCTTGTTAATTAAAATGTGCCACTCCATCTTAAGAGTTGTAATTTCAAGCCTATGGGTTACTGACATCCTGGGTGATGTATTTCCTTACCCGTTCAGGTGATTAACCATGTTATTAGTCTATGGTTGATGGAAATATCCCCATCCTCCCTACTCACAACCATAAATCCTAAAGGTTAGGGAAAGAGATACTTCCCTTGGGTATGGTTATTATGGAGTGTACTACACACACCCTATACCTTTTGTTACTAAGCTAACTCTTCTCCTTGGGTTCTAACTAAGAAATGAAATGTATTGTATCCATGGTACCACACAATACCGCCAAATCTTAACGTGACCCAATATGCTCTCAACCATTTTTCCTTGGGATTCTAGCTACCCACTCATACGTTTCCATGTTGGTCATTGTCACATGTAGATCATGTGACTATAGTGGCAGTGTTGGGATGATGGTGATCTATGGATGTTGGAGATGAGAGCTTGGACACAATGACTAAGATCAACTCTTCTAACCCTAAATCATTGGTAACCCTATTTGCTTGATCATTTCTCTCATTTTCGTTGTTGGCTCTTCCTCCATGCAGTAAAATTGTGTCTCCTTCAGCTCCCCCTTAGTACTTGGCCCTCGAAGTTAGCCTAGATTCCATGTTATTTTATGGCCATGCCACTTCTTTGGGTATATGTATTCAACGTGATGATTTTAGTGTTTGGTGGTTTTTTTTTGTGAACCCCTTATCATTTTTTAACCTTGTCGATTTCCTATTGCAGGATCTCCTCAGAATGCTAGCAGGGTTTTTCCTTCATCTCCAAGAGAATAACACAACTCCATAAACTAGCTCCGTCACAATGTTTCCAAGGTGGAGTGATTTTCTTTCAGCTTAAATTCCCTTTGCAACCACTATTTTATTTTTTTCCTTTCATGGGTTTAGATTCTTTAAGTGCTAATTCATTGGCATCTCCTGCAAGGAACACATGAACCACCAAGGTTAACACCGCGAGTTCTTGGTTGCCAGGTTACCTACTTGATTTTTTACTGTGTTTTTCTACTTTACTAGGTATGTCATTCATAAATTTGACTGCTCAGAAAAAGAAGAGATTTTATTTTTGGTTCACTTCTTGGTTTACAAAAACTCAACGTTAATATTTATTGAGGGGTTCCATTCCTAATTTCCTCCATAGATAATTTTATTTCCCCATTAGTGAGTCTCAAGACAGGGAGAGTACTGGCGAATTCATTCTACTGGCCCAACCCCTACACCCTCAGTTATTTATTTATGGACGAACTATGCCTAAGTAATGTTAAAGTCATTTTGGTGAATCTGTTTGGGTTTCTCCTCGATTAACTTTTTCCCTTCACACCTCTCTCATGTCGCTCTGTTCATAAATTTTTCCCGTGATAAGTTATTATTATTCACTTAGAAATTGTTTATTTTATTCGCATAAGTCATGCTTCAAGTAGCAGTTCGCCACTCTCCAACATAGCTCGATCTGGGAAATCTAAAATAAACTGCTAACCATCCTATAACATGTGAAAACAGGGTTAATATCCCTTCTCTAGTCATTTCACACAACACGCTTAGAGAGTCTTCCCCCTTATTTCATACAGTGAATTCATAAGCTGCTATGTGGTTTTTTTTCCAAACTTCCTGCAGCTAAGGTAACTTCTGTTGTAAGGATTTCTATTATCATGTCCTAAATTTTCTTTCATTCTGGTTAAATGATAGAGGTATTTTTCCCTACTCACAATGCTTATTCATTCACGTCTATTTTTCCATGGCTACACAAGTGAATTCTCTAGTTTGATCTTGTTTTAACTTCTGGTTTCTCTTATAAGAGAAATGCTTCTACAATCTACCTCTTAGATGAATTCCTAGTTCTGGGTTCAATTCTTCTATCAGGCACAGGGTGTCGTTCTGTTTTCTTCTTAGATTTCTTCTCTGGTTACTCTGAGCATGATTACGTGATCTCTCTAGTTTCTAGTTTACTTTTTTTTCCTAAAGATGTTGGGGCTAGATTGATTCATTATTGGATGGGTATGACTGTGAAAATTCCAGTGTACCGTTATGTATAGTATATTATTTTGGCTAAGGGTCACTGGTTTGTCTCCTTCTCTTTTGATTCAATGAAAGATGTGTAAATGTATATAAATGCTATGTATAAATTTTATTAGTTCGATGGGTATTTACATTTTTGCATGACTGTATGAGATTGTTTATATCCATGGCACCTGGTTTTTATGGTAATAGAACACAGAATACAGAGTTCGAATTATGAATGCTACTTCAAATTTACTTTTGATCATTATATGTTCAGTTTCAATTTCTGTTACTTAATATATGTGATGTCTCAAACAATTCGTGCCAAGCTTGAAATTTATATATATGTTCTCAAGTTCAATGAGCTCTCTTACTAATACAATGCTTATGATATAATAGCGCCCTTATTTCTACCAAATCGAAATGCATTCTTTGCACTTCTGGATCACCTATTAAGTGTTTTTATTTAACAGTTCTATGTATGCGATGCAAGATCCAATTCTAGATTTGTCTCTTTCTTAAAGAATTTGTAAAACATACATTTATTGATCTCAGTGTAGTGATAGCATACGTATGATTTTGCTAAATATTCTTCTATTTTGTCTTTATAAATCTTAATCAAAATTTAGCGTAGGTTCTCAGGTGTATTTTCCACCTTCAATACTTGGCATACACTCATATATTCTACTATATAAATCAGAATTTATCCATGACATTAGATTACAAATGAAGGTTTTGTATCCTAGAGGCTTTCCATAACCCCTAATTATTGTGTCATTCATATAAATGTCCATGCCTAATTTAACAGAAGCAAGTTCCATTTATCTATCAGTCCATACTCAAGTGAATTACATGAGTGATTAGATCGATGCTATCACATATGAAATCATGATATTTTTTTTTCCTTTTTAATCATAAAGAATGAGTTATTCTCCACTCGCAGCGATATTTCTAACCTGTAACTTTCAACTAACAATTTAGATAGTCCTCAATTAATTATGAAATTCTATGGTAAACATTTGCAGATCCACCAACTATTTTGTGCTACAGAGATGCCAGTAAAATAACACAAAATCCATTAACATTTATAGATCTAACCAATAAATTGAAGTCGTGTTCACTGCAAAATCTGAACTAGAGTAAGACACTGACCACCCATCCTCGAATTTCCCTCCAGTTCCCCTTGAGCCATGATTTTTTTTGCTAGAGAATAAACAACCCCATTGATTCCTTCCATAGGTAGTGTAAACCCTTCTTCATGATATTGTTCCTCTTCAGTGACATCCCACTTTTGTGGGCTTTATTGCTCACTTGCCTCGGCTTTTGCCTTAAAAGCATGCCTTTTTCTCCTGTGGTGCTTTAAGTGCAACCAACTTAACATATTTCTTCCATTAAGAACTTCTAAGGGATTTTTCTTTCCCATCCCTTAGTCTTATCTAGAATCTTTCTAGAATCATTATCATGAAGAATTTATCCAATCTCATTTACTAATGAGATTTTTTTCCCAAATTTGGCAACCAATCTCATTCTTGAGTGTATCCTCCAAGTACTTAGATTTCATTCAATATTTTTTATTAATAAATAAAATAATTATTTACAACAATTTATCCATATTATATTCATGTATTTTATTCCATTCTTACCAGCATAGATAACTAAAAACAACATTACATAATAGAGTGATATTACATCCTTCACCCCTTATATTCACACTTTCCTCAGTGTTTAGTTCATAGGTAACTTTTGCTGAAATAGTGCTAGATTCTTTTTTTTCATTTCATCTTCTCGCTCCCAAGTAACCTCCTCACGAATATAGTGCTTCCATTTCACTTTAACCCAAGCGAGGGCTCAATTCTGAAGCTAGATCTCTGTCTGATCGAGAGTGCAAAGTGGTTCTTGTCTCCAAAGTTCAGAGCTTTTTGCGCGACATTTGCGGAGATATGATCTGAGGAAGTTGGTATTTTTGCAGACTCCTGAATTACAATCAAAACAGGTGACCTGGGGAAAATCGTCATAACATTCTCTCTGAGGATCGGATTGAAGTTTTGTAATAAGTTACAGAAAGAGGACGGACTGTAGTTTCTTGTGGGTGTTTTTCAGATCCAAAGGTCGAAACAGTGACTCGTGGCACATCGTACAAGTTCGCTCTACTGAACTAGTCTATAATCAAGTCACTGTGGGAGATTGTGCATAACTCTTTCTTGGAGAATCCAATTTGGATCAGACTGGTGGCATTGGAAAGAGAACATAGAGAGCTACTACAGATCACAAGTTCAGAACTAGATGATTGGAAAGTACAGAGATACATCAGAGGCAATATCGAGCTCCTACAAAGTGAAAAAAGGTGTGTAGATTTTTTTAAATTTTTGCTTAAGCTTGGTTTGAAAATTTATTTTGAAGGAATTCAAAGGGCATAGTAGAGCATTATTATCGGTAACTGATGCCCCGAGGAAAGAAAATGCAAACACCTAGTAAGGAACCTGAAAGCTCTAGCATGACTCATGAAGAAGAGGAAGAAATGCTACATGATATATCAAAATTACAAGAACAAGTGCAACAAATGTCACGCTCACAAAAGTTAACAGATGCTAAGATAAATGGCATGGAAGCTAAGATGAATGGCATGGAAGCTAAGATGGACAATTTGAATATAGGCTTGAACACAAATTTGAAGACAGGCATGGCAGATTTGAAGACAGATTTGACAAATTTTCTACAAGAAATACTTACTAATGGTGAAAAGGTAGTAAAGGAAACTCATGATGAGAACAAAAGAAATGTTAATCATGATTCCATAGACGCTAATGTTGGATCGAAGAATCACCATATTCCAAAAATCGATATGAGGAAGTTTGATGGCAAGGATCCCGCCACATGGATATTACAGATGGAGCAATTCTTCGATCTCAATAATGTGCAAAACACACAAAAGGTACGTATGGAAACTGTATATTTGGAACCAAATCAGTTTGTATGGTATCAATGGCTTTGTTCTCGTAAACAATTTATCACTTGGGCAATTTTTACGGAAGAATTGATAGCACATTATGAGGATACAAAAAGCAACACTTTTTTTAGCCAATTGATAAGTCTCAAACAAAAGGGTTCAATAATGGAGCACATTGAGGAGTTCCAAAAATTGAACATAAGGGTAAAAGATATTCCAGAGGAGCATAGGATTGATGTGTTCATAGGGTCTTTAAAGGATAATATCCAACATGATGTTCGCCTTTGGGAACCTGATTCATTAGAGAAGGCATTCAGGTTAGCAAGAAAAATGGAAAGCAAAATTATGGCAACTAGGAAGCATACCACTCACAACTATAAAGACGGAAGTGTTGTTGCCCCTAGTCTTCCACAACCTACAAGGTTGACACCACAACAATTGGAAGAAAAAAGAGCAAAAGGGCTTTGTTACAATTGTGATAGCAAATACACAAAAGGTCATAAGTGTGCTGAGAAGAAATTATTCTACATAGATTGTGAAGAGGAAGAAGAAAAGGAGCAAGAAAGGTCAAAAGAAGAGGATATATTCCAGGAACAAAGCCTAGATGAAGAACAAATAAATCCGACCATATCTTGTAATGCATTGGCGGGAATTACCACTCCTCAAACCATCAAGATAGAAGGACAAATCAAGAAGAAAAAGGTAATAGTGTTGATTGATTCAGGAAGCACCCACAATTTTATTCATTGTAGGGTAGCAAAAGAATTGAATTGCTTCCTATATCCAGCACCAGAGTGTCAAGTGATGATTGCAAATGGAGGAACAATAAATTGCTCTGGAAAGTGCCATAATATCAAGCTATCCATGGGAGAATATGTATTGACTAGCCCAATGCTTTCCATTCCAATGGGAGGTGCTGATGTTGTACTAGGAGTCCAATGGCTACAATCCTTGGGTACAATAGCTTTTAATTTTCAAGAACTTTTCATCAAATTTTCTACGGAAGGAAAGGAAGTTGAATTAAGGGGTATTGCAGGGAAACCAGGAAAGATAATCAGCTCTAATGGCATGACAAAGCTTCTAAAAAAGGAGCAAAGAGGTGTAATTGCACAATTATGTTCGCTAGATGTTTCCACATTGGAATCATCTATTTCTCCAGATCTCCAAAAAGTCCTGGACAATCATTCCAAGGTATTTGAGACTCCCAAAGGTCTCCCACCTATGCGTGATCATGATCATGCTATTCATCTGATTCCAGGAAGTGTTCCTCCAAACATCAGGCCGTACAGATATCCCTATGTCCAAAAAAGTGAAATTGAACGTATGGTTGCAGAAATGCTAGAGGCTGGTATAATTCAACCGAGTCAAAGTTCTTTCTCAGCTCCAGTAGTATTGGTGCACAAGAAGGATGGATCATGGCGCATGTGTCCGGATTATAGGGAGCTCAACAAGCTCACTATTAAAGATAAGTTCCCCATTCCTGTCATTGATGAATTACTGGATGAATTGCATGGATCAATTTACTTCACCAAGTTGGATCTTCGTTCGGGATATCATCAAATCAGAATGAAGATTGAAGACATTCCGAAAACGGCATTTAGAACTCATGAGGGTCATTATGAATTTTTGGTCATGCCTTTTGGCCTTACCAATGCACCTTCAACATTTCAAGGTTTGATGAATTCAATTTTCAAACCATTCCTTAGAAAATTTGTGTTAGTATTTTTTGATGATATACTAATCTACAGCAAGTCTTGGAAGGATCATGTTGAACATGTTGACAGGGTGCTACAACTATTGGAGGAGAAACAATTATATGCAAAAAGATCCAAATGTTTCTTTGGAGTCCAGGAGGTGGAATATTTGGGTCATATTGTATCTCATGGAGTTAAGGTAGACCCTAGCAAAATTAAAGCCATTAAGGAATGGAAAATCCCCACATCCATAAAGCATCTGCGAGGATTTCTTGGGTTGACAGGGTATTATCGCAAGTTTGTTAAGAATTATGGGAGAATAGCAGCACCTCTAACAACATTATTGAAGAAAGATTCATTTTCATGGACTCCGGAAGCAACAAAGGCCTTTGAACATCTTAAAGAGGCAATGTGCCAAGCACCGGTCTTAGCTACACCGGACTTCACAAAAACCTTTATTGTGGAATGTGATGCTTCAGGAAATGGAATTGGTGTTGTTCTAATGCAAGATGAAAGACCCATTGCTTTTGAAAGTCGTCCAATCAAGGGAAAGTTTTTAAGCAAAGCTATTTATGAGAAGGAAATGTTGGCAATACTCCATGCACTTAAGAAATGGCGACCCTACCTAATGGGAAGACACTTCAAGGTAAAAACGGATCATGATAGCCTTAAATACTTTTTAGAACAAAGATTATCCTCTGAAGAGCAACAAAAGTGGGTCACAAAGATGTTGGGTTATGACTTTGAAATCATCTACAAAAAAGGGAAGCAAAATGTGGTGGCAGATGCACTCTCAAGAAAGGATGAGGATGTGGAAGCATTGTTGTGTGCCATTTCTATTATCCAACCAGATTGGATAAACGAAGCAAGGGAGGAATGGAAGAATGACGAAGAAGTGTGGGCACTTATTCGAAAGCTACAACAAGATTCCAGTACTTCTGATACATTTAGCTGGCAAAATGATTCGTTATGGTACAAAGATCGCTTATACCTCTGTAAGAATTCCCAGCTAAAACAAAAGATTCTTATGGAATTGCACACTTCTCCCTTAGGAGGGCACTCAGGATTTTTAAAAACTTACCACAGGGTTAAGAAGGAATTTTTTTGGGATGGCCTTAAATCAGATATTCAAAAGTTTGTGGCGGAATGTTTGGTTTGCCAACAAAATAAAGTTGAAACAATTAAGACACCGGGTCTATTACAACCTTTATCCATTCCAAGCCAACGTTGGGAGGAGGTTTCAATGGATTTTATCACAGGTTTACCCAAGTCTGAGGGAAAGAGTGTCATCATGGTGGTAGTTGACAGACTTACCAAGTATGCACACTTTTGTGCATTATCACATCCATTTAAAGCCAGTACAGTTTCTACTGCATTTATGGAAACAGTTCAAAAGCTACATGGAAACCCAAAGATTATTGTAAGTGACAGAGATCCCATTTTCACTGGAAATTTTTGGACAGAATTATTTTCTTGTCTTGGTACTCAGTTAGCTCATAGCTCATCTTATCATCCTCAATCTGATGGGCAAACTGAGATAGTAAACAAATGTTTGGAAGGATATCTTCGTTGCTTTGTATCTGATAAACAGACACAATGGGTCAAATGGTTGCCTCTGGCTGAATGGTGGTATAACACTTCCTTCCATACAGCAACAAAAATGACCCCATTTATGGCACTTTATGGGTATCAACCACCATCCATCACATCATATTTAAGAGAAAATTCTAAGGTTCAGGCAGTGGAACATCACATCGAACATCAACAACAAGTCCTCCAACTCTTAAAGGATAACCTCGTGTTGGCACAAAATAGAATGAAACAACAGGCAGATCAACATCGCAGTGAAAGAAGTTTTGATGTAGGTGATTGGGTATTCCTACGGCTACAACCATATAAGCAAATGTCCCTAAAGCAAGCTAAGAAGGATAATAAATTATCACCAAAGTATTATGGTCCGTACAAGGTGTTGCAAAAGATTGGTACTATGGCATACAAATTGGAGCTTCCTGCAGCTTCTCGATTGCACCCAGTTTTCCATGTTTCATGTTTAAAGAAGGTTATAGGCGACAAGCTCCCAATTCAAACAATATTGCCAGAACTTGACGAGGAAGGAAAAATTATATTGGAACCGGAAGCAGTCACAGAAACAAGAACTCGACAGCTACGAAATCGATCAATTTCAGAGTATCTTATCAAGTGGAAGAACTTATCCGCTGAAGATTCCACATGGGAGGATGAGAATTTTATGCAGAAGTATCCAGAACTACTCAAGCGTTGAGGACAACACTTTTTTGAAGGAGAGGGGCATGTTGGGTCCCTATAATACTAGTGATTACCCCATTACTATTGTAGTTATACCCCTTATTTATATTGTTGTGCCCCTATTACCCCCATATTGTTATTTTTGTGCCCCATAGAATCCCTCTATTGTTATTTTTGTGGCTTTATATTATTATTGTTAGGTCGGCTGGATTATATTGTGACTCCTTAGACTCCTATATATAGAAAGGAGGTTTTGTCATTTGAATCATCCAAGAATTGTTCATTTATGTAATGTAAAGGAGGTTGCCCCCTCGAAGAGGCTGAATTCTAAGGCGTTGATCTATCTTTTCTATCTTTTCTTGAGCTGGTTTCATAACACCAACTCTATCCAAAATCTCAAATGGCCCGCCAAACCACGGTGCCAAATTTGGATTAGTGTGAATTATTAATGTACTTTTTGTAGGTTTTAATCTTAGATAGACATGGTCCCCAACTTTAAACTCTTTGTGTGATCTATTTTTGTCTATATAACGTTTTTGTCGATCCTATGAAGTTCTAATATTCTGTTGAATCCTTTGCATTGTTTGTTCCATTTCCTGTAATGAATCTAGCCCAAGAATCAATCTATCCTTTGGTTGACTCCAATTAAGGGGTGTATGGTATTTTCTGCCATAAACAGTTTCAAAAGGGCTCATTTTTATGGATGTCCAGTAGTTGTTATTGTAGGAAAATTTGGCCAAATGCAGAAAGTCCTCCCATTTTGCTAGCTTATCCATAACATACATTCTGAGCATATCTTCCAGAAAATTGGTTGGTTCTCTCCATTTGTACATCCATCTGGGGATGGTATGTTGTACTAAAGTTCAATTTGGTTCCCATGCCTCCAAATAGCACCTTCCAGAAGTTTGAAGTAAATGTGGCATCCCTGTCAGACACTATCAACTTGTGTATTCCGTGAATTTGAAAATTTCTTTCATGAATATCGACAAAAATTGTGTTGTACCAAAAGTAGATTGCGCACGCAAAAAGTGAGTTTCTTTACTTAATGTATCCACCACCACCATGATGGAATCATGTGGTATTTTTGTTCTAGGTAGCTCTATAATAAAGTCTAAGGAAATTATTTCACATTTCCATTCGGGAACAAGTAGGGGATTTAGTGACCCAGTCGGGTGTTGATGCTCAACCTTTATTTGTCAACACTCCAAATAGTTTGAAAAATATTTAGCCACTACTTTCTTCATTCTCGACCAGAAGAATTTTTGTCTTAATGTTGTAACCATCTTCTAGTAACCTGGGTTCCCAACCATTTTGGGAAGTTTTAGTGTCTATGGATAAACACTTAAACCCCTAGACTAGTAGCTAAGTCTAGAACAACAGTGCAAAGAATTCTCTACTTTTTCTATAATCAATAGATTAAATAAGAGGTAAAGAAGCCTACCTGTAGATTTCACTTACTCCTTATCTCCCTTGATCAATTTTGTCACTCCTCTCCGTAATTAATCCGCTTGAAGAGTACCTACACACAGACTGAAGACAACAACCGATCAAAGCATATGATAATGATCTATTGATTAAACATGACATGTAATCAAGTACATGATACACATATGAAAGCATAAATGAGTAACACAAGCATATGGAAAAAGCTTTGAACACTTTATTAGTAAAAGGAAGAGTTACAACCCATTGCTCGATTTAGCATCACTCCTCCAGTTCAATCCCATCCTCTCCTCATAACAATCAAGACATTACATCATTAAAATACTTGAAATCAACTCAACTCCCATACTAACAGCATCTCCCTATAATTCAATCATTTCCAGCCCCTGATCACTTAGATGAGTGGACTTTTTATAGGTGAATGAAGGAAGTTATGCCATAAATGGTGATAATGAATGCCCTCCCAAACTTAGAATTTAGTTCCATGGAGGAAGGGATAAGGGATTTATGTTCCTTAACTCCCTTCCTCATCCAGATACGAGCTCAAAGGAGTAGATAGCCTTGAGAAAATTCTAGAGGCATCCAATGGATAAGGAATCTTTCAAACCCTCATCGAAATTCACTCAAATTCACCCAGTGCGGGCCAAACAGGGGTCAAATGCGCTACATAGCACCCTAGCAGTGTATGGTTTGCATTGCAATGCACCCTAATGAAGGCATACCTGTGCTAATCTTCTTAGAGGCAGCTTCTGGATGATTTCAATCATGAAACTTCTTGGGAAGCTAAGCATTCTGATGGTTGACTTCTTTAGGGCATGTAACAACTGAATTAGGGTTTGATGGGCCCTAATAGTACTGATCTGTAGGTTGGGGTTGATGTGCCCAAATGGATCTATAACAGTTTCCCCCTAAAGAATGAAGTTGTAAATATGTATGTCGAGTGAAATGCGTTATCATGTGGAGAGGAGGTTTCGAAGCGGAAGGTGACCTGCATCAATTACAATACATATATCATGATAATTTTATTTTTCTCATGAACTTGCCAAGGGAAGGCATACCCATGCTTAACTTATAAACTTTCATTACATGTACAAATATAGTTGTCTACAGATATAGACCCATGAATGGATCACCATGAATATAAGGCTATTGTACATTTGATTTAGTACTCCTGAAAATATCGTAGCCTGAATGGATGAAACTAGATCCGAGGTCTTCAATCTCATTAAAACTTTCGCTCAAGTACAATTCTAACCATGATTAGATGATCAGAATTCAAACATGGAAAGACAACGTCTAAATACCAGCCAATGATGTAAGTCGTTAACAGACGCAAGAGGAATCACTGATAATGATGATGACCCTCAAGGTACTACAGTACATTTCGCATGGTGTGAATAAATGATTTGATGTTGAACACCATACAAAATCTTTCGGTCGAAGGCCAGTGATGTCAACCTATCACTGGAAGCAAGAAACATGTCATTGATGTATGCAAGCCTCAAGGTACTAAAGAGGTGTTTCTAAGTCAACTTCTTGGATGATGTGTTGATGTCAACAAGAAGCGACTCGTCGCAGGAGGGCCTTGATGTATCCCACATCAATGACATGAAATGAGGTAAATGATTTTGGAGATGAAAAATCAACTGACGACACAAGGTTTAGGAATGGTGGTCATGAAAATGAAGGTTTACAGTATTGCAAATGATGAAGTTTGAACTAAATGACTTCTCTTGAACATGTCGGCAACACTAAGATGAATTGGTAGAATTGACCCAAAACAAAGTAATGGATGGTATGATAGACCAACGATGTGATAACCATAAAGCTAAACTACCCAACCCACATAGTCACACTGATGAGGTGAAAGTGTCATGTTCAAGAGCGACTTTCTACCATAAAGTTTTCTTAGCTTTTTCCTATTTTCCCTAGTCATTTCTGACCAGTACCTCTTTATTTTTTATCAAGATTGAAGAGGATAACATATGCTTGTTGTATAATTCCACCCTTCGGGTGAATCCATCGCTATTTGATGCTTTAACGAGTCTAGCGAAGGTGAAACTCAGTCTTGTCTAGATGGACAAGTTTGTCACTATTTGATGTTTTTAATGAGTTTAACGACAAAGATAACTTGGTCATTTTCATGTTTAGGGAGTTTTAAAAGGGAAAAAAAGGAAACTCCACAAGTTCTTTTTTGTAATTTAATCTCTCAAGTTAGAAAAATCGTAAAATAATACAAGAGAGATATTGTTTCCTATCCTTTAACGAGTTAGAAAAGACAAGCGCTCAACAATATTTTCATGTTTAGAGAGTCTAAAAAGAGCTTAAAGATGACTCCAAGGGGGTTCCTTTTTCATTTTTAACAAAGCTTGAAAAAGAGATAAAATTTTTCTTTGTAGTCAAAGATGTTCAATTTACATTTGAGCATGTGAAATTCTACATTTTGGTTCTTAAACCTGCTCAAAACACCATCAAAATAGATTAAAAATACATGTTTCATGGATAAAATGAACAAAAAATAATGTTTACTCGATTAATGTGCAAGAAATAAACATAAAAACAAGTTTTGCCATTCATTTTTACCATTTCACATTTACCCTTTGATTTTGGTGCTCTAGAGCAGTTTTTACCTCAAAGTTCACTAGTTGATTGTAGAGGATTCAGTGGACTATTCCTCGTGCCGTCTGTACTAGGTAGGAGCTATCTCTATTCTCTTTCATTTCATTCCATTTATTTTCAGTTTTAAGCAAAAATTTTGAGTTTTTGAGGCCCCTAGGGTTTCAATTTTGAACTCTGGAATCGGTGCACCCTTTCAATATTGAAAGGTGCGTTGCATTGCACACACCTAGAAGGTTGCATGCATTGCATCGTACTGTCTCTAAGGCAGGGGTGCGCTGGACACAAAACCCAAATCTACACAGCTATTTTCTCCCAAACTTTTCGTTGTCTTTTGCTAAAAATGGATCCTAATTTGTCTAATGGTTGCATTGCAGACGTTCATAGGATAAAAATTGTGATTATATGGAGAGAACAAGAGCACATGGAACAAGATATGATTTCCCTAAATAATCAGGGTACGGTTGAGGCCCTAAGGAATTGCAGGTTACTCAAGTATTTCTGATTATCTAGCATGTGGCAGCAGATTGAGCTTTTACAATTCCTTATTCGTTCATGGGATCCTACTGGTCAGACCTTTCATATTAGGGAAAAAGTGATCCCATTTACCATCAATGACATCTACTTTCTGACTGGACTGTTGAGGCGGGGTGCCCCAATCTCACTATTAGGATTTTCCAGAGGAGGTGAATCATTGAGAGACTATATACGACAATTTTGCCAGGAAGGTGCTCAACCTAGCAGAGATGGAAAGATTAACATCAAGGATGTTAGTGATTTACCATTGAGGACGATCCTCTTCTCCCTCACCAAACTGGCTGGTAGCATGACACTACACTTGGAAAACAGATCATACATGCAGTATGCTTTAGAGTGTTTAGAGACAAAACTATTCAACTGGTGTGAGGCAGTTCTTTCATCTGCAAAAGAAAAACTGACCAAGGTGAAGAGCGGAAAGACGAAGAATTTGGGCTATGGGTCGATGCTAATTTCTTTCACCTTGGAGAGAATTCCACTTATGCAGCCACAACTTATTTCACTGGGTGTATCTGGACCTAAAGATCCACGGTTGCAGAGATGGGTAGATCTTATGGCTAAACATGCTAGTCAATCATTGATCTCATTTACTCATGCATTCTTTGAGTGGTTTGATTGCCAGAATATGGCCATCATAGAATATCCATATTCAGGAATGGATTTCCGTGATGATCCAGAATTGATGTTACCATTTGGAGCACAGTGGAGTGCTATAGGTAAATTGTTTGACCAAAGTGTTTTTGATTTTAACATTTCTACATTTTTTGTGTTTTTTTATTATTTCCAAGACTAAACTAAACATTTTTTAATATATGCAAATGTTGGACCTGTTCGACCTGTGGGGCACCAACGAGAGGCAGCTGGACCAGCACAGAGACCTATTGGGAGAGCAATTCTCCGAGACTTAGATTTAGCTGAGACATTGGCTAAGCTACAAGACCACATAGAGGGTTTGACCCTAGGCATTCTGGATGTCTGGATCGAGGAGTTATCTATGTGACTGCAGCGCCACACCATTGGTGTGCCGAGTCATTGGATGAGACTTTTACGCATGATATCACAGGCTATGACCTATTATCATGAGCAGCACTAGTCTACTTAGATGTTTTCTGCATACATTTTGAGTTTTTGGGTCAGATGACCAACTTTTATCTTGGACACAAATTGCTTGTAAAAGCTTTTAAAACAACTATCTATTTTACTTTCAGAGTTTTATTATGGTTAAGAGATGCAATCCTATTCAATTAATAATGTGAATTGAAAATATTTACTTTACATATGTCGCAAATGTCTATTTAACACATAATTCACTAGAGAGTCAGTTAATGTGTTTAGATTTCTAGAAATATGATGATATTGAATAAACTCAAAATAACTTTCCAAAATATGAACTCTAAGGAACATGCCATGAATTGTTGGGTTTCAGATGGTATAAATGCCAATAAGTTGTAGTACAACGAGTTGTGAATCTAGCCTAATGATGATTCGGCATATGCCAAGTGAAATGGCATCAGAGAGAAGTTCAATCAACGAACTATACTCAGTGATGTTGTTCGTCAATCAACCAATACAAATCCCTCTAAAACTCAATAACTCACTGCTTGGAGCGAAAATGGCCCATGCTGCAGAGGATAAACTTTGTGTACTACGACTAGCACCATCTGCGTAACCAACAAATGGTTCCGAAAAGTTCAACATCTGCACCAAATGCAAAGTGGATTAATTAACCAAATAAGAAATATAAAAGAAACACACACACACACATGCAATCAAAGCATATATACAGTGAGTTTTACTATACTTAACTAAGCATAATAACATTTAGGGTACAGCCCATTTCGAGGCTACGACAATGGAATCCCATCGTAGTCCACTAACTCGTAGGCACCTTTCGTCAAAACACACTTAACAATATAAGGGCCCATCCAAAGTGGTTCAAATTTTCCTGCGCCTAGTTTATCAGACTCCTAATCGTAAAGCAAGACCATGGCACCTTCTAAGAAGACACGAGGCTTGAAATTTTTATCATATTGTGCCTTAATACGTTTCTTGTTCGCTTTGTTAGCTAATGCGGCATCATGACAGGTTTCATCCAGATGGATTAACTCTAAGAAACGTTCTTCTTCTCCAGAAGTGTCGAGTAGCAGGTCAATTGCGAGTTTGAGAGACGAGATTTCACATTGGATTGGTAATACTGCTTCCAAACCATACCAATTGAAAGGGTTTAAGTCTGGTCGCATTTCTCACCAAGGTTCGATATGCCCGCAGAGCTGAGTATAGGATTAAATGCCAATTTTTTCTATTAACTCCAATCATTCTTTGCAACATGTGCTTAAGGACTTTGTTGATAGCCTCAACTTGTCCATTAGCTTGCGAGTAGTATGGAATAGAACCATCATGTGACATTCCTAACTTGGTGTTCAATTCAACCATCATGTGATTGTGACAGTGCGATCCATGATCTATAACTATGGCTTGTGGTACACCAAACCTAGCAACCACATGGTTGAAGAAAAATAAAGCAGTCGTTTTGCCACTATTGTTCAATGTTGGCATCGCCTCGGCCCATTTGGTAAAATAGTCAACAACAACTATAATATACCCATGCCCCCTGGACAAGGTGGGGTTACATGTCATAAATTCAATGCCCCATTTGGCGAATGGGCCAACAACAATGACTGGATGTAGTGGTGTAGGTGGTAATCTAATTTTCCCAGGTCAAATATCTGGCAAGCATGGCAACTTCTGACAACAGTAATGCAATATTTGAATATGTTTGGCCAGAAGTAACCATCACAGAGAATTCTCTGCGTGGTAGCATAACCAGATAAATGTCCACCACAAGAACATGAATGACATTTGTTCCAAGATTTTTCGACTTCCTCATGAGTGAGGCACCTACGTAAAATTGTATCGACACCACGACAATAAAGTGTATCACCAATTATCAGATAATCTTTAGTTTGGTATCAAGTACATCACTGTTCATAGCAAGAGGTATTAGGCCGAAAAGCTTGGGTCTGGAGATAGACTAGTATATCTCCATACCATGGATCACTTGACGAGATAAGAAACAGAGAATCATCCAAGATTGATGCTTCTGATGTTAAATCATTAGAGGACGAGGGAAGATCACAAAGTAACTCAGTGAAGACAAGAAATTTCTTTGATTTAGATTTGATGAACTCTAAATCAAACTCCTACAAAATTACTATCCATTTTGAATATTCCCCCCCAGCAATTGACATGACAAAATTTATGTCATAGGGTTGCAATCTGATATAATGGTAGTTTTACGAAGGAGGATGTAATGACGAAATCTCTGTACTACTTGAACAACTGCCAAAGCTAACTTTTCGATGTAGGAATACTTACTTTCTATATCGTTGAGATTACAACTCAAGTAATAAATAGGATGTTCAATTCCACTTTCTTCTTGGACTAGACCATACCAATGGTTGTATCTGTATCAGCGAGATACCAGTAAGAGTCTTTTTGATAGTTTGGTGCATACATTAATGATGCTCTAATCAGGGAATCTTTAAGAGCATCAAAAGAATATTGCGCAACCTAATCCCAATGAAAGGGTACCTCTTTCTTCAATAGACACGTAAAACCTTTAGCCAACTCAACATAGTTTGGAATGAACCTCCTCAGAAAGTTTGCCTTCCCTTGAAGTCTCTGTAACTGTAACAAGTTTGAAGGTGGAGGCAAGTCAAGTATTGCCTTCACCTTAATTGGATGGAGTCGAATTCCATCTTTTGAGACTACGAATCCAAGCAGTCGACCAGATCCAGCACAAAACACACACTTTTGTGGATTGAGTGTTATCTAGTAATGTCAACACCATAAAAATATTGCTCTCAAATGTTGCGGGTGATCAAACCGCTTTCATGAATGAGCAGGTAAATCATCAAGATAAGGTTGAACAATGTGCTTGATGTCATGGAAGGCATAATTCATTGCCCTCTTAAATGTAGCTCCTACATTCTTCAAACCGAAGGTAACTTTCGATAGGCGAATGTGCCCTAAGGACAAATAAAAGTTGTTTTAGATTGGTCCTATGGGAAGATATTGATTTGATTGTAGCCAAAAAATCCATCCATGAATGAAAAGATTTCACATTCGGCACATTCATCAATAATTTGGTTAATAAAGGGTGTAGGATAATTTTCTTTTGGACATGCTTGATTTACATCCCTATAATCGATGCACACTCGAATTCTCCCTTGTTGGAACAATGTTAGATACCTAGTCGGTAAGAGGCACAAGGAAAATGAAGCCAGCACACAAAATTTTTTCAACCTCTACTTTAATGGAAACGGCTTTCTTAGGATGAACAAGTCGAAGCCCCTATCATACTTGTTTGACATCAGGGTATATTTTAATCTCATGTTCAACAATGCTTGAGTCAATTCTGGGCATCTCCTCGTAAGACCATGCAAAAATATCTCTAAATTCACGAAAAAGAGCATGTGAATTGTGATCGTGACAACGGCAGTGAACCAAGTGTTTTCTAGCAGCTCATGGACATAATGCAAGTAGATGCCCCCTTGTCAATAATAGTTTGGTGAACATTCTTATTGAGAGATTTCACTTGGATTAGAAAGCTAATTGCACCGATAACTGTGGTGAATATCCTTCATGGTTAAAAACCACAAGATTTGAATCCGTAGGATCTATTCTACCTATTGCTGACAGTAAAGCCTGTTTTTGGGAGGGACATTTTTGCAACACCTCGAGTGTCGACATAGCTGAAGGTGATTGAGCAAGATATTCTACTATGTTATAGTTTTGACCTGCTCGAGCCCGAGGGTTGAATGTCGATTTGTGTACAACTCCCTTTGGTGGTTTTATTGTCAATTCGAGTAGAATAGGTGGAACAACTTCAAATGAAGTCGAGGTCGAAGGATTAGGTTTATCAGTGGCCTAATTATTCGACGACGATGGATTTCCATAATCTTTGTTTCTTGTTGACACCAAAACATCGTTTTGTGGCTTTGTGATGGATAACATGAGTACTTGGGATATGGAAGCATGGTCTGTTGCAACCAAATGTGTTTCCAAGGTTGGAAACGAATCTTTCAACACTGTCGATGTGTTTGAAGTCTTTAAAAGTTTAGAGACCTCGGAGCGACGTGGACAATCTATTTTATAATGCTCTTCATTACATATCAGACATGGATAACGAGGTTTCCTTGTCGTAGTAGAGGAATCAGATGATTTCTCTAGAGGGAAATTTTCTTGTTTCTTTTTGTTCTTCCCCTTTTTCTTGCCTGCAGGTTGCTTTGGATTTTTTCCTTTGTCAGATGACATGCCATTAATCTCAGATGCAAGAGTATTTTCTGATGCATTGGTAGTTTGATTGGAAACAGCAAGAGTTTGACCAGATGATCTTCCTGCTGATAGTGTGCTTAAAGAACCGATCACACCATCGCCAGCATGAAAGTCCTTACTCGATTGTGGAGGACGTGGAACAGTGAAAGATGGTCAAGGTGCATTGTGAATTTTATCATAAAGTGTGCCGGATTGTGTGTAAATCAAATCCAAGTATTGGGCACGAGCAATGACTTGTTCTTCTGTGACAACTCCACCTTTTGCCACATCCTCGGTGATTGATGGCAATAAGGATTTTATGAACCACTCAGCTAAAAGCTGATCGAGAACATATGTCTTAACCATTCGACGACGATGTTGCCACTCATAAATATGATCTGATATATGGGTAGCAATAGTCTGTTTAAAGTTGCTTAGGAGTTCTGTTCTAGTCTCATATCTGATAGGTAACTGGAAGTGGGTCAAAAAAGTAGTGGCTAAAGTGGTGAAGTTATCGAAAGAAGCTCTTGGTAATTCAATGTACCATGTAGCAGCTGGAACAGTAAGTGTTCTTTGGAAAAGATGAAGTCTAATTGAATCATCATTTAAGAAGTTAGATGAACACCACAAATGAAAGGTCATAACATGATTTGATGGGTCTTCTCCAGGATTTCCGTTAAACTTTAGAATGTCATATGGTAACTTATGCAGAATTACTAGCCACCATGGTGCATATAAGATTGGATCATTAGTGAGCCAATTTAAATCTAGTAATTCTAAAGTTGCTACAAATAGAAACTATCGATTCAAGTCAGGTTGAGCATACCCAGGATATGATTGAATTACTTGAGCAATAGGTCTTTGCATACTGACATAGGGCATCTACATTTGGTAACCTTGGTATGGTAGTTGAACAAAACCAATATAAAGTGGTTGTTGATAACCAAGTTGAATGTGTGGTTGTCCATAACTTGCAAGGCCTTGTTGACCTTGACCTTGGTAAGCGTGAGATTGACCAAAACTAGGTTGAGCCTATGAAACATGTCCAAACTGAGGTTAGAACTGTTGGAATTGGGGTTGTTGAATCAATTGTTGTTGTTGTTGGTACAATTGTTGTGGATTCAACGGTTTTTGTTGTGCATCATTGAAAGGTTGGCCAAGTTGTGAATAAATTATACCAGTGTAAGCCTGGGTCAGTCCAGATAAGGGTACTTTAACCTGAGGTTGTTTTTGGACTCCAGAAACAAGTGGTTGTTGTACAACAACTTGAGGAATTTGAACTTCTTGACTTGAAACTTGTGATTGCAAGGTAGAAGGATCAGTTTGAATAGGTTGAGATACAACAGTTTGAACTTGTGACTGTGGTACAGTAGTAACAACAGGTGTAGTAGGAATAGCTAACACAGTTTGCATTGGTTGTGTTGGATACACAAGCCTTGGTTGAACTGGCATTGTTGGTTGCCATTGACAAACTCTAATTCCAGGTTGACCTGAATACTGTGGGATATTACCATATGGTAGTCCCCCAAAATAAGGAGGATATGGTGAATAAGAATATTGCTCTCCATATGGTGGAAATCTAGTATTTAATGGATACATAGGTCTTTGTTGACCAAATTTCCCAGCTTGATACTGATATGCAGGATCAAACTGTTGAGTTCCCATTAGAGAAAAACCAAGTAAAATTTTGGTTGAGGACATGGGTGATGACCATGGTGTAGAAGCAACCCCTGAGTGGGTTTCGACAATGATTGGTAACCAACCAAGATGAATGATTCACCATACAGGTGTGACTCAGGTGTCGTAGAAAACATCGAAGAGGTTACAATAAAAGAATCTACTGCAGCTGCATCAAATGATATAGTCTAAGATGTTGACGGTTGTTCAGCCATAGTTAACTAACCCAAAAGTTGTCCTAAAGATTCGACGGGTACTTGAAAAGAAGCAGGATCAAATGAAGCAAAGAAATCAGGAGTACTAGGGTAAAGATAAAGCCCAATTCCAAAGTGAAATGGGGTTCTAAGTGTGGAATCTTCTTCTAATTCCTCCTCTATGGAAATCAAACCTGGTGAAAGAACTTCACCGTCAAGTCCGTAAAAGCTTTTTGGTGTTGGTGAAGTTGAAGCTTCAATAGTTACTAATGTCTGAGGGGTAACCAATTGATCGTCTTTTGGTAAAGTAACAACTTCTGAATATTCAAATTCGAAGTCCAGATGTTCGGGTAAATGGATGACAGTTTCAATAAGAGGTTCCTTAACAACTTCAGGTTCAAATGTAACTTCTATTTGAACTGGGATAGATTCTGGATTAACTTCTCGTTGAACTGATTCAAGTTCAGAAGTACTTTCTTGTTGAGCAATTTCAAGTTGAAGATCAACTTATGGTTGAACAAATTTGGTTACTATTTCACTAGGATTAGTGCTAATGTCCTCAAGTAATTGTGAAACTTCTTCTTCAGGAACAGATGTACCAGAAATAGTTGGAGTAACTAGAGTCTCTGTACTTAGCAAAATAGATGATTCAGGTAACTCAGATGAAGAATCTTGATGTACTAGACTCAGTTAAGCAAGATCGCTTTGCCCGAATTGGTGTCACTTTGGGAGGCAAAGGTGGTTTGCTTGATATTCTCCGTGAACAACAGGGTGTGGGTTGATGTTCCTCCATAATTGTTGATTGATTTTATTATCAAAAAAGAAATAAACAAAAAGGGGTATACTAGGCAAAAGGTTTACCAAGAAACTGTGAAATATAGAATACCTCCTAGCGAACCAAGAAGTACGAGCACGCAATCTCCCCAAATGTTGTGTTCGATGTATCACAATCTACAAGGTGGCCGATTCGGTTACTTAAGGATGGACAGCAACCTAGAGTTTTCCTCCATATATACCCGAAGGTACGTGGAGCCCCAGTCCGTATAAGCATTGTCTAATGCAAAACCGCATAATGAGAGCATTCCCATATTATTTACATACTGTAACACCTTCCTATATACCCGAAGGTACATGGATGGGCTATGATATACTCAGTACGTGGAATGAGGTATCACACTTGGGATGTATCGCAGACAAGTTAGTGACAACTGCTTTGTTTTATGACGCTGGACCACGTCTCTAGCCTAGAACCACTAAATGTTTGCGTTAATGACAATGCTCCATTGGGTAAATTGATGTTTATTTTAATTTGATCTTGCTTAGGAATTTGCCTTTCAATTTCACCACGTGATGTATTCTAAAATTCCTAGGAATTCAACTATCATGATAAGCATTCTTTCCATTCAATTTAAAAATGAAAATCCTAGCTACTTAGGGATAGAGCAATCAGATTTATTTTCATCAAAGAGCAAAGAGCACAATCTAAATGCAAATTCCCTACACTATTCCTTACCAACACACACAAACTTTTTCAATGCAACATGCATGTATTTCTTTTCAGTTTCCCTCAATTTGAATGAACAAAAGGAAAACTAATGCACAATCGATCAATAAACTCTTTTCATAAAAATGACGATTTTGCGACAATTTGTTTTCAAGGAATGGAAGACTTTACGACACTTTCATTTTCAAAGAAAATGAGGAATTATGACAATTTCAACGAAAATACTAATCATTTGCACACATCAATCAATCAATCTTTCATGAATGAATATTTGACGACAATTCAATTTTCGAAGGAAAAGACGATTTTACGACACTTTCCTTCGGTAATGATCAATTGATCAAAAACTAACTTTCGACTATAGATTGAAAATGACAAAGTAAATATGTAAGAAACATTTATCAATCCTAGTCTAAGTAGGGCTAGGTAATGAGATGAAACACTATTTTTAGAGACAAGACATCATTGACATTTAGCAAATCATTCAAACAGGAGAAAATTGGCTCAAAAACTTCAGCTCCTAGATGGGAAACTGACCCTCAAGGGATTAGTGTAGGCAGCAGTGAGAGACAATGCATTGAAGCACACTAGATCTATGTGGGAAGTGCATTTCAGTGCACTGTGTCCTTCATTGGGCTGCGCTGGTGACAATAAGCAATTTTGAAGACAATTTGGAACAGTTTTGGCTCAATTTTCAATGAAAGAAGACTGAAATTCAATCAACAACCACAAGTATAGTATGTAGAAATGTCTTAAGAGGCTGATAAGCTACTAAGATGGATGATCGCTCCCCAGTGGATTCGCCAATTTTTTTTGGGGAAATTTTAGTGTCTACGGATAAACACTTAAACCCCTAGACTAGTAGCTAAGTCTAGAAAAATAGTGCAAAGAATTCTCTACTTTTTCTATAATCAACAAATTAAATAAGAGGTAAAGAAGCCTACCTATAGCTTTCACTTACACCTTATCTCCCTTGATCAGTTATGTCACTCCTCTCCATACTTAATCCACTTGAAGAGTACCTGCACACAGATAGAAGACAACAACCGATAAAAGCATATGATAATGATCTATTGATTAAACATAGCATGGAATCTAGTACATGATTCACATATGAAAGCATAAATGAGTAGCACAAGCATATGGAAAAAGCTTTGAACACTTTATTAGTAAAAGGAAGAGTTACAACCCATTGCTCAATTCAGCATCACTCCTCTAGTTCAATCCCATCCTCTCCTCATAACAAGCAAGACATTTTGACATCATTACTATACTTGAAATCAAATCAAGTCTCATACTAACAACATCTCCCTATAATTCAATAATTTTCAGCCCCTGATCACTTAGATGAGTGGTCTTTTATAGGTGAATGAAGGAAGTTATGCCATAAATGGTGATAATGAATGCCCTTCCAAACTTAGAATTTAGTTCCATGGAGGAAGGGATAAGGGATTCATGTTCCTTAACTCCCTTCCTCATCCAAATACAAGCTCAAAGGAGTAGATAGCCTTGAGAAACTTCTAGAGGCATCCAATGGATAAGGAATCTTTCAAACCCTCATGGAAATTCACTCAAATTTGCCCAACACAGGCCAAAGAGGGCTTAAATGCGTTGCATAGCACCCTATTAGTGTATAGTTTGCATTACATTGCACCCTAATGAAAGTCTACCTGCACTAATCTTCTTAGAGGTAGTTTCTGGATGATTTCGGTCATGAAACTTCTTAGCAAGCTAAGCATTCTGATGGTTGACTTCTTTAGGGCATGTAACAACTGAATTAGGGTTTGATGGGCCCTAATAGTATTGATCTGTAGGTTGGGGTTGATGTGCCCAAATGGATCTGTAACACTAGCATAGGGTTTTTTTATGATATTCATCAAATATCAGTTGTTTCAAATAATGAACATTAGGAATATACAATCTGTTCTTATAAATAATAAAAAATTCATAATTTTTTGCATAACCAGGAACATCAATTTGTTGTAATTTTCATTGGATTTCCAAATATTTTGGGTCACTAGCCATGGAGTTCCTGATTTTCTCTAGAAAATCAGTGTTAATTCTACTAACAACCACCTCCTTTAGATTATAGGAATTCCTGCTAATCTAGGCATGCCTGCTCAAGGCATTTGCTATCTTGTTTTCTTTCCCCTTTATGTGTTTTATATCAAACTCAAACTCACTAAAAAGGCCATCCACCTTGCTTGTCTAGCGTTTAAGTTTGGTTGACTAAAAAGGTATTTTAGACTGATATGATCTATTGTTATAATAATTTTTTTCCCTAATAAATAATGTCTCGACATTTTTAAGGCATGTATGACAGCGGCTAGCTCTAGATCATATACTGCATAATTTTTTCATGGGTCTTCAATTTCCTAGATTCATATGCTATTATAGAATTACCTTGCAGCAACACTCCCCTTAGTCCTTCCATGATAACATTAGTTCAAACTGTGAACTCTTTACTTGGATATACTAATTTCAGGATGGGAGTTGTTGTAAGTAATTGTTTAATCTACTCAAAACCTTTTTGATACTATGCAGCCCATTCAAACTATACCCCTTTTTTCTGTAAAGATGTAATGGGATGAGATATTTTTGAGAACCCTTCTATAAATCAGCAAGATTACCCTGCCAATCCATTAAAATACCAAACAATAGATACGTCCTTTGTTGTAGGGTAGTTAACCATGACTTTATCCTTCTCTGGATCAATTTTCAGTCCTTACTTAGAAATAATGTGACCCATGTATTATATTTTGGGTTTGTACAACTCATACTTGTTGTATTTGGCATACAAGTGATTTTTATCTTAATGTTTGCAACACCAATTTTAGGTGTTCCTTATTCTAGTCATCATCTTTGGAATATATTAAGATATCATCAAAAAATACAGGCACAAAATTATCCAAAAATTTATTGAGTATGATGTTCATTAGGCACATAAAGTTGTTGGGGTGTGAGTAAGGCGAAATAGTAACACTACAAAGTCATAGTGTCCATATCGGGTCTTGAACGTTTTTTTATGAACATCCTCCTGTTTTATTCTTATCTAACAGCTCTTGTAATTGAATTTTCATTTCCAACAACTCAAGTGGACTCATCTGGTAAGGTGCTCTAGACACTAGGGCCACCCCGGGTACCAAATCAATGGTAAAGTCTATGTCTCGATGTGGCAGTAAATTGGGAATCTCCTCTGGAAAAACATCTTGGAAATCCTTAATAATGGGTGTTTTATCAATTTAATGTTCTGAAATTGCAAGAATAATAGGAGTTGGTAAACTTATGAAGTGCAGGTGCACTATATATGCTCGAAGCCTTTCCTTTAGTTTTTAAGATGATGATTATGATTGTTTTGGGATTTGTGTTGTTATCTAGATTCCTATTAGATTAGAGTTGGATTTCTACAAATTAATAAGTGGAAGTTAAGCTACTATTAGATTAATCTACCAGATCATATCTATATTGAGTGTCACCCTAAAATATCTTATGTTAATCATCCTAAAATTATGAACCTATCTAAACACCTTGCTACTATAAAACAGAGTATTGAAATTCAAATTATTTTAACGATCCTTCAAAAGAATGTATACAAAATATATACAAATTCTAATTCTAAACAGCATGTAAGTAATCTTCTAATTGTTGACTATAGAGTAGATACAAGTTGTAATTCTAAAAGCATAAAAATATTGACTGTAATTAAGAAAAAAACGTTTGAAGAACTAAACCATTAAACGACTATGAAGAAATGAAGTGCAAATAAAATAATGAAATTATAAATGAAATAATTGAGTTATAACGAAGAAAACAATGAAGGAAACTAAACTAGAATGCAATGATAATGTGATAACAAAAAGTGTTTAGATGAAAACAACAGAAAGTGATGAAATGAAATAAACTAAAACCTCGATTGTCTGCAGGGGTCCTTCGCATCTATTAGGTTAAAATTACACTCACACGCACATCGAATCATAGAAAGGTAACTCTAATTCAATATGAGAACAAAGGTATGTTTGACAATTCTTCAAAAATTTACTATTACTTTCCTCCTATCCTTTACATAGGATACATACTTATATATAAAATGTGTGCTCAACATTTTGATACTTCTATGCCTACACATTTGTTAATAAATTCTTATTCAAATTTGAAACTAAACAAAAAAAGTGTTATCTTGTCGATTTGCTATTTGGAAAGTAAATCAGAGAAACATGATGCATTTGGACTTCTGCTACTACGTGTTTGACTCGTGCCTTTGACCATGCTACTGTGTGATTCCTTCAGTGAATTGGCTCAAGAAAATAGGAGGAGATCCATGAGGGGATCGATACTCAACTACCCATGTGCTTCTTTGCTTCATTGGCGCACCAAAACCCCGCAATCCATGGAGGTAGTTGCAGATTTGAAAAACAACTGCAAAATCATGTTAATTCAGTAGCTAATGCAATCTTTAACATAACAATAAAGCACATTAACAAATATGAAAATAAGACATATAAGAGTTTTTACCTTATCAAAATCTATGATTTACTTCTTTTATTAAGTTGATAGTGATGATGAAAAAGAGGAAAATGGAGGAAAAAGGGTGTCAAAACAAAACAATTATGGAACTCTACATTCCCCCACACTGAAGATTTTGTATGTCCTCATACAAAACGCAAAATTGATATCTTTATTGAACTACTGCATTTGCTTGGACACTTCTGCCAATACATCTAACTTCATCCTTTTCACTTTCTTTCCAATCATTGCCATCCTTGGTTTCCTCATGACAATCTTGTATTTCAAGTTTATAAACTCTCTTTAGAGCCATTTTTTTCTTCTTCAATTTCTTATTCTTATTAAACCACAAACTTAGATTTAAAAGGAGGTTGTCACTCTTAGCTATTTGGATTTAATTCTATGCTTTCAAGGCTAGATTTTAATTTTTAATGTACCTGTTTAATGTCTCCAGTTCAAAGATTTCCTGTTTTAATATATTGATTACTAAAGGTTCTTATGGTTCACTAAACTGGACTTATTCTTTCTCTTGAATTGGAATTGATGTTCTTGTTGCATCCCTTTTCTCCAGGGATTCAATATAATCATAGATCTCTTGTTGCACCAGATCAATTTCTGGCATTCTTTGTCTTGGACTCTGAGGAGGCAAGGTGACAGTTGGTGATGAAACCCTTGGTGATGTTCTTGGAGAAATTCATGAATCTTCTTCTGCCTTTGAGTTTCTTATGTTTCTACATTGACATGATCTAACAATGTAAACTTTGAAACGGGAACTGATACTGTTACCCGTTTCGTAGAGATAGCAAAAAAATGACCCGATTTTCAAAAGTGGTGATGCAGAATACACATGTTTTTTTTAGAACATGGTTTTTGGAACTTTAATTTTTTTTCATGTTCAAGGATGAAATCAAGTTTTAGAATGGTAGTGATTTTCATGCTGATTTTAAAAAGTGAGTATTCTGCATCACACCCTTTTTTTAAAAGACCTATTTTTTGACTTTTAATTTTCTAGTGTGTGAAATGTAAAAAATTATTTTCTAAATTTGATAGTTTTTGAAGTCATCATTTTATTCATATTTTCTTGTTCTCTATCTTAATTTTTTATTTTTTTTTTAGGGGGGTTTTTATTGTTTTGCATTTTTAAATTAGAAAGTCGATAGTTTGAATTTTAGATAATCTACATATTTATACATCCTTAATTGATTTTTCAATCCACATGAAATAATTGTTTCTAAAAAACAACATTTTTTAACAATGGACATAAAAATAACCATTTTTAACATAAATATAACAAAAAAACTAAACATTTTGATAATTTTTTGCTAGAATTAACATGTCAAAATCACAATTTTTGTACAAAAATATTAACTAAAAATGGTCAAATAATAGTTTTTTTTATGAATTTCATGTCAAAAAAATAATAATAACAACTTTTTTTTCAAAAAATAATAATTAACTTAAAAATCAATGCGAAAATCACAAATTACAAATATTGAACACATAACAACTTTAATTCATTGATTATTCTTTTCATGAAATGTCAGAGTCAAAACATTGCAAAGCTTGATTTCCAGGTATAACTTAAATTTAATCAACAATGTCACGTAATCCAAACTCTTCGTCCTCTAGAGTTTCATCATTGTCATCTTCCACAATATTTTCTGCTTCCTTTTACGCAATTTCCTCTTCTAATGGGTCTTTGATGTCTTCAAATCTCCCAATATATGTCTTTCCAAACATTCCATGTAATGGTGGTTGGGGTTCCTTTGCCTTTTTTGCCACACGTGATTCATTAAAGTCCCCTTTCCTCAACCCAATTTCTTGCATTTCATCTGGAAGAAATTGAAGAGCATTAATTATTTGCTGAATGAAATTGCATTGTAATGGATCTTTCTCAATTGCAATGCAATTTCTTCCTTTTTGAAGGCAGCATGCTAGTGTTGTACCTAATTATCAAGCACAAAAAAATAATGAAGTAAATTAGTACAATGACATATTAATTAAAAAAAAGAACATATTGAAATTCAATTCCATGTGGCAAAACCTACCTGAGCCAGAAAATAAATCCAGAACCCAATCTCCTTCATTTGAACATATGTCTATAAGATATTTAATCAATAATTGTGGTTTCTGATAAATGTTAACTATCTCTCCTTTCGTTTCTTTGTCTTCATATGTTAGTTTTCTTACAACAGCATCATAAGTCAGTATTTGGCTATGACTCTTTCTCTCCACCCGATTAAAAATCATAGACATATGGCTATCATCTTTTGCCCAACTATCAATATGAATGAACTCACAGTCATTTATAAATTGTTGATCTTCATTGTTAAGAAGATTTGACTTTTGCCTGTAACATAAAATAGTAAAAGTTCAATTAACTTGTACATAAATGAATTTTTCAACATTAATCAAATATAGCTTTAAACATCTTACCATGTAAGCTGCATCCTTGAATTTGTTTTCCCCTTGAAGCTTGACAATACCATTGTCAATTGTGTGTCTGAATGAAATGTCACAAATCTCCATAATGGTGATGATGTCACTTCCATAAATCCCGCCACCACTTTATTAAAAGCTTGATAAGTATAAGGGTCACTATCATAGTAAATGTTTGGAATATTGAAACCATGGGGAATATCTACAATAACCAAGGCATAATCCCTTTTTGGTACGAGTTTAGCAATGTCTTCACAGTCGGCTTGTATTACTTGATATTGAATAGTGTCTAGCCCATTCCAAATGAAATGATTAAGAGTTGGATCAAGTACAACATTCTTAATATGTTGCTTTCTCAGTCTTTCAATCTTTATTTTTTCAATAAAAGTCTTGAAACTGTCTGGTGCTCCATTATCTTCTTTCTTCATCTTTTACCAAACAAACAAATGTATGTGTAAGTTTTAAATTAAAAATAGTACACAGATGATTAAAACTGAATGTATAAATCAAGTTACCTTTTTAAATGCAAGATAAAAAGCTTTTAATGTTGATGTAGAACTTGAATCTGGATAGTTGCGTACAACATCATCCCAACTATCTTCATTCAACAGTTTAACCATTTGTTCCTGAATTTTCATGTAAACTTTGTGACTGCATAGATAAAGTAAGAAAAAGTTAATATAATGATATGTATAACAAAGACTACTAATAACAACATGTTTTATTTAAAAGATAACTATAATCCTGGAAATAAGTAAAAATAATTCAGCAAACTTACTTTTGAAATTCTTCAGACATTTCTTCCAATGATAATTCCCCTGACCTCACACGAGATAATATTGTTTTGACAATTTTTTCATCTTTCACTACTTGCATCGCCCTCCAAGGCGTGATGGTCATATCGTCTAGAAGTTGCTTCAGTTCAGGAGCTGATTTATTGTTGCTACATATCAATGGCTTAGACTTTTTGACCCTCTGGTTTTTAATGCCAATGTCTTCCCACATGCTAAAAATGTCATCAATCAAATTCCAAATATCTTCAGTTCTAAATGCCAATTGGAAAATGTTATCAATACCTCTGAATAAATCGTTATATCTGTTGTCTTTTCCATCTTTTGAATTGGTTTTCTCTTCAATTTGATAGCCTATTTCCATACAACATTCCTTTCGGAAATCTGCAGTAATATTTATCTTATCCCCACCACATTTTTCTAGGAATTCACTATGAATAAATATAACCTTTTGGATCAAAGTCATAGACATCCTATATTCATTATCTGAATTATGATCCAATGCCACTAACTTTGCTTTTGTTTCATTTAAACCAGCATAAATGACACATTTCATTGTTTCAAAA
Organism: Pinus tabuliformis; assembly: GCA_031772625.1. Taxonomy (NCBI): domain Eukaryota; kingdom Viridiplantae; phylum Streptophyta; class Pinopsida; order Pinales; family Pinaceae; genus Pinus; species Pinus tabuliformis. The sequence goes on along the minus strand of CM062811.1, from coordinate 802,406,652 downwards.
TGTGGGTTATTAGGATATTCCTCCATCAATTGTCTTTGAGCTTCAACAGAATGGTTCCCCCCAAGCACATAATAATTGTATTCAAAACATTTTGACTTATCAAATGCTTCTTTGTTGGGAACTTGAAGTGGATCAACAAGAAGCACATAACTAACCACATGAGCATATGGATTGTACCTCATCAATGTCTTCAAGTTGTGAACATGCAGATGATGTGGCTTTCTGATTTGATATTGGCATTGTCCTTCACTTGCCTTATAGGTTTGTCTGACATTTAACTGAAATGTACGACCACCATCAATTAAGTTTCTCTTTGTCAAATTCTGTCGAATGGCATTTTGTTTTGTTTTGATTATGCCATCATCTAAATCAGCTCCTGGTGTAATGATTTCTCTGCTTTCTTTTGAAGTTTCACTAGGTTCTTGACTGCTGGTAATGACTACTTCAAGATCTTCAACTCTACTTTTTTTCGTCATAACATTCTTAAGAGATCTATTCTTGGGCATTGTTACTTTTGGTCTTTTACGACCTTCTTCAGTTCCAATTTCATCTTCAGTAATGGCAACATATGCTTCATTGTCAATTTCAACTTCATCGTCCTCAAAAGTAACTTGTTTACCCTTGCTAGATTTATCCACCAGAGGCCTTTTTTTCTGATTCTTTGGATGTAGTTTTGTAGCATCATCAATTACTACATTTTCCATGTTTTCCATATCTTCTTCTGACACTGAGTAAAAATGGCTGACAACTTTTATGATATCATGCTCTATGAAATGAATGCCTCCCAACCTAATTGAACAGCTTTCAACAAAATTTTGCCAAACAAAATATCATATGTTAATATAAACAAAGTTAAAAAAATATAGCGAGACACTTCCAAAACGCAAAATAAAAATACAAATAACAATACTTACGATGTTTTGTGTCATCTCATTTACGATTTGTTTACACAACTTTGTAGATACCTATCTCGTGTCATATAATGAATATGATAGTCGGTATTTAATCCTTTCATGTGACTTGGGAGCTTTTGTAAGTATGTAAACAACTTCAGTGTTTGGTACCAAACACATATCTATGACTCTTCCCATCACCTCCAAATTTTCATTATTTTGGTGTATATCAATGTATAGATATATATTCACAGTTGTGCTCTCTCTTTCTTTCACATACCAGACTCTTGATGGAAATTTCACCTCTTTTGAACTTTTCCAATCTGAGATTAGCATCTTATCACTTGAAGCACTTGAAATATTTGTAGGCATGAGCTCAGGTGGAGTTCATTCACCAATTTTTTTTGAAGATACACCTTTAAGACTCTTTGGTCCAGAAAGATTCACAGAAATTTTCCTTGATGCCATTTTCCTAAAAAAAACACATAAATTAGTAAATAAAAAAACATATTAACTTAAATTAATAACAAAAATATACCATAAATGTTTTATTTGTATAATCATAATTGCCCAGCCACCTCTAACGGGCAGGCGGGTCGATGGGCGAGCGGGAGGTCAGGTGAGGGATAATGAGGCTAAGTAGACATTTAGGCAAGTATGGGCGAGCCCCTACCCACGCGCCCCCCACAACCCCCTAAGCTCCCCCCCCCCTACCCCTACCGTCCCCCACACCCCAGCCCCCAAAACCCCCTACACCCCCCATCCCCCGCCCCCAAACCCCCTACACCCCCCAACACCTCCCCGCGGCCGCCCCTCCCCACTACGCCCACCACTCCCCACACCCCGCGCCCCCATCCCGGCGCCCTACCCCTTACCCCCCATACCCCCACATCCCTTATCCCCCCCCTACCCCCCCTATTCCCCACCCGCGCCCTACCACATTCCCCCCCCTGCCCTACCCCCTCCCTACCCACGCCCTACCCTTACCCTCCCCGCCTACCCCCCTATTCCCCACCCGCGCCCTACCCCCTCCCCCCCCCTACCCTACCCTACCCTACCCCCCCCAACCGGCTCACCCCATCCCCATGCCCCCCCTACTCCCCCCCCCCTACCCTACCCCACCCATTCCCCCACCCCCCCGCCCCTATCCTACCCCATCCCCACCCCATCCCCACCTGGCCCACCCCATCCCCACCCCCGCACCCAGCCCACCCCATCCCCACCCAGCCCACCCCGCACCCGGCCCACCCCATCCCCACCCGGCGCCCCGCCCCACCCCGCCCACCCACCCTACCCGGCACCCCGCCCCTCCCCCTCCCCCTCCCTTGCCCCTCCCCGGCCCCCTCCGCCGCCCCTCCCCCTCCCCCTCCCCCGCCCCTCCGCTGCCCCTCCGCCTCCCCCTCCCCCGCCCCTCCCCAACCCCCTCCGCCGCCCCTCCGCCTCCCCCTCCACCGCCCCTCCCCCTCCCTCTCCCCGGCCCCCTCCGCCCATACCTCCCACTCCTCTGCCTCCCCCTCCCGCGCCCCTCCCCGACCCCCTCCGCCCACACCTCCCACTCCCCGGCCCCCTCCGCCCGCGCAGGGCCACCCCCGAGCCGCCCCGCCCCGCCCGACCAGCGGCGGGTCGATTCCTGGAATCGACCCGCCGCCGATCGGGTGCGCGCAGCGCCACCCTCGGGCCGCCCCGCCCCGCCCCGCCCGACCGGCGGCGGGTCGATTCCCGGAATCGACTCGCCGCAGGTCAGGCGGGTCAGGGCGGCCCGTGGGTGGCCCTGCGCAGGCGGAGGGGGCCAGGGAGGGGGCGGGGTGGGCGGAGGGGCCTGGGAGGGGGCGGGGGAGGGGGAGGGGTGGGCGGGGTGGGCGGAGGGGGCGGGGAGGGGGCGGCGGAGGGGTGGGCGGAGGGGGCCGGGGAGGGGCGGGGGAGGGGGAGGGGTGGGCGGAGGGGGCCGGGGAGGGGTGGGCGGAGGGGGCCGGGGAGGGGCGGGGGAGGGGGAGGGGTGGGCGGAGGGGGCTGGGGAGGGGCGGGCGGAGGGGGCGAGGGAGGCGGAGGGGGTAGGGGAGGGGGAGGGGCCAGGTAGGGGCGGGGGAGGGTGTGCGAGGTGGGGAGGGGGCCGGGGGGAATGGGCGGGGTAGGGTGGGTAGGGTAGGGGGCGGGGGAGGAATGGGCGGGTAGGGTAGGGGGGGGAATTGGGGGGGGAGGGGAATGGGGGGGTAGGGTAGGGTAGGGGGATGGGGTAGGGTAGGGTAGTGGGCGAGGGGGGGGAATGGGGGGGTAGAGTAGGGGGGCGGGGGGGGAGGGGAATGGGGGGTAGGGTAGGGGGCGGGGGGTAGGGTAGGGTAGGGGGCGGGGGTGGGGGGGAATTGGGGGGTAGGGTAGGGGGGTGGGGTAGGGTAGGGTGTAGGGGGGGTAGGGGTAGGGGCAGAAGGGGGGGGGGGTAGGTTGCGGGTTAGGGGGGCAGAAGGGGGTGGAGGGAGAGGGGGCAGGGGGAAGGAGTTAGGCGGTGGGGCCCATAGGGCCGGCGTTAAGGAAGGGGGGGAGGAGTTGAGATTGGAGGGGAATGGGAGTTGGGGGTGGCAAGGGCTGGCGCATGGGTAGGGTAGAAGGGGGAAGAGGGCATGGGTGAATGGGAAAGATCGGTAATGGGTTGGGGGAAGGGGGCATGACGACGGCCTACCCACGGTTATTGGGTGATTGAGTTTGATTGGGCCCACCATGCTCACGATTGACATAATTGTTATTTTGGCTTGGAAAAATTATTAATTTAAAAAAAAAAAATCTTCTCCGACGTTAAATTAATTTAATATGAAAATTTTGAAAAAAAAATTGAACTTACCTTTCAATTGCGATAATTCTTCGTTGGATATGTTGTTGATAGCAATATAGCTGCTCCACAAATTCACGTCTTTCAACGAACTTCAGAAAACCTAGATGTGAGGTAAGTAATAGTGATAACGAAATTTAATATATAAGTGAAATTACGAAGATGTTTTTCTGTACGATTAATGTGGGATAATTTGTTTTAAATTATTATAGAGCGAATATTGTAGAGTTATTTTACAATGGATTGAATGTGGGATTAATTTGTTTTAGAATATATTATAAAAATTTAAAAAAAAAATTAGTTGTTTAGTAAATATTATATACTTTAACTATTAGAATAATTAATATAGAAGTTGTAGTTTACAATTTGAATTTCAGTGATTGATTTCATAAAAAAATTTAGTTTATGTTTTTCAATGAATTGTAGAATAAAATAATAAAGGTAAATAAATCTAATAAACTTTTCGAGGGAAATATTTTCACGAAAATTTTTGGAGGGAAATATTTTCGCGAAAATTTTTGGAGGGAAATATTTTCGCGAAAATTTTTGGAGGGAATAATTTTGGAGGGAACATTTCATTCTTTAAGCTATATAATATTCTTAGGAGACTCCATTTGTATCATTCAACATCTTCTGTTTGAAAGGGATGGATTGTTCTGATGGTGAAGTTTCGGTTTATACACCATCAACATCTTCATCGTGTAACAACTCTATTCATATTGATGAATATAGCGGGAATTCTTCCACTATGAATAGAAAGTCAATTCCTCCACTTAGTCCCGATTCTAAGGACTATGAAAGCAGCGGTGATGAAGAGCATGATGGTGAAGTTCAAAAGAATGGAGTGTCACGATGTCCACTTAGTCCTAATTCTGAGGACTATGAGAGTATCAGTTTTGAAGAGCGTGATGGTGAAGTTCAAAAGAATGGAGGGTCACGGTGTCCACTCAGTCCTAATTCCAAAGACTATGAGAGCAGCAGTTTTGACGTGCATGATGGCGAATTTCAAAATAATGGAGTGTCACGGTGTCCACTTAGTCTTAATTCTAAGGACTATGACAGCAGCGGTGATGAAGCGCGGGATGATGATTTTCAAAAGAATGGAGTGTCAAAGTGTCCAGTTAGTCCTGATTCTAAGGACCATGAGAGCAGCAGTGATGATGAGTGTGATAATGAATTTCAAAATAATGGAGTGTCAAAGTGTCCAGTTAGTCCTAATTCTAAGGACTATGAGAGCAGCGATGATGAAGCGCGGGATGATGATTTTCAAAAGAATGGAGTGTCAAAGTGTCCAGTTAGTCCTGATTCTAAGGACTATGAGAGCAGTAGTGATGAAGCGCGGGATGATGATTTTCAAAAGATTGGAGTATCACAATGTCCTCTTAGTCCTGATTCTAAGGACTATGAGAGCAACAGTGATGAAGTGCGGGATGATGATTTTCAAAAGATTGGAGTATCACAATGTCCTCTTAGTCCTGATTCTAAGGACTATGAGAGCAGCAGTGATGAAGCGCGGGGTGATGATTTTCAAAGGATTGGAGTATCACAATGTCCTCTTAGTCCTGATTCTAAGGACTATGAGAGCAGCAGTGATGAAGCGCGGGATGATGATTTTCAAAAGATTGGAGTATCACAATGTCCTCTTAGTCCTGATTCTAAGGACTATGAGAGCAGCAGTGATGAAGCGCAGGATGATGATTTTCAAAAGATTGGAGTATGACAATCTCCTCTTAGTCCTGATTCTAAGGACTATGAGAGAAGCAGTGATGAAGAACAGGATGAGAGCAGCAGTGATGATCCAATGATGGAGATGTTGCCAAGAAATATTGTATCGAGGAGTAGGAGTAGACCTTTTCGTATCAATGCAAACTATTCTAGTCATACAAGGGGTAGAGCAGAATATCTGACGAGAAGAAGTTTTATCAGCGCTCTCATTTCAAGTGAATGTTGCCAAAAAAATTGCTTGAAACGTATGGATTTCACATTTGCATTAGAAAGCAGGAAGAGATATTTGTCAATGAATAAAAGCATGCAAAACTCATATTTAGTTGGCTGCATGCAATCTACATTGTCAGGTTATGATTATCATATTAGGAATTTATTATTGTGTAGAAAAGCTTTCAAAATTTTTCATTCAATTGGGAATTTTCGTCTCTCGAGAATTCAAGAAAATTTGGAAAAGGATCCCACATTTTATTCAGAAGTACGTTATAAAAGACAGTTTGGGCCATTATCAAATACTGCAATGTCATGGATGAAAGATTTCTTTTCAAAGCATGGAGAGTGTATGCCAAATAGAGAGACAATACATATTCCAGATAATTTTTCAAGACGAGAAATCTACAACTTATACAAAGAATATGCAGAAAGTGCTGAGGGACAGGGCCAATTTATTACATATCAATATTTTGTGAAGATATGGAAGAAAGAATTCAATAGTGTTCGTATTCCTAAGAAGACAAGGATGGGGATTTGCAATACATGTGCTTCTCTTAAATCAAAAAGGGACAAATGTGAAGGCTCAGAAAGAGGTAAGTGTTCATAACTTTTACTTTCAAAATTGTATAGTCATCAACTATGAAAACATATTTCTTAATGAATTTCTTTTATGTTGTGTAGATTTAATTGTCAAAGAACTTCAGGAGCATCGCGAACAACAAACAAATGAAAGGAAGAAGTTGTACAAGCATCGAAAGAAGTGTTATGATAATCCAAATAAATATTTGGGTTTGATAATTGATGGTATGGACCAGAAGAAAACTCTTTTACCACATTTTGTTCGCACACCCAAAAATCTACAAGAGGAAAATTTTATTCAGTTTCACTTGGTCGGTTGTATGGTCTTCAATGGGAAAATGTTGCCAAGGGTGTACTTCACAGCTCCAAATATTCATAATGATGCAAATCTGACCATAACCATAATTCATGATGTGATTTCTCATTGGTCTGGTAATCTTCCTGAAGTTTTGTATCTACAATTGGACAACACTTGCCGTGAAAACAAAAATCAGGTTGTTTTTGGGTATCTGAACATGCTTGTTGAATTGAGAATTTTTCAAAAGGTAAAGGTTGGTTTCCTTCTTGTTGGGCACACTCATGACCATATTGATCAGATGTTCAGTCGTTTTTCAGTCACATTGAGGAGGAAGGAAGTTGGGAGCTTGCCATCACTAATTGAATGTATTAAGAAATCATACATGCCAGAGCCTGCTTTTGAAGTGTTGGAAGAAAATGTTGACATGCGAAGGTTTATTCTAGGATCATATGGTGAGGGGAAATGCATTGAACAACTTAATGATATTAGCTTCCAACATCAATTTCGTATAAAAAAAATTGATGGGAAAACACTAATATGGGGCAAGAAGTTTTCAACTACTACAGAATGGGCATCGTCATCAGGTTTGCAATTTTTGAAGTTCATTCCAGATCGTCCAATATTTGCATCAAAAATATTGTTATTACAATTAGTTGGTGAAGTTCAGAATGCACGCAGACAGAATAGACATATAAATTATTCTGATTGCCTAGAAGAAATTAAAAATGTATTAGATATACATATGTGTACTTTGACATTGCTGATTCAGTTTGGTGGGAGTCATTTTTCAATAATCAAAGTGATATCATTTCAACAACAACCAATGAAGATATACCTTTGAAAAATCCATTTATTTGGCCACAAAATGTGTCGAATGAACAAGAGGAAGTAAACATTGTTGAACAGCAACAAACTCAAGGTATTATTAATTCTTCACATGCAATGGAAAGAGAGATGTATATTGGTTCCAGAAGATCTCGTGCACAATGTGAAGCCATGGATGACCTTTATAGGGGTTCAGTACATGATATTAAGGAGGGTTGCATGATTGCAGTGCTAGCAGATGGAGATCCCAAAGGCTATCCATTTTAGGTTGCTAAATTTATAAAGGTATTTACAGAAAATGAGGATGTTACAAGTGTTGAAGTACATTGGTATGCCACAAATACACACCCATTCAATGGTGTGTATAAGCCAGAGATGGTAGTTGACAAAAAAAATGGTGGAAAAAGAAAAAGAAAGGGTACAAATATAAATCGCCGCCGCACAGACATATTACAATTGGAGGATGTTGACATACTTGTTTATGACTTCAATTTAACAAAGAGAGGAACTCTTCGCTTCAAGACGATAGAGATTCTGAAAAGGTTGTTACCAGAAGGAATAGTGTTGACATGGGAGTCTGCTGAAACCAGTCGTAGATCTAGAAGACTTTTGAAACCTGGAATGTTGGGCATGCATGTGGACTCAGATGGGGCACTAGTTGATGAAAGAGAAGAATATGGAACATCTTCATCAGCATCCAGTCACTCATCTGAAGATGTGAATTGTGATGGTGTGCAAGAAAATATGAGTGATTTTGAATAATTGTTTAAGACAGATTATATAACTGATGTATGCATCATATCTTCAAATAAAATTAATGTTTTCCATATGTTGTTAAATGAGAAGTTATGAAGCATTTTTATGTTGTTGGATTATGTCTTAAGTATGATAAATTTTATTGTTTAAATATCTACAATGCAATATCAAATTAGAGATATAATGTATGTTTTATTCAGTATACAAATAAAGACTTTTGATTTCATTGAGTGATATACTTTGTTCATAATGTCATGGTTTTTTAATTTTATAGTTGAGAAAATTTCAATTTCTTTTGTATCTAGCATGGTGTGGTTGAAAACATGTTAAATTTATACTTAGGAAAGAAAAATGATATTCTACCAGAAACATTAATGTGTTTTTTCCTTTAAAATTAACTTTGTTTGAGACATAAAAAATTGGTTTTATTAGCATTTTTTAAAAAGTTTGAAAATTGACCCTAAAAAAAAAAAACGTTATTCCAGTAGCATCACTTTCGTTTTGAAGCTATATTTTGCACGAAAATTTCGTAGTAAATTTCGTAGTCACCGCCATTTTTAAAACACGTTCAAAATTGGCACCTAAAAAAAAAACGTCGTTCCAGTATACACACTTTTCGTTTTTAGCACTGTTTTTGATGTTTTTTTGGGGTTTTTGGGCCAGAGTTCCCGTCTTGAGTTTATAGTTCCCGTTTCAAAGTTTACATTGTTATCTATGCTCTTTGAGGGCAATTATTTTGCTGAGTTGAGTCTGGTACTCCTTCTTTAGCCTATGACAGGGGTCTTTTGAGTTTTCTTGCTTTCTTTTTTAGGCTTCTCTTTTTGTGGTGAAATCTCTATCTCTTTACTTGCTTTCTTGCTTCTAACATTTCTTTTGTTTATTTTCTCTAAAACTTCTGCAAGAGGGATGTCATCCTCTGATAGTTTTTGTGGTTGTTGTGGTTCTTGTTCCTGTGTCCTATCAATTTTTCTTTTCTTTCCCCTCTTAGGTTTGCTTCTATTTGGCTGCCCATGAGTTACTTCCTGAAAGTGATTTCTTACTAAAAAGATTTCCCAATTATCACCTATGTTTTGGAGATGAGATTCAAAAAGTATTTTGACTATACCATGGTGATACATTGTATTATCTATGAATTAAATTCTCCTTTGAACATTCCCTGACATCTTTCTAAGATTATTTAGCAAGAAATATGGAAGATTTATCTCATTTTGTTCAAGAAAATTCATTAGCAGTTGAAAATTATACAAAAATATACATCCAAACCATCCTTCGTAGGTAACAATTTTTTTATTATTAGAAGTAGGTTCCTCCACTTACTTTTTAATGTCATGCTTGGGATGCCCTTCTTGAAAATGGTGTTGTCCATGCTTGGTTTCTTCAGGAAAACCTTCCAGTCTTCTTTTTCAATACCTCTATTCTTGAACCATTTCTCTCCAATCCGCGGCAGTCCAGTGGCTTCAGCTATAAATGAATTTGTCACTGTGAATTTGATATCTCCTATCTCCACTTCGACTCCATCAAAAGCCCTAGCGAAGGATTTGGTCACTTCTTTATGGAAGCCATCGAATTTCTCTACAAATTCTAGCCACTGCGCTTTCTGCAACAATTCTTTTATCTGTGAATACCCCTCCAAAAATTTCTTCCATGTTGGCTCTGTTCTGACTATCACTTCCATGGCAAAGAAGCTTCGTTTCAAAAATTGTTTTCTTTGACACGGTAGGATGGCTTGGTTGGGTTTTTAGAGTGGAAAGGCCGAGAGTGTGAGTGATGGAATAATGAGACCGTAGGTAGTGAGGGTATAAGGAAATGAGGTAGAATCTAACAGTTAAGATCATTCATGTTTATGTTTTGGGCAGCCAATCCAATGGATCAAAATATGAGTTATGATGACTAGGAGTGAATGGTGGATTATGCACGATTTGACATGACATGATCAACTCTTTGCAATAATGATTTTGATCTTATTTTTGGTAGTACTATGTCTTATAATTCATATATGTAATGTTTCAATCCCTATTATTAAATTAAAGAAGTGCATACCTATGAATTATTTTCTTGCAAACCTTTGGTTGCCTTTTATGTTGTCTTCGGGCTTGAGAAAGTCATCAGAGCTACAGAAAATCAATAATTCCATAGCTATTTATTTTTTTTTAAAAGAAAGGGATAAAAAAAAGATGGAATTCTAAAAAATGGGATACAAATAAAATTTAAGATGCCAAGAATTCTTGGTTTTCACCTTGAATTTTCTGTATAAACATGCCAAAAATTGTTGGTTTCCATGTTTATACATATTTATTATTATCTTATTTTTTTTTTTAAAGAAAATTTTAAGATGGAGAAGAAGAAGAAGAATTCTTGACCAACTTCAAATGAGAGTTATCATGGAAATTCTTTACAAATTCCTCCTTTGTCATTGGATTATGATAAATCCCGATTTGATGTCCATTCACTAAGAGAGGAACTTTTTCTTCATCAATAGTCCTAATTCTCACTACTCCATTATCAAAAACATTTTCAATCTCATAAGGCCCAATCCAGTGAGTTTGAAACTCTCCTTAGAAATTTTTGAACTTTGAATCAAAGATTAATACTCAATCTCTTGGCTGAAATTTTCTTCCTTTGATGTATTTATCATGTCATATGGATCTCTGTTGCTAGAATAAACTAGTCTTATAGATAACATCTTGCCTTATTTCATCAAGCTCATTGAGTAGTCCCATTCTTTGCTTTTGTGCTTCTGATAAGTCAAGTCCCAACTTGATTGTTGTCTTATGGGTCTGAATCTGGAACTCAATTGGAAATATGACTTGCTTCCCATAAACAAGTTCATAGGGAGTATTTCCTGTAGTGCTTCTCCATGTGGTACAATAGGCCCATAAAGCTTCTGGAAGCTTTTCTTCCCAGTCCCTTCTGTGCAAGTGAACTATCTTGGTGAGGATTGCTTCAATCACTTTATTGGTAGACTCTAGTTGTCCATTTTCTTGTGGATGGTATGGAGTAGATTTCTGATGCTTGATTTATACTCTTCCACTATCTTTTGCACTATTGTAGATGTAAAAAATTTTCCTTGATCTATTACAAATTCTCTTGGGACAACAAAACAAGTAAAAATATCCTCAAAAAGAAATGAAACTACAAAATTTTCAGTAGCAAAAGAAAGTGCTTTAGCTTCTACCCATTTAGTAACATAATCAGTGCATACAAGAATATATTTTTTTTTTGTTTTGAAGAAGGATTAATTGATCCAACAAAATCCAAAGTACATTTTTCGAAAGGTTCAATGACTACCTGAGGCTGTAGTGGCATTTTTTCTAAAGGAACACGTTTCCCCATTCTTTGACAGTTATCACACCTCTTAACATATTCCTTGGCATCCTTAAAAATGAAAGGCCAATAATATCCTAAGAGAAAGATTTTATACGCAATGATTTTGTCAGCAAAATGACCTCCACATGGTTCATCATGGCATTCTTTGAGTATCTCAGGTATTTCATCTTCTCTTACACACCTTCGGATGATGAGATCTGGTACTGTCTTGTATAATTCTTCATTTATCCAAAAATAATGATGCACTTGTTTCGATTATTCTTCTCTTTTCTCTAGGAAATAAATAGGAGGGTAACTTCACTGTAACTAAATAACTGGCAATATCTGCAAACCAAGGTGATTTAGTAGATACTACAAAAATATATTCATTAAGAAACTTATCCTATATAGGTGTATCATTATTATCCTTTTGAATTCTAGATAAAAGTCAGCAATTGTGTTTTGTTTTCCAGGTCAGTCCAGAATGGTGACATTGAATTCTTGTAACAGTAATAGCCATATTCTTACTCTGCCATTAGTAACTAGTTTATTCATTAAATATCTAATGGAAGAATGGTATATGTGAACGAAAGTTTCATAGACATTGATGTAATGTCTAAATTTATTAATGGCATGAATGACAACTAAAAACTCCTTTTCAGTTACAGTATAATTTAGCTCTACAAGAGTTAAATTTTTACTGGTATAATAAATGCATGAGTGAGGTATTTTTGTCCTAACACAGCTCCTAAAGCTATGTTTGAAGCATCATTTGATATATGAAAAGGAAATTTCCAATTAGGTCCTTTTAAGATGGGTGCTTCAAAGATCTTCTTTTTCAGAGTTTTAAAAGCCTTTTAACAATAAGAGTTCCAACTGAATTCATAGTCTTCGGTGAGTAATTTGAAGAGAGGAGATGCAGTATTTGTGAAGTCTTCTATGAATCTTCTATAATATCTGGTAAAACCAAGAAAGATCCTAACATCTCATTGACAACTTGGGATTGATAATTTGGATATAATTTATACCTTAGATGAGTCTACCTTAATTCCATTTCCTCAAATATGGTGACCTAAACAATTCCCTCATTAAACATCATAAAACAATTTTCATGACTTAATGAAAGATTTGCTTCTTTGCATCTTATGAGAACTTTTTCTAAATTTTCAAATGCTTCTTCAAAAGAATTTCCATAAATTGTAAAATCTTCCATATACACTTCCACACAATCATGAATAAGATCAGAGAAAATTCCTAGTACTGCTCTTTGGAATGTTGCCGGGGCATTGCATAATCCAAAAGGAAGCACTCGGTAAGCATAAGTCCCACATGGGCAAGTGAATGTGGTTTTGTCTTGATATTCAGGTGCTCCCTAAATTTGATTATACCCACTAAAACCATCCAAAAATGAGAAATATTTTTTTATTGCTAATGTATCTAAAACTTTATCTATGGAAGGAAGTGGAAAGTGACCTTTCAAAGTTGCTTTATTCAATTCCTTGTAATCAATGCATACTCTCCATTTTCCATTTTTCTTAGGAATGATCACTAGGGATGAAACCCATTGACTGACTGATATTGGATAAATGAAGTTTAAATTTAACAGTTTATGTAATTCCTTTTTAACAATTTATTTTAAGTTTGGATTCATTCTTCTTTGTGCTTGTCGAACTGGTCTAACATTTTCTTCAATATAAATATGATGCATGCAGGTTTTAGGGTCAATTCCCTTCATATCAGTGTATTCACATGCATATGTAGAAGAGTGTTTTTGCAATATTTCTACCAGTTTTTTTTTCTGTAGTTCTTCCAGGTTTTCATTGATGTTCAAGATTTTTCTTGGAAAAATTTTTGTTGAAGAGTTTCCAAATTTTTCCATAGAATGTAAAGGCATTTTTCTATATGATAGATATTCAATATTACATTGTTCTTGAAAATTTTGACTATTGTCACAATATAAAGAGGGTTCATTATTTTCTATTGAATTTAAAATTTGATCCTCTTCATTTATTTGTGTAATAGTGAAAACTGGTTGCATATCATTATCATCATCTATCCATTCTTCATTTTCTACTTCTATCATTGTTTTTGTAGGTGGGTACAATGTAAATTTCTTTGTCGAGCTTCCATATTAGATAAACATGTCTCCTGATCTACAACTGATAAAAGCATCGGCTGTAGCTAACCATGGCCTTCCTAAAATTAATGGATGTCCTACTAAATTATTATTGGGTGTTAGAATCATGAAATCAACAGGATATTCCCGAGAAACTAAGGATACATATATATCTTCTAACACACCATGAGGTTTAATTACACACCTGTCTACTAATTGTAACAACGTTGGTGTGTATTGACGATTAGGAAGCTTCAATTTATCCATAGTTTGTTTGCTCATTATGTTTATGGTCACTCCTCAATCAGTGTGTTTGGTATTTCAGTTACAGTAATGTGTGTTTTCACAATGGGGCTTCCTGGATCTAAATTTTTTTGAATTGTTGTCTTCCCCATCATCATATCTACAATTCTCCCGACTAGTTGAATTATTTTTATTTCTTTTCTTTTTCTTCCTGATCCTTGAGTACTCAATTCTTTAATTTCTTTTGCAAAAATCAGTATTTTTTTTTATTTCTTGTAATAAAGGAATTTTTATACAAACATTTTTTCAATTCATCTAACATATAATAATCAGGCAATATGATTTGTTTTTCTACTCCTTTATCGATTTTCAACCTTTCAGGAAATGGTGGTATTGAGATAGATACTGAAGGTTGTTCTATAATAGGAGTATTATTAAAATGTGTAGGATTTTTTATGTTTCAATATTTTCTTTTTGAGGAAGGGAAATCTCTTCTTTAGAGTCATTATTATCTTTTTGAGAATTATTTTATGTTTCCTGAATAACAACGGATGCTTTCTTCCTTTCTAATACTCTACCATACCTTAATTGAACATTATTCAAATCCAATGGAGTTATCATGTAAATTTGAGGATTATGTCCTTCTAAGTTGTAAATAGGTTGTGAAGTTTTATTGTTTGGATTTGGGAGTGGTTGAATGAGTAATTGATTTGGTCTTTGTGGAAATGGAAAAGAAAGTTGTGGATTTGCATTTTGAGCTTGAGCTTGAGGTAACTAGTTGGTTTGAGGGAAGTATTGTGGTGGAAAATTTGGATAAGGTGGCAGATATTGTTGATATTGAGAATATCTTCCATAAGGATTTTTCCATCCTTGATTCCAAGATTGTGGTTGAGCCCAAGGTTGCCATGGCATAGGTGGATTCCAATTATTTTGTGAATATTGTGCAAATTGTTGAGGATTAAAACCTTGAGTTTGATTTGTTTGAGGATTTTTCCATGGTATTTTGGCAATAAAGTAAAGAGGGTCTACCTAATTTGGCACTCCTTCTTCACTAAACATAGCCTTAAGACCTGGTATAGAGGGCCATTCTTTTGTATCATGATTTTTTGCACACATAACATGTATTTATATGCTTTTTAAATCTAAAGCACATTCTCTCAAAGCATGTTCCTTTCTACACCTTGGACAAAAGATGGATAATGTAGCATTTTTGTCTTTCTTCTTGGTTTATATTTTATGGGTGTCAATTTGCTCACTGAGACTCCCTAAAATATCTATTTTAAAGTTATCATGCAAACTACCTATTTCTACCCTACTTACTGTCCTACTTGCAGAGTAATTTACTCTTTGATAAAAGAGGATCCCTTGAACTTTTCCCTGTTCTTTCTTTACCTCTTGAAATATGTACACATAGATCACAAATATCTGCAAATGGTAACTGAGAAATATCTCCTTTTCCCATTAGATTGAGAATATCAATCCACTCATATTTAATGGATTTAAGTAAGAGAGCTTTCAAAGTTTCCTCATTCAAATTATTCATTTTCACCCTTTTGATATTATAAACAAATCTTTCAACAAACTCTTCAATCTTTTCATTGTCTTTTTGTACCATTTTTAAGACTGCATATTTAATGTTATGAGGCATACAATAATCCTTTTATTTCTCCAAGAATTCATATTTCATTTGTGGCCATGTCCTTATAGAATTCATTCTTAAACTCATAAACCCTTTTAATGTTGAATCCTTTAAGGTGGAAGGGAACAATTTTAGTTTTTGAGAATCATGCAGATAATCATATGATCTACATTATACTTCAAATTCAAAGAGAAATGTATCTAGGTCTTCACTTCTTATTCCATGAAAATTGGGGAGGATAGAAGGCGAGATATTTTTCATTGTTAATGTTGTATTCTCATCAAGGATAGGGAATCCAAAAGGTTCTGTATTTCCTCTTCCTCTACCTCTACCACCTCCTCTTCCACCTCCTCTATTTCCTCCTCCTCCTCATCCAATCCTATGTTGTTCACCATTGACGTTGTGTACTTCGCCTTCTCCCTCTTCAGCCATGACAGATTCCTTAGAATGAATATCCAGTTCTACAATAGGATTATCTAGCTTTTCTTCTAGTTCTTTTGGTTCTTCTATCAATGGTTGGAAGTAGGTTTCTTCTTCCTCTTCTTCAGTAGGAACTTCCAACTCTTGAGCTAGAATTTGTTCTCCAGTTGAAGATAGGGAAATTATTCCTTTTGTTGGGGATGTAGCATCTACTTCAATTACGGCTTATGTTGAAGAAGTTGGTGAACCTTTAGGTTAGATTTCAGATCTCAAGACTTCTAGAAGTCTATATTGGCCTTCTATGGATGGAATTCGAGCTTGTGTGGGTGGTGTGGCACCACGAGGTCGTGGTGGAGTGAGTAATGATGTAGGAATTAAAATTCTTCCTCGACCTATAAACCTACCTCTAGAGGCTCTTTCCCTTTGCATATCTTTTTTTTATTTGATTTTATTTTTAAGGCTTCTATTTACACTTCCCCCAAAATGACGACAAAATGTTTGGTCAATTTAATGTTCTTAAATTGCAAGTATAAATTATCGACTGAAGTTGGTAAACTTATGAAGTGCAGGTGCACTATATATGCTAGAAGTCTTTCCTTTAGTTTGTAAGATGATGATTATGTTTGTTTTGGGATTTGTTTTGTTATCTAGATTCCTATTAGATTAAAGTTATATTTCTACAAATTAATACGTGGAAGTTAAGCTAATGTTATATTAATCTACCAGGTCATATATATATTGAGTATCATCCTAAAATATCTTATGTTAATCATCCTAAAATTACGAACCTATCTAAACAACTTGCTGCTATAAAAGAGAGTATTGAAATTGAAATTATTCTAACAATCCTTCAAAAGCTTGTCTACAAAATATATACAAATTCTGATTCTAAAGAGCATGAAAGTAATCTTGTAACTACTGGATACAATGTAGATACAAGTTCTAATTCTAAAAGCATAAACATATTAACTGTAATTAAGCGAAAAATGTTTGAATAACTAAACCATTAAAAGAATGTGAAGAAATGTAAATGAAAACGAAATAACTGACTTATAACGAAGAAAAAAACAAAGTAATGAAACCAAACTAGAATGCATGATAATGTGATAACAGAAAGCGATTAAATGAAAACAACAGAAAGAGATGAAATGAAATAAACTAAAACATTGAATGCCTGCAGGGGCCCTTCGCATCCAATAGGTGTAAACTACGCTCACATACACATCGAATCACAGAAAGGTAACTTTAATTCAATATGAGAGCAAATTTTTGTTTCACAATTCTTTAGAAAGTAACTATTACTTTCCTCCTATCCTTTACAGAGGATACATACTTATATATATAAAATGTGTGCTCAACAGTTTGAGACTTCTGCACCTACAGGTATGTTAATCAATCATTATTCAAATTTGAAACTAAACATAAAAAGTGTTACCTCATCGATTCGCTATTTGGAAAGCAAATCAAAGAAACATGATGCGTTCAGACTTTTGCTGCTATGTGTTTGACCTGTCCCTTTAACCACTCCACTGTGTAATTCCTTTAGTGAATTGGCTCGAGCAAATAGGAGGAGGTCCATGAGGGGATCGATCCTCAACTACCCATGTGCTTCTTTTCTTCATTGGCACACCAAAACCCCGCAAACCATGGATGTAGCCGCACATTTGTAAAATAGCTGCAGAATCATGTTAATTCGATAGCTAATGCAATCTTTAACATAACAATAAGGCACATTAACGAACATGAAAAATAAGACGTATAAGAGTTTTTACCTTATCAAAATCTATGATTTACTGCTTTTATTGAGTTGATAATGATGATGAGAAAGAGGAAAATGGAGGAAAAAGGATGTCAAAACAAAATAATTATGGAACTCTACAATGGGTAATGGATCTAAGGTTGGCTCTTACCTTTGCTATTTACCCTCTTCTACATGAATAAGAAATATTTTATGGCCTTTTCATGCATTCTTTTTCATTTTCACAGCTGAATTTTTCCATATTGATATGGGCTTTGGCACGCCTTGAATGGTTTGTGTTTGTCCTTGCAGATTCACACAAATCGCTGTTTTTGCAAAGAAATTTATTATGGCTCCTTGTTTCTCAAGAAAATCCATACCTATCAGTATGTCATAAGACCTTGAGGGAAGAACACTTAGATTTGTTATTGTCAAATAACCATTTAGGTCTAGCAGACATTGTCATACTTGGTTGGTTATTATTCTCTTGGTGCCAGTTGATAGATGTACCAACCATACAGTTTTATATTTCTCAGTTTTAAATTCACTTTTTTCCACCATCCGAGGTCTAATATAACCTAAACTAACCCCAGGATCAATTAAAAAAGAAACATGTCAGTTGAAGAGAGTACTTTCGATCTCAATCATGGTTGATTGATGGTGTGCTTGACTGTAATATTCCTAATGGAAATTTTACAATGATAACAAAGTCATGCAAAGATAATAACACATAATTTTCAAAAATGCATACACATAAACTAGAAATATCTCCAAATCCACAAACTGGCTAAGATTTTATTGATAATAATGTTGTGGTACAAATGAGTTGAAGAAAATGCACCTGGGTTTGCAAAATGGAAGCTACAAGCACCAGGGGATGAATACAAGAAATTCCAACAACTACAATAGCAAGCTCCTCTAGAAAATTGTGTTTCTACTCCAAAATTACACTGCTCCTTGACTTCGCCCCCTGATTTTCCCACTCTAGATTGCCCAGAAAATTCTATAAAATTAGGAGAGTTCTCCTTGCCCAAAACCCAAAAAATCCTAGAAAGGGTTTCCCTTAGTTCCAACTTTCAAAATTTGACCCTTCACAACTTGGCCCTCCACCAAATTCAAATTCTGTTAATGTGGCTACTCCTGTCAATCTCTTCTCTTTAAACTCTAGCAATCCTCCTCAAATTTCCCTCCCAATGATTTCCCAACACATCAACTCCAAAATTCCTTAGATGATGCTGCCCCAAAAGAGTCTCACTCCAATGACTGTGTAGTCATGGAGGAGATGATGCAGTCTAGTGTATGATAAAGTGAGAGATGTATGTAGTTTGTTCCTCTTAGATGTAGCTTCCCTTCACACTCATGAAAATGATCGAAGAACACTCATGTAGCTTCTTCGGTCAATTCCCCAACAACCTAGCTCCACAAGCAACCAGTGAATCCTCCCTCTATGTAGTGGTGGCTCCCAGACTCCTTGCTCTACTCTAGAAATGCGTGGGACCTGTAGTTGATGCCTCTTCTAGTCTCAATGGTGAAGGAAATCCTTCCTAGGGTGGTACTTGAAGTCCATCGAAGAAAGGTTGAGATTCTCTCCTTGGGAAGCTCTTGTGCTAAACAACACAATATTGGCTCAACTGAACAACTAAGGCAAATTCAATTTTCAAGTAGAAAAAGACCCATATTGCTCCCTCATTCCTTCCTTTTATAATTGTTGGCCATGCATTTATTGTGGGTCCCTCCACCAATTCTATTTTCCTCAAGGAATTCAAATTCTTTCTTCCCCAAGTTACCTATTAACTAAACACCTATTAGTTAAAGGGAACCTGCTTATGTTCTGTAATTCTGTCAATGTTCTTTTTCTTTTTCTTTTTTAGAAGAAACCTACTACTATTTTTTTAACTCCTATGATGGTTCCTAGGCCTAGTGGTGTTTCTGGGCTCTGATACCATATGTAACATACCTCAATCACTTAAACAAAACCAAAAATTCAAGGTACCTCTTTCTTTCCTGAATTATGTATTTAATCGATATAGGTAAATTTAACACCAGAATGCTTTACCACAAATTACCTAAGCTTTGTCTCTTGTCAATTAAAATGTGTCACATGAGCATAAGAGTTGTAATTCAGAGCCTATGGGTTACCGACATCGTGGGCGATGTATTTCCTTACCCGTTCAGGTAATTAACCATGCTATTAGTCTATGGTTGAGGGAAATATCCCCATCCTCCTTAATTAGAACCATACATCATAAAGGTTAGGGAAAGTGATACTTACCTTAGGTATGGTTATTATGGAGCGCACTACATGCAAACTATACCCTATGTTACTAACCTAACTCTTCTCCCTAGGTTCTAACTAAGAAATGAGATGTATTGCAACCATGGTACCACACCATAGCACCAAATATTAATGTGACCCCATACGATCTACTCCATTTTTCCTTGGGATTCTAGCTACCCTCTCATACATTTCCATGTTGGCCATTGTCACATGTAGATCATGTGACCATAGTGGAAGCATTCGTATTGATGGTGATCTATGGACGGTGGAGATGAAAGGTTAGACACCAATGGCTCAGATCAACTCTTCTAACCCGAAATCATTGGTAATTGTATCCTCTAGATCATTTCGCTCATTTTCGTTGTTGGCTCTTCCTCCTGGTAGATATGGTATGTCTCCTTCAGCTCCTCTTCAACACTTAGCCCTTGACGTTAGCATAGATGCCATGTTATTCTATGGCCACAACACTTATCCAGGTATATGTATTCACTGTGATGATTTTAGTGTTGGATGGTTTTTTTTTTGTGAACCTCTTATAATTTTTGATACTTGTCGCTTGCGTAGGATCTTCTCAAAACACCAACAGTTTTTTTCCTTCATCTCGAAGAGAAAAATACAACTCCAAAACTGAGCTCCATCATGATGTTTCTAAGGTGGAGTGATTTAATTTCAGCTTCAATTTCCTTTCAATCCACTCTTTTATTTTTTTTCCTTTCACGGGTTTAGTTTCTTTAAGTGTTAATTCATTGGCATCTCCTACAGGGAACATAGGAACCACCAAGGTTGACGATGCGAGTTCTTGGTTTCCAGGTTACCCACTTTCTTTTCGACTGTGTTTCTCTACTTTACCCAGCATGTCATTCATGAGTTTGACTGCTAGGAAAAAAAGATATTTTATTTTTGGTTCACTGCCTGGTTTATAATGACTTAGCGTTAATATTTATTGAGAGGTTCCATTCCTAATTTCCTCCATAGATAATTTTCTTTACCCATTACTAATTCTGGGAATAGGGAGAGTACTTGTGAATTCGTTCTACTGGCTCAACCCCTACACCCTCACTTATTTATTTATGGGAGAACTATGCCCCAGGAATGATAAAGTCTTTTTAGTGAATTTGTTTTGGTTTCTCCACAGCTAAATTTCTCCTTTCACACCTATTTGGTGTCTCTCTTTTTGTAAAGTTTTCCCCTGATAAGTTATTATTATTCACTCAGCAATTGTTTCTTTTATTCACAAAATTAAGTCATGCTTCAAGTAGCAGTTCACCACTCTCCAACATAGCTATTAAATTTGAACTAAAAGGGTGACCATCCTATTGCATGTGAAAATAGGGTTAATCTCCCTTCTCTGGTCATTTACCATAGCATGCTTAGAGCGTCTTCCCCCTTATTGCATACAATGAATTCATAGGTTTCTATGTGTGTATTTTTTGTTTTCAAAGCTTCCTGCAGTTAAGGTAACTTTTGTTGTAATGGATTCTATTGTCGTGTCATAAGTTTTCTTGATTCTGGTTAAATTCTAGAGGTCTTTTTCCCTACTCAACCCTCATTCATTCACATCTATTTTTACATGGTTGCACAGGTGAATTCTCTGGTTCGAGCTCATTTAACTTCTAGTTTCTCTGCTAAGAGAAACGCTTCTAGTGTCTTCCTCTTTGATGAATTCCCAGTTCTGGGTTCAGTTCTTTTATCAGGCATGGGGTGTCATTCTATTTTCTTCTTAGATTTCTACTCAGACTACTTTGAGCATGATTAGATGATCTATCTAGTGTCTAGTTTACTTTTTTTTCCCTAAAGATGTTGGGGTTAGATTGATTCATTAGTGAATGGGTACAACTATGACAATTCTAGTGTATCATTATGTACGGGATAATTATTTTGGCTAACGGTCGTTGGTTTGTTTCCTTCTCTTTGATTCAATGAAAGATGTGTAAATGTATATAAACACTCTGTCAGTTCGAGGGGTATTTACATTTTGACATGACTGTCTGAGATTGTTTATATCCATGGCACCTTGATTTTATGGTAATAGAACATGGAATACACAATTTGAATTATGAATGCTACTTCAAATTTTGTGTTCCTCATTATATGTTCAGTTTCGATTTTTGTTACTTAATACACATGTTGTCTCAAAGCATTCATGCCAAGCTTAAAATTTATGTATATTTTCTCAAGTTCAACAAGCTCTCTTACTAAGACAATGTCTATGATATAATAGCTCCCTTATTTCTACCAAATTGAAATGAATTCTTTGTACTTCTGAATCAACTACTGCATGTTTTTATTTAAGAGTTCCATCTATGCGATGTAAGCTCCAGTTCTAGTTTTGTCTCTTTCTTAAGGAATTTGTAAAACATACATTTATTGATCTCAATGTAGTGATAGCGTACGTATGAATTTTCTAAATATTCTCATGTTCGTTTTAATTCCAAAATTACGATGCTTCATTTATTCCTAGTTTCACCCTCCAGATTCCACCTTGAAATCTCTCAGTAATGACAGACTGCTTTATATATATATATATATATATATATATATATATGTATGTATGTATGTATGTATGTATGTATGTATGTATGTATGTATGTATGTATGTATGTATGTATGTATGTATGTATGTATGTATGTATGTATATATATATATATATATATATATATATATATATACTTCATTAAATACATTAGCTCGATTTTATCTTTGTAAAGGTTATTCGACATTTAGCGTAGACACTCAGGTGTATTTTCCACCTTCAATACTTGGCATACACTCATATATTCTACTATATAAATCAGAATTTCTCCATGACATTAGATTATAGTTGAGGTTATGTATCCTACAGACTTTCTATAACCCCTAAATGTTATGCTACTCATATAAATTTCCATGCCTAATACAACAGAAGCATGTTCCCTTTATCTATCAGTCCATACTCAAGTGACTTACATAAGTGATTAGATCGATTCTATCACATCTGGAATCATGTTATCTTTTTTCTTTTTAATCATAAAAAATGAGTTATTCTCCACTCACAACAAAATTTCTAACTTGTAACTTTCAACTAACAATTTAGACTATCCTCAATTAATCTTGAATATTCTATGGTGCACATTCACAGATCCACAAACTATTCTATGATACAAATATGCCAGTAAAAGAACACAAAATTCATTAACATTTATAGATCTAACCAGTAAATTGAAGTCGTGTTCACTACAAAATATGCATTAGAGTAAGACACTGACCACCCAACCTCGAAATTCCCTCTAGTTCCGCCCAAGCCAAGATTGTTTTTTTCCAGAGAATCAACAACCCCATTGATTCCTTCCATGGGTAGTTTATACCCTTCTTCATGATATTGTTTCCTTTTCAGTGGTATCCCTCTTTTGTGGGCTTTATTGCTCACTTGCCTAGGCTTTTGTCTTAAAAGCCCGAATTTTTCTCCTGTGATGCTTTAAGTGCAACCAACTTAGTATCTTTCTTCCACTAAGCACTTTTAAGGGACTTTCCAGTCCCATCCCTTAGTATTATCTAGAATCTTTCTAGAATCATTATCATGGAGAATTTATCTAATCTCATTTACCAAAGAGATTTTTGTTTTCTAGATTTGGTAACCAATCTCATTCTCGAGTGTCTTCTCCAAGTACTTAGGTTTCATTCGTTTTTTTATTAATAAATAAAATACTATTTACAAAAATTTATCCAAAGTATCTTCATGTCTTTTCTGTCATTCTTATTAACACATATAACTAAAAAAACATTACATAATAGAGGGATATTACAATAGGGACCTAATTAAATAAATTTGTGCAAAAAGTGCAACTATTACAAATTAGTTTAAGCAGTGTGATATAAAATATCATATTAAATTCCCTTTGAAAGAAAGCTTCACATTGTGAGAAGATATATTTTTGTTTTAACATGCTTCCATAGTATTACTAATCTAATCGTCATGTATAACTGGATGAAGAAGGGTTAGTAGACCGCTTCAAGGAAGCAAAGGAGGTACACTTAAATTATATCTTTAGATAAAGAGAAAACCTAATCGAAATATGGAAAGGGTCTAAAGCCTATAACAAAGAGAACAACGAATGAAAAGGGTGGAGTTACCTTTATCTTTTTGTCTAACTATAACTCGCACATCTTCTTTTTCGTTGCACCCATGTTTATGTCCACTTTTGCATCCATTCTTGCATATTATTTTGCATCTTCATTTGCTTCTATTTTTGCATCTATCATTACATCCAGTTTTGTTGTGACACAATTTGTGCCATGTTTTGTACTTACTATTGTACCCATATTTGCTTCCAATTTTTCATATATCTTTGCATCCTCTTTTGCATCAAATATTGTATCTATTTTTGCATCCACTTTTGTGTTGGGTTTTGTGTCTCATTTTGTATATTGTTTTGCATCTACTTCCATTGCACCATATTTTGCATCCAATTTTGTTTCTCCTATTGCACCCATGTTTGCATCCACTTTTACGTCCCTTATTGCATATTGTCTTGCATCTAAGTTTGCATCTTTTTTTTTGTGTTTGTTATTACATCCACTTTGGTTGTGCCACAATTTGCACCTATCGTTGCCACCCACATTTTTTTCCAATTTTGCATTCACATTTGCATCCTCTTTTGTGTCCAAGTTTGCATCAAATATTGTTTATGTTTTTTGCTTCCCATTTTGCATCTACTTTTACATCCACTTCTGATGCGTTCAATTTGCAACTAATTTTGTTTCCACTATTGCGCCCATGTTTGGTCCATGTTTACATCCCTTTTAGCATCCAATCTTGTCTCCTTTTTTGTGTTTGTTTTTGTATCCACATTTGTTTCACCACAATTCATGCTAAGTTTTGTGCCTACTATTGCACCCATGTTTTCTTCAACTTTTTCATCCATGTTTGCATCCTATTTTGTGTCCAAGTTTGCATCAACTATTGCATCTACCTTTTCATCCACTTTTCTGTCAATATTTATGTTTTCTTTTTCATCTACTTGTGTTCTGTCCACTCTTCATCCAATTTTACATCTATTGTTGCCCTCATTTTTTTGTTCACTTTTACATCCGTTTTCCAACACTCATCATATTTTTTGCATTGATGATATTTCTTATCACATTGAAAATTATGAACTAATAAAAATGTCAATAATTATGAGGATGATGATAATGAAGATGATGACAATGACGTGAATTGTGATTACTATGATGATGATAATGATGATGGGGGTTACAATGACAATGATGATGGCGATGCTAATGAATTTGGTCAATATTCCCAATTTTTAAATGTTGCCATGGTCATAATCATAATCATTATTTTTGGCGTCCTATTCCAAGTCATCATCATCTGATAATCATTATCATTATTTTCATCATGGTCATCATCAAAAACAATAATGGAATGAATGATGATTATGATGTTCATGACGAAGATGACAACAATGATGATAGAAATTTCATTAATTATGATGATGGGGATGATTAAAAATTATAATTACGATGATAATGGTAGTGATGATGATGATCATCAATCATCTCTCAAAAATAAAGTTGTTATTTCTCTTGCATATATCATGTGTCTTAAAAACCCTTTTCAAGCACTCGTAACATTTTTTGGGTTGATGATATTTCTTACAAAACTTATAATTATGAACAATTGATGACAATGTACATAATCATGATGATGATGACATCATGAATGGTGATTATTATGATAATACAATGATGACAATAATGATGGCGATGATGATGGTGACGATGACGATAATGAAGATGACGACACTCCCTCTAAACTAGGGAGGTATTGATAATGAGACAAAAAAGTACTCTCAAGTTGAAATATTCATATAAGAAGGGAATTGGATTGATAAGCATCAATGATGATTTACATTATCATATCCAACATTGTTAAAATAGCAGGGCCTTGACTAACAAGTTCTATCTCTCCATTAGATCAGAGCACAATGTTGGGAGGCATAAATTTGGACACCACTGCCTCTCTAGGCACTTACCCCACTAGGATGTTCACCAAGTATGTACTCACATGATCATTTCCTAATTCACTATCATAATATTAGACACCAGGAAATGTCTATCCTCATGATTATTCTTATATTGGATTAATGTACTTTGGCTTATGGTGGTTAGTCCTAATCAAAGTACAAATTCTCAAAGAATATCGGTCCCATATGTTGATCCAATACACCATTCTCCCTAATGGTGTCTTTACTAGGCTTGCAAGTGTTAGTCTTGGCCATAGTACATGATACATGGATAATATGGTGTCCACCCTCACTCCCTCTCAACCAGTGAGGAAACATCAAAAAGCATAAGATTTTCTCAAGAATACCCATCACTTTCATAGAGAATAACATCATTAATTTGTTTTCATCGTATGATGTCTTTATGATTAAGAATTCATATATTTGTGGCAAAATATTTCCCCTTTTGTCATTTGTGATGGAACAAAATAAAAAAGTGAAAGCCAAAATCATTAAAGATACACTATAATGATTTATCTAAGTCTAAAAGCTAAGATTGAAGTGAAAATTCATGTAAATTTTATATCTATGGGTTGTGCCAAATTTATGAAAACCTTATTCCCTAAGTCCTATATATAAGAAAAATCAAAAGAAATAAAACTAAGGCCCAATGAATGGTAACTCACGTATTCACTCCCTCTTTGGAAAGCATATGAATATATACACTCCTAGTCACACTTGATCACATGTTTGTGATAGTTAAATCATGAAGTCTTGTTCTCCCCTTGCATTTTCACTTCATCATTTAAGCACCTAATTGAGGATCTATGGAATTTTTGTTCCCTAAGGGTTTCATGTATACTTTTGTTTTACGTATGTCATACTATGGTCAATTTATGTGACAAAGTGAAATACATAAGTTTGTGGAGTTATTAGAATAGTGTATTAAGTTAGTCACCACACACACATGTATTACATCTTATTGATCCACATGTGTGGGTTGGATACTCGTTGCTTGAGAACTTTAATGGAGACTACTTTAGGGCTTTGATGGTATAGCTTACAAAATCTCTTGGCAAACATTGTGATTCATCCTTTCTTTTCCTCAAGACACCTGATAATATTGAAGTCACTCCCAATAATCCATGGAGATGGGGAGTATAAATTACTTGTGCTGGAAATAGTATTGAGAAGTAGAGGTTTTCCATTTGCGATATTAGATTCATGGGCATTGGATACATGGTAATAGTCCTCGGTGTCAATTAACTAAGGTTGTATTGTCATAATGTGAAAAGGGGTAAACATATTGGTAACCTTTATGTCATGATCATTCCGCCATTCCACCCAAGTATATCTAAGCATAAATCACTACTACTTGGCAATTCCTCCCCCATTTGTTAATTATATGAGGTAGAACTGTTGGGCATGGGATCCCTCACAGTAGGTTTTGGGGCTTAAAGCCCAAGTTTTGGTCAAATATGGTGTAGAACTCCGCGAAGTACGGGCGCGAAGAGCAAATTGTATAATCAAGTCGTAGGGTTTTCCGCCCTAAGAATTGTAAGTTAATGTAAAGATGTGTTGGCCTACCCATGGTTCACGGACCATGGGATTATATAAATAGAGCGAGGCTCTAAGTGTAAAGGAAGCTTAGTAGAGAAGAGATAGAATAGCGAAGGCATGGTTAGAGCATAGAGTGGAACCTAAAGTGTATTGCGTCGTAGTAGTAGGAAGAGGCTCTGCAGCTGAGTGCACAGAGGCCTAGTAAAGTCTGCAACTGAGTGTGCAAGGAGGAGTCGGGTCTATAATTGGAATTGAAAATTAATAAAGAGAAGTTTATTTTGTGCATCTATTCTTGAATCTGTATTTTGATGTTATACATTACTGTTACTCTATTTATTTACAGTACGCAATTGATGAATACTCTTATAAATGCTTATATGTGAGTTTAATCTAAGTAGTCAGCAAACAAAGATTAATTAAGAAATACTTGGGTAAATAACACAAGTCGCGTTGCGGCTAGAACTGCGCGAAGACAGTATCACAAGGTACGGGGTGCCCACAGGTGCGCATAGTGCAGTGAGTGCAAAGGTTGGACCGCATACCAATCACCACATATCAAACATCCCTAGGGTGTGGAAACATGGTTCTAGCACCCTCCCATACTACTTCAAGTGAGACCTCAGTCCATTCTCTATGGATTGTTGCCAAAAGGGCTAGTAGTATTGAGATTTGCTTGGCTAAATCACTTCTGAACCTGGGTCAGGCCCCACTAAGCCAAAAAATGGTTCTGTTGTCACGATCAGGATCTGCATAAGGGATATATGATGTCGTGCCACTGGAACCCAAAAAAGAAGGAAATTGAAGAGTGGTTGGACAAGAAGATTCACGAGTTTGTGACACAGGAAAACAGAAATCCACAAGTATCTAAGGAACAATGGTTGGATCACTACTTGTACACTGAAATCCAAAAGATTTTCTTTGCATCTTTTCCATCAGAGTTGTATGAGTGGATTGCGAAGTTAGTAGATAGCCAAGGAAGGTGTAGGATCGACCAACCGATAGTGTGGACTCTGGAGCTAGTGCGCAGACTAGAGGCCTCAAAGGATAAGATAGCGCAAGCTGTGGACCACTGGCCTGACCAAATAATAGGAGGATTTATTACTGAGTTCATGGTGGACACGACCGTCAGTTACAGTGAGGCAGAGCAGTGTTTTCTCAAGGGACCGTGAGGTAATTATATTAAATCTTTGAACACCTCGATTAAGATGTTGTTATGTGAAAAGCGGGTTATGCGAATAAATTAATGTTTGGGACTACGCGGAGTGGAAAAAGCTACAGAAGCATAAGTAACGAAGAATTAGAAAATAGTCCCTTAATTTCACCCTCGCAGGAGAGCGAGGACGAGCCCGTTAAGGTTTCTACGAGAAGTGCAGTCAGTTTGATAAGGTAGCAGATTCCACAATTACCACCTCCACCCACACCACCACCCACTCCACCTCCACCACCTCCACAATTCAACATGGTGAGCGCGATCAAACTACCAGTATTTAAAGGAGTAGGGAATGAGGAACTGGACCAATTCTGGTTCATGGTAAGAGTAGTATGGGAAGCACAGGGCATCATAGACGACAATATTAAGAAGGCTACATTGCTGAGCACGCTACAGGATCGCGCGTTAACATGGTATATCAAACATTCTAACGACCACCCAAATGCAGACCAAAGTCAGAAACACAATCAATCATCGGGTTTAAAGAGATCATGATGCTCCTGGGTGAGACTTCCTGGGATCTGGATTAACGGCTGAAGAGTACGATCCGCGAAGCCAATATGACATTGACAGATGCCCAGCATCACGCATGGTTTTTACATGAGACCCCAATACAAGACCCTGGGTTTGGAGTTCAACAAATCCATGCGCAACTACAAAATCTGTGTTTGGAAATGCAAATCTTGAAGCAGGATAGGGCACCGTAGCTAGAGGTGCGCGAGGAAGTATGGTGCATAAAATGCAAAGGCCGGGGCCATGACAAGGGTCACTGTCTAGTTTTCACGAACTAATTGCCAGGAGGGGGGCCAATGCCACTGCGACTGGAGGTGGTGGCAGGGTTGAGTGCGGCACCCGCTCTATGGTGCACAATTTGTTAGATAGGGGGGAAACATACGATGGACAATTGTCATTTGCTACAAAAATATACATAGACACCCGAGCAACTGTTTTGTACATTCTGCAGGTTGGTAGGCCACGATGAGCGCACTTGCCACGGTTAGGAGCTAATGATGGACCGAACCCCAACCTATAGGATGCAGAATGAAACGCGAGCCCTCAACCCAAATGCAGGGATGGCACGCGTTGGATTTCAAGGGCGAGGTCGAGGATGAGGTGGAATGGGACCAGGAAGGGGCCATAGATAGTTAATTTGTTACAATTGCGGAGGACTAGGGCACTATGTCCGTGATTGTACCAACCCGACGAGGATATCCTATAAGTATTGTGCTCAGTTTAATCATGAAGCAATAGATTGTCCTACGTTGATCACAAAGATGCGCGAAAAAGGGGTATTCCAGTCTTCCCTGACTCAGAATTTACAAATGATGAGGTCTGAGCTGCGTGAAGAGGACCCGAATGTAAAATGACGCTCAAAAGTGGCACGACCATGGGAGAATATAAGGGGAAGCAGGCATAGGAAAGTAGATGGGTTCACAAGGCTCCTACAAAGGAACCCGAATTTGACCTAGAATACGCAAAGGATACATTCATGGAAGCTAAGAAGAGCTTCGCAGAGGCCTCCACTTCAGGTAGTAAGGATCAACCAGAGCCAGGAA
Source organism: Pinus tabuliformis (assembly GCA_031772625.1). Taxonomy (NCBI): domain Eukaryota; kingdom Viridiplantae; phylum Streptophyta; class Pinopsida; order Pinales; family Pinaceae; genus Pinus; species Pinus tabuliformis. The sequence continues at coordinate 802,376,491 of CM062811.1, read as the reverse complement.
TGGATCCTTCAATGCTCACTACCTTTTTATAGACATGCATGAAACTGTTGCGCGACAACAAGTCGATTAAAGGACTACAGGAACTGATCACTAGGTGCGCGGGGTCAGGAGAACCATGTGTAGTCAGGAAATTGGGGAAGCATGCATTGTGCACTAGAAGAAAAATGAGGTTGACTACATAGATTGGGGAATATGAAATGGATTAGTTAATCCTAAATCTGTGGTCGGACGCGAACGTATTATCGAAGAAAACATGGGAACGCATGGGCAGGCCCACGTTACAGTGGTCCCCTATTCAATTATGAATGGCGAACCAACAGAAGATTTTTCCCATGGGAAGGTTGCAAGGGGTGACAATTGATATTGAAGGCATGAGCGCGCAGGTGGATTTTGAAGTAATAGAGATTGTTAATTATAGAAATCCCTATCCCATGTTGTTAGGAATAGACTAGGCCACCAATATGAATGAATTCATCAACTTGAAGAAGCGAAAATTGAGCTTCGAGAAAAAGTCACTACGCGTAGTAGTCCCACTGGACCCAGCTAAAGGAGCGCGCTACACTAAACCAGTGCGCGATGATGATAACGATGATGATAGCGATGATGATGTTGATTGTATTTACAAGATAACTACGCAAGACCAGGATTGGGTGAATCCGATTGCAAATGGGAGGTTTTCGTGGGAGCGTGAAATCTCCTACACTTCGGATTCAGACGAAGAAGTAGAGCGTTGGTAGAATCGGTTGCACGAAGTGACAATGTTGAATTGCAACATGATGGTTAGATCATTGTGCTACGTGACAACAAAAGCAAAAATGCTGCCGACATATGATGGATTAATAGTGGTGGATGAATTCCTTAGCAAGTTCAAAAGTACAATACTGGAACAACAATAGTTCGATGCGTTGAAATGGGCATTGCGCGCTATACCCACATGATGGTGGAGTACACATCAAGGAAACTTTAAGGACTGGCACAGATGTAGAAGGATGATTCGCCTACGGTTTGGAAGCCCCCAGCTTCGAATGAGAGTCGGGCGGCAAGGACGGAGAAACTTGCATGCCCACCTATGTAGATGGGTACAGACATGTGTTGTGCAGCCCACTCAAGCACACCCCAAACTAAGGATCAAACATAAGAACAGCACGCAGCAATAGGAAAGGCGACGTGCACCACAAACGTTCCACGTAGAATCATTCAAGAAGGTATGCAGAGTCCTGAACAGGGTTCACCAGGTGAGACGAACTGATTGGGACCTACGCGTACCAGCGATTCGATGGGCCCATAGGGCCATGTGCAAAAACCTAAGCGCGAAGATGATTCCGAAGTTGAGGAGTAGGGTTGAGACCATAATTTTGGAGAAAATGAATCCTCACGCAATAGCTCCCATAGTTGGGACAGTATGCGAGGACCAGAACGAAGGAATTATACAGCTACGTGATGGCGAACATATGTGGATTCAGGAATCCATTCAGCGAGGGAACCTTAAGCTTCGTGAACTCGAAGAGGATCAAGTATGACTGAGGAAGAAAAGCATGTTAATGGATGTGGAGATCAAAAAATTGGAAAACGAAATTGCGCAAGCATGCTGCGTCGATAAAATAACAGGTCAAGATATGGGTAGCCATACTACTATGTTAGAAGATTGTCATCGAGCAATTGTGACTCCGCTACCATGGCTACGACCGCACCTTACCAGACAAAGTAACCAGGGGAGCACATCGCATAAGGAAGAACGTGCGGCACTGACTGTCGCTAGGATAATTAAGGAGTGCCAACGGACTAGGTTGGAAGGTGATTTGAAGCCTCGCACAGGTGGTGCGACTACCTGACTAGCCGTCGGAAGTACAGTCTCAGCGCTCCAAGTAGTTGAAAGAGAGCACGAGACTATAAAAGAGTCTGTGTGGGAGCTACACATTAAGGAGGATGTGCGCAAGATCAGTATGTCACAAGGGTTACCTACACATAGTGGGTTGCACTGTCACACGGGTAAGCTGGGAGGTGACCATTTTTCTTTTAGAAGTCCTTGTTTTCCTTTACTATTGAGGCCCCTCATGTTCCATGAGACTATTTTCATGGAGAATTTACACAGAAAGGAAGTATAATGTGACTAAAAAGACATGTTTCAGTATTTAAGTGCTTTGATAATGTCACTTCATGACTCCTATATTTCCTTAACCTGGGACCAAATGGTGAACTTGATGGCCTTAAGGGAAATTGACCAATGAAAGTATCAAAAAGAGGTGACTTTTGACTTTATCATATACAAGTTAATATACTAAAAAAACATCCATAACAATTTCATCAATCAATGAATCATTATAAAAAATATCCAAAACAATTTCATCAAGCGATGAATCATTACATTATAAAATACAATCTATAAACCTTTTGGGAACTTTTTACCAAACCATGCTCAAAACCAACATATTTAATATTAATATTTAAAAATAATATGGACAATAACACATTTTCATAAATTAAATAACATGTTATCAAGCATAAGAAATGTCACTAACAGAAAACTAAAAAGCATGCAACTAATGGGAGTGACCACTCAAGGCCACCATAAGACAATTAATATATTAAGACCAAGATTAATGGGGACAAAGATCTACAAAGGACAAAGACAAACCTATTTTAACTTTATTGTTTTATTAGGTGCAAGTTGAACATCTCAAGATATAATGAAGAGCAAAATTAATTTTATTGCATTAAGAAAATCCAAACACATTTTATAACTTAACAAGGAAGAGATGTATAATACCCATCAACACATGGCATTAAGTTACTTTTTTATATATAATTTAAACTTCTATCATAAAATCACAAATTTTGCATGAATGGAATGTTTAAAATCCACTTTTATAAAAACAAAATATAATTTTTTATATAAAAAAATACTAAAAGATAAATATATTTTTTTAGAAAATAAAATAAAAAACATTTTATATATATATATATATATATACACACAAAAACTAAATATATATTAGAAAAAACACTAAAACATAAGCAAATAATTTTATTAATTTAAAATAATTTTTATAATTTTTTTGAACACTTCCCTCCTTTCTAATAAGAAAAAATAATAATAGAAATAAGGATGGACCAAAAATCTTCCTTTCTATGGTAAGTGTTTCCCACCATTAATTCCACTCATTCAAGTTATTTCATAAAACGGAGATAAGTGCTATTTCACACCCTTTTGGAAAAGTCTATTAAGCTTCACTCTGATATATCTATTCCTTGATGGATTCCTCGATATATTGATCAAGTTTTGATTCCTTGGAGATTAATTAGAGCAAAGAAAACATGGAGTTCAACGCCTCCGGTGGTGGACACAAGCCAAGGAAGGGGTTTCTATCGTGGTCATAACTCCAAGTTCATTGTCTCTGATGGTGGACGAGGCAAGGGAGGGGGTTGCAATCGCGGTCATGGTCGTAGAGTTTTCTATTTTACATTATATTTAGGGAGTTCAAAGCAATTTGATTGGAATCATTGTCATCACTAGGTATAATGGATTAAGTGTGATAATAGATAAAATGAAGTAATTATTTGTGAGCATTTGTTCTTGAATGAATATTAAGACCCATTTTATCATAGAGAAAAGTACATGCATTAAAAACAACTCAATATTTGATGTGACATTCATATTGTATGCGACTTATTTTTCATTAAAAACAATTTACTTTTTCATGTGACATTTTTTTTTGTTAAAATTTCTTCTATTTCTAATCTGAATTACAATTGTAATTTGAAATAAAGCTTCCAGTAACTCTTAATTTACCAATCGTGCATGGACATCATAAGAAACATTCACAATATAATATGAAGAACAAATGGGTACCTACTTCATATGCATTAAAAAATGCTTCTACTATTTAATGTGAATTACAAGTGTAATCTTAGTCGGATCTCCAATATATCTTAAACCATATTTTCATTTTATTTTTTAGTATTATTAAATGTTGTTATGTGCCACTTCAGTTTATGGTTAGCATTGTAATAAAAATATGCATTGTGCTTTAGAATTAGTGCTAACATGTAATATTGATTTTGTTTCTAGAACTCTACAGGTAATGACCACGAAGATGATGATACAAACTATGTTTAGATTACATCATATATCGAAGACAATGATGATGAGGATGACAATGGCGTTGGTGATGATTATGTGGATGATATTATCGGGATGGTTAGGATGATGATCATGAGGATGATCTTGAATATGATTTTCACGGTGCTAGCTAACCATGCATTATTTTTTATATTTAGTTGGGATGTCTTGATATGGTAATCATACATTGAATTTTAGTTGATTCAAATAATGATGATGATACTATTGGTACTATTTTCTTACCTTATGAATATGTTGGAAATTGTTTACATTTTTTTATGAATAATTATTGTGTATGATGAAATTCCTATTTTTTTATGCAAGTTGTGAATTTACCTTAGAATAATGATATTTATGAAACATTTTTATTTAGTAATCATACATTGACTTCTAGTTGATTTGATTAAATATGATGATGATATTATCATTTTTATCTTGTTATTTTATGTATATATTGAAAATTATCAACATTATTTTGATGGAGAATTATTATGTATGATGATATTACAATATTTTGATGGATGTTGTCAATTTACCTTAGAATAATGGTGTTCACGAAAGATTTTGATCTGTTAATCACACATTTGAATCTTAGTTGATTTGATTAAAGTTGATGAGGATATTATTATTATTGTCGTGTTAATTTATATATGTGTTGAAAATTGTCAATGCTTTTTGATGGAGAATCATTATGTATGATAATATTACTATTTTTGGATGTAATGTTGTGAATTTACCTTGGAATAATGATATTTGCGATAAGTGTATATGTATATTGAAAATTGTCAATGATTTTTTGATGGATAATTGTTATATATGAGGATAGTGCTATTTTTTTATGAATGTTGTCAATTACCCTTAAATTTGTTTACAAATATTAAGTTATCAATTTTAATTGTGATATCTTCTTAAATGTGTTATACATGAAAATACCTCCTCATCATGTTGAAGGAGACTGCTATGTTGTTGGTTGAAATACCCCTTTCTCCTAGACTATATAAGACTATAAAACAAGTTATGTACCATGAGGACCACGTTATACTAGTCTATAACAAGTTGTCCCCTTCATCTAACTTTTGTTAGCGAAATTCTCACTCAATCACGAGGAAAAAAGCTCGAGCTAACTATAATGTGACACTCTTGTTCACTTTCGGAAATTTATATGGTGGAATGTGATCTCTTTATCCTCATATTTAGCTTTTTCCTAAAAAAGAAAAGCATACAAAATTGGGAAAGAGCCATAAAGCATGGAGAAGCTTTCTCCTAAGCACAAAAGCATCTAAAAAGTGGAAAAGGCCATTTTTATACGAGGAAAGTTAGTCACCCAAAAGATTTTGCCCAAATTGGACTAATGAGCAATTTGGGAAATCTTCATAACCTTCACTTTCCTATATATTGGAGGCTTGGCCATTGAGAAAATGATGGGAATTCTTATATTGTCACGCTGGTGGGTTCTATCTTGAGAGGGAGAGCTTTGGAGATAGGAGTTGGGGGAGGTGTTGCTGCAATTGCATTTGATGGTTGTAACTTTCCTCCAACTCCTTTATTCATATATATCGGTTGTTCTTTCTTCCATATGATGTTATTCATTACTTACTTATTCTATTTAACTAATGAATGTATTGGGTTTTGGTTTATATTTATTTATTCAGTAATATTTATATGTTTGTGATAGTTTGATTATCAAGATATTACGCTGTGAAGGTTTCTTCGTTATCTCTCTTATGTGTAGGACCAAGCTTGTTGGAAATAATACTGAGAGGGGGGGTGAATCAGTATTATCTAGCAATTTACCAAATCTTCCTTATTTGATCTTTTTGAAATATTCTTGCATATCAGTACCATAAAACAATGAGCATGAATAAAGAAAATAGACAGTCACACCAAAGAACACAAGATGTAAGGTGGAAACCCAATGCGGGAGAAAAACCACCTGCTGCAATATGTCTCTATCTTCTTTCAAGAAATTCTTTTTACAATGATTTTGTACTGGTGCAGTCCTTTACCAGCACGCAGGCTGCAACCTGCAGAGAGCTACAACTCTCTCTCGTTTTCCAGTCTCTCCTGGAAGGGAGCTACAACCCCCTACTTCTTTTCATGAAGAATCAAATGATCAACAAGTATACAACAGATACAGTCTACTACAGATATCAGATTAGAAATTACAGAAACAACCCAGAACACCTTATGAACAGAAATATACAGTCAACAGATCATCTTAAGACAGGGACGCATATTTTCTTTCTGTGGCCTGCGACTGGACGCAGTATATCTTATGCTGTTCTGCGTGCAGACGCACTGTTCCTCTTTGCTTTTCTGCGACCGACGCACCCAGAAACACTATCGCGCCGCGTCTTTCGCTTCAGAGACGCACCCAATACCACAGTCGCGCCGCGTCCTTTGCCTCAGAGACGCGCCTGAGTCTTTACTGTACTGCGTCCCGGCGCACTTTCCCTTCACTGAATCTGCGTCCCTTCAGATATAGAAGATAAGAGGACTTCAGAACCAACCCAAACACTCAGATCCACAGATCTGATTATGCGCCATATAGATCGTAGTCCATTAGAAGATTCGCCCTTATAGATTTGGACTAGATCTCACCAAGAGATGTTCAACCAAGATGATGCATAATCCAAATGAACTCCTTTGCTTTATATAGGCAAGCTTCTCCCCAAAACATGGAACAAAACCACGAGCCGACACCATAGAAACACAAAACCGTCGGCTAGATACCACACAAGAAACCCCCACGTGCTTTTCTCTGCCTTGAAATGTGTGCACTGGGCGGACGCACCTCCTGAACGGCTGGCCTGCGTCCCTGGACGCGGGTTCTGTATGGTATATCTGCGGGGACGCACTTGCTGAACATATTTCCTGCGTCCTTCTTGATTTATCACCTGAATGGGTTTGCCATCAAGGACAACACCTGAATCATAATGCCAACAATCTCCCCCTTTGGACTTGATGGCAACCACATAATCTTCAGCTTCATTCTCCCCCTTTGACATCAAGGGCAAAGGGTATGCTCCCCCTATGCTCATGCATCTCCAGATCTGTAACCAGAAATCCATCATGAAGGAGATAGAGACATATTGCAGCTATTTCCAAGATCTCCTTCTCCATAATGCCAACAATGCATTATGTGCTCCCCCTGAGCCTATACCACCAATAGGAAGATGATCAACAGTAAGATGATGCATCAACAACCCCCAGTTTTTGCCTGAGGTATTCAAAAGTGTCCCTGGGCAACGGTTTGGTGAAAATATCAGCAACTTGTTCCTTAGAAGGAACATACTCCAACTTGACCTTCTGTTCAAGTACTTGTTCCCGGAGAAAATGGTACTTGATTGGTATGTGCTTGGTTTTTGAATGCATAACCGGATTCTTTGAGATGCTGATTGCACTTGTGTTGTCACATAAGATAGGGATTGGAGGAGTACAAGTGATTTGATAATCCTGCAAATTCTGCATCATCCAAAGGAGTTGGGTGCAACAAGATGCAGCAGCAACATATTCTGCTTCAGCTGTAGACAAGGCAATTGAACTCTGTTTCTTGCTGAACCAAGAGACCAGTCTAGGACCCATAAAGAACGCACCACCACTTGTGCTTTTCCTGTCATCCACGCTTCCGGCCCAATCTGCATCTGTATAGGCATGAAGAGTAAGATCTGTATCTCTAGGATACCATAAGCCATAATTTTGAGTCCCTTGAAGATATTTGAAAATTCTCTTTACTGCTTGAAGATGAGTCTCCTTCGGATTTGCCTGAAATCTTCCAACTATTCCAACTGCATGCATGATGTCTGGTCGGGTACCTGTCAAATATAGTAAACTTCCAATCATAGATCTGTAGGTTGGTTGATGTACTGCTGCAGATTCATCATTTGCACTGAGACTACATCCTGTGACCATGGGTGTACATACTGGTTTTGCATCTTCCATGCCATATTTCTTCAAAATCTGCTTGAGATACTTGGTTTGAGATAAAAAGATTCCTCCTTCCTTCTGTTGGATTTGCAAACCAAGGAAATATGTCAGTTCTCCTAGCAAGGACATTTCAAATTCTTTCTGCATGACTGAGGCAAAGCTTTGACTCATAGCTTCTTCATTACTGCCAAAAATAATGTCATCTACATACACAACAAGTATTAGCAATTTGTCATTTTCAACTTTTATATACAGATTGCTATCTGCTGAACCTTTTAAGAAACCTTGTTGATGAAGATATTTGTCCAACCGGTAGTACCAAGCCCTTGGAGCTTGTTTGAGACCATAGAGAGCCTTTTTCAATCGGCATACAAGATTTGGATCATTTCCAAGAATGAACCCATCTGGCTGTTCAATGTACACTTCTTCTTCCAAGTCTCCATTCAGAAAGGCTGATTTCACATCCATTTGAAATACTTTGAAGTTCTGACAACTTGAGAGAGCAAGAAACATTCGGATGGCCTCAAGTCTTGCAACAGGAGCAAAAGTTTCTTCAAAGTCTATTCCTTCTTGCTGTGCATAACCTTTACAAACAAGTCTGGCTTTGTTTCTAATTACTTCTCCATTTTCATTCAATTTATTTTTGAAAACCCATTTTGTTCCGATAACATTCTTATCCTTTGGTCTAGGAACCAGCTCCCAAGTGTTGTTCTTTTCGATTTGCTCAAGTTCTTCATCCATTGCTTTCACCCAACATTCATCTTTGCATGCCTCTTTCACATTTTGTGGTTCAGTAGAGGAGAGTAATGCCAAATAACTTGAAGCTTCTGCAACTGTTCTTCTAGTTTGTATACCTGCTTCTTTTTGTCCCATGATCTGAGATTCTGGATGGTTCTTTTGAACATATCTGGATGGAGTCTTTTCTTCTATTCTTGTTCTTTCTTCTGCTTCTTCGTGAGGTCCTTCTTGAGATTGTTCTTGCGGTTCTTCTTCTTCATCATTCTGTCTTTGAGGGTAGCTTTCATCTTCTTCAATGTCTTCACGATGTATTTGCCTAGGAATGTATCCCTTCTCATCAACCACTACATCAATGCTGTCAACAATTCTGCCAAGTCTTTTATTGTAGCATTTGTATGCTTTGCTATGTGGAGAGTAACCAAGAAGAATTCCTTCATCTGCTCTAGGATCAAGTTTGCCAAGCTGCTCCTCAGTATTCTTGATATAGCATTTGCTCCCAAAGATTTTGAAGTGCTTTACCGAAGGAGTTTTACCACTCCAGAGCTCATGAGGAGTTTGAGTGCTGTTCACTCGGACATTTGTCTTGTTGAGAATAATAACTGCCGCATGTGCAGCTTCACCCCAGAAGGTTGCAGGAGTTCCTGATTCATCAAGCATAGCACGAGCCATTTGCTGGATGGTTCTGTTCATTCTTTCCACTACTCCATTTTGCTGAGGAGTTCTAGCTGTAGAAAATTCTCTCCTTATCCCATGTTCATCACAGAAATCGAAAAATTCATTTGAAGTAAATTCTCCACCTCTGTCGGATCTGAGGCACTTAATTTTGTGACCTGATTCATTTTCAACCAAAGCTTTGAAGGATTTGAATTTTTCGAAAGCTTCATCTTTGTGCTTCATAAGTCCTAACCAAACAAACCTGGAGAAATCGTCAATAAATAATATCAAGTATTCCTCTCCTCTAGGTGTTCTTTTTCTGAATGGTCCACATACATCTGTATGTACTAGCTCAAGAGGCATGCTGGCTGATCCTTCTTTCTCTGGAAAGTTAGTTCTGGTTTGTTTTCCAAACTGACATGATCTGCATATGGTGTTGTCAGGAATTTTGATATCTGGAAGATCGCGAACTGCCTGATATTTGCAAGCTTTCCTTATTTGTGAGAAGCTTAGATGTCCCAACCTTCGATGCCATAACCAGTGCTCTTCATCCTTGCTTAGATAGCATTGTTGTTGTCCTTCATCAAATATGTATAGATTATTTGGAGTTCTTTTTCCTTTGAGAACTGTTTTACCTGTATCAAGATCACGAACAAGACATCCATTTGATCTGAATATAACCTCGGTTCTTTGATCACACATCTGGCTTACACTTAGAAGATTATGCTTTAGTCCATCAACAAACAAAACATTTCCAGCCTTAACATCTTCTTTTAAAGGAGCAATACCTTTTCCTTTTATAGTTGCAGGAGTATCATTTCCAAAAGAGACTTTCTTTCCCTTTTCTAAATTAGAATAAGATTCAAGTTTTTCTTTATCACCTGTCATATGCTTTGAACATCCACTGTCAATGTACCATAGATTTTCTTGTCCTTCTGCATAGAATGCTATCCCACATCTTTCTGTTTGAGGTTCCTTTATTTTCCATGTTTTGGTGCCTGAGGCTTGTTCCTTTTTTTGTTCTTGTACCTTTCTTTCCGGAAACCTGCTTCTGCATTCAAAATCTTCATGTCCAAAATTATTGCAAATAGAGCATTCAACTTCATTTTCAAGAGCTGAAAAGTTGTTATAGGTCCTTTTTGTAATCCCTGTCATACTTCTTTGTTTTTGAGCTTCCCTAGTCATGATTGTTTTATACGCAACACATTGAGCTGCTTTGTGACCAAAGTTATGGCAAGAAAAGCATTGTCCATTGAAGAAGTTTCTGCGATTATTGAATCTACCAGCCAACTGATTATAATTTCTATTTTCATCTATTCTTGAACCAAATTGGGAAGATTTTACCTGTGGCTGGTTGTGGCTTTTGTTCACCCTTAAGCTGGATTGCCCCTGATAGTTTCTGTTTGACGTTTGTCCCTGCTTTACCTGATGATCTTCCTTGTGCTCTTGCTCATTTCTTCTTGCTGCATCAAGATAACTTTTTGAAGTGGATGCTTGAGAAGTTTCTCCATTATAGCCCAGGCCTGTTTTATTTAGTGGAGACCGCTGCACACTGATAATCTCATTCAAAGTTTCAGATCCTTTGACAAACTTGAGATTAATAGTTTTTGTTTTCTCAATTTCTTTTCTAAGACCAACAATTTCACCTTCTAATTTTTCAAGATGTTTTTCCTTTTCATCAATTTGAAATTGTAGAGTATCAATAATCATGTTCTTTTCTTCTATACATCTCTTGAGTCTAGTAATTTCATCATAAAGGTTATCCACATCTACAGCATCCTCATAATCATCATCTTCAAATGCCATTAACAATCTATATTTGTTACCTTGTTCATCTTCATCACTGTTTGATAAGCCATCACTATCTTCATGGGTGTAGTAGCTTTTCTTATTTGCACTCTGTTTCTTGTTCCATCTAACTGGTTCCTTTCCTTTATCCTTATAAGAGCATTTTGCAGCATAATGACCTACTCTTCCACAAGCAAAACATTTGAAAGGTAGCTTACCTCTGAACCTTCCAGAACCCCTTTGAAGATTTCTGACAAAATTTGATTCTTCTTCCTCTTCTTCTGGAACATGACTTGCTTCATAGTGATCTTCTTTGCCTGATGCTTTAAAAGCAGCTTCCCTTCTGTCTGATGGACCTCCCTTTCTCATTTCATAAGCAGTTAGAATTCCATGCAGCTGAGACATAGTGAGAACACGGAGATTTTCCTTTTCTTCTACTGCAGATACTTTAGATTCAAACTTGGGGGATAAAGATCTTAGAATCTTTTGAACTACTATAGTCTCTTTTATTTCTTCACCCAAATTTTTCATACAATTAACAATCTCATCTACCCGAAGAAAATAATTAGCCACACTTTCATCATTATACATCTTGAGAGTCTCATATTGAATCCTGAGAGTTTGAAGTTTAGCTTCTTTTACCTGTTCATCTCCTTCATAGCTAGTGATCATTTTGTCCCATATCTCTTTTGCTGATTTGAAGTGCATGACCTTCATGAACTCTGTTTGAGATATACTTCCTAATAGAGTACTGACTGCTTTTGCATTTGTTTCATACTGCTTTTTCTCAGCTGGATCTGTAGGAGTAGCTGAAGGAAAGGCATAGCCTGATTCTACAATGTTCCAAACTTCTGTACCAAGAGATTGAAGATATGCAGTAACTCTTACCTTCCAATAATTGAAGTTTGTCCCATCGAAGACGGGTGGCCTGATTGATGCTTCTCTCTCGTAGTTGCTCATGATGAACGATCTACCTTCAAGCGATCAAGCTTTTCTGAAGGACCTGCTCTGATACCAATTGTTGGAAATAATACTGAGAGGGGGGGTGAATCAGTATTATCTAGCAATTTACCAAATCTTCCTTATTTGATCTTTTGAAATATTCTTGCATATCAGTACCATAAAACAATGAGCATGAATAAAGAAAATAGACAGTCACACCAAAGAACACAAGATGTAAGGTGGAAACCCAATGCGGGAGAAAAACCACCTGCTGCAATATGTCTCTATCTTCTTTCAAGAAATTCTTTTTACAATGATTTTGTACTGGTGCAGTCCTTTACCAGCACGCAGGCTGCAACCTGCAGAGAGCTACAACTCTCTCTCGTTTCCCAGTCTCTCCTGGAAGGGAGCTACAACCCCCTACTTCTTTTCATGAAGAATCAAATGATCAACAAGTATACAACAGATACAGTCTACTACAGATATCAGATTAGAAATTACAGAAACAACCCAGAACACCTTATGAACAGAAATATACAGTCAACAGATCATCTTAAGACAGGGACGCATATTTTCTTTCTGTGGCCTGCGACTGGACGCAGTATATCTTATGCTGTTCTGCGTGCAGACGCACTGTTCCTCTTTGCTTTTCTGCGACCGACGCACCCAGAAACACTATCGCGCCGCGTCTTTCGCTTCAGAGACGCACCCAATACCACAGTCGCGCCGCGTCCTTTGCCTCAGAGACGCGCCTGAGTCTTTACTGTACTGCATCCCGGCGCACTTTCCCTTCACTGAATCTGCGTCCCTTCAGATATAGAAGATAAGAGGACTTCAGAACCAACCCAAACACTCAGATCCACAGATCTGATTATGCGCCATATAGATCGTAGTCCATTAGAAGATTCGCCCTTATAGATTTGGACTAGATCTCACCAAGAGATGTTCAACCAAGATGATGCATAATCCAAATGAACTCCTTTGCTTTATATAGGCAAGCTTCTCCCCAAAACATGGAACAAAACCACGAGCCGACACCATAGAAACACAAAACCGTCGGCTAGATACCACACAAGAAACCCCCACGTGCTTTTCTCTGCCTTGAAATGTGTGCACTGGGCGGACGCACCTCCTGAACGGCTGGCCTGCGTCCCTGGACGCGGGTTCTGTATGGTATATCTGCGGGGACGCACTTGCTGAACATATTTCCTGCGTCCTTCTTGATTTATCACCTGAATGGGTTTGCCATCAAGGACAACACCTGAATCATAATGCCAACAAAGCTTTGGAGCTAGCTAGGAGCTCTTCCCAACTACATTAAAAACTCCAACATGACCTGCATGCCAGGACTCACATGAATTCCTTTTTTTATTCTTATTCTATACTCTACATCTTAATCTACTATGAACCATAAGCCTTAGAACAACTTTTCTCTTAATTGGTCTGTCCTTGCTTTCCAAGATAAATTAAAAGGGTTTTATGTTCATTTAATTGTACATTAAATCCTAAAAAAAATGATATTTAGAAACTGTAATATATTTCACTATGTAAATAAAGATGGTTGGTTTCGACCTTGTTCACCAGTGTTTTAAATAGACTATTAGGTTTCGACCTGGTTCACCGGTGTTTTAAATAGACTGTTGGTTTCAACCTGGTTCACCGGTGTTTTAAATCTTCAGCAACTTGCGGAAGTGTCGAGACCAAACGCTGGTTCACCGGTGTTTTAAATCTTCAGTTTCTTGCGGAGGTGTCGAGACCAAAAGCGGAGTTACGGATGTGTTAAAAAACCATTTGCACACAGAAGCCACATCTGAAAGTTGGAAATTTCTGGTAATTTCAAACAAATATTGAACAGAGGAAATACTCTGTTTTTGCCACAGGATCTTTAACACAGGGAAGCTAATAAAATTTCTGAGAACAGAGATTCTTCACACCCATAATAAACTTGTATTAATTCATAAAAGGCCTGATACAAATTTCTTCCTCTGCTAGAGGGATTCAACAAGAACTTTCACCAAAACAAAATACTCTGTCTCTCTTTTACAAATGATTTTTACACTGCTGTGTAAAATCTTCATTCACATTTTACTGCTGAAAAAAGCTTTTACATTTACTGTTGTAGAATAAAAATTTACATAGATGTATTGTTGTAAAAGAAATCCTTCACATTCACCCCTGTGTGAAATTTTCATTACATTCAAGCGGATGATCATTCACATTACATATTCAATTAAAAAAAAATAATTACATTTCCACACCATACATTTCATTTCAATGCATTTCAATGCATATGCTCCACAATTTTATTCGCATTGTTGTGCGTTGGATTTCTTGTTGTTTCCTTTTGCTGCCGCGGCCCTCTTTTCATCCCCTGTTACAATACTCACACTTTCGCACTGCAGTGCTCTATATTTTTTTTATCCCCGTGTGCATTTACATTAAAAGGTCAATGCCTTAAAACTAAACATATCACATACGATACCTTACCCATACTTCCGTAAATTAAAAAAAAAAAAAAAAATTTAAAAATGTTTACCAACTTTTACCTATGACTATGACAGTGCATTAAATACATTAAATAAAAATGGCGGTAAAAACAAAAACTAATGTTCTGGCAGGTTGAATAAGATCTATGTCCGTTGACCTGATCGGACGCATTTCGCACACCAACCTCACACAAGCCAAACGATGTTTAATGTACAGGGAATTGGTGGTTTTGGAGTTGTACACTGGACGTGTGTCAATTGATCGGGGTGTTCGGAGCCCTTCTTACGGATACCGCTTTTGCCAATAGGTGGTGCAGGGAAGTCTGGGTGGTTTTGCCAAAACCACGCTGCAATAAATGTGCGGTTGAAATTAATATTTCAACACTCCCTTTTAATTTCAACTGCTGGGTTATCAGTCATACCCAGACATTTCCTCAAAAATTCAAATCTTTTCTGGTCCAATGGCTTTGTCAAAATGTCTGCAACCTGTTCCTGAGTCCTGCAATGTTGTAGAACAATTTCTCCATTGCTCACCAATTCTCTGATGTAGTGAAACCTTGTGTCAATGTGTTTCGTTCTCTTATGAAACACTGAATTCTTGGATAATGCAATAGCTGAGCTATGGTCACAAAAAATCATCGTTGCTTTTGCCTGCTCTTGGCCTAAGCTCCTCAACATTCTTCTCATCCAAACTGCTTGACATGTTGTTGCTGTAGCTGCCACATATTCTGCCTCTGTTGTAGACAATGCTACAATGGAATGCTTCTTAGAAGCCCATGAAATGGCTCCTGAACCCATGTGAAAAACATAACCGGAAGTGCTTTTCCGATCATCTACACTTCCAGCCCAATCACTATCAGTGTATCCAACCAAATCTGAACATTCTGAGATTGTATATAAAATGCCAAAACTTTTAGTACCTTTGAAATACCTCAGAATCCTTTTTGTTGTCTGCCAATGTGCTTCCTTTGGCCTCTCCATGAATCTGGAAATTAAACTAACAACAAACATTATTTCAGGCCTAGTTGCAGGAAAATACATTAGGCTGTCAACTATGCTCTTGTACAAACTACGATCAAAGTCCTTGCTGCTGTCCTCTTTGCTGAGTTTTAATCCTATTATTGTGGGAGTGATTGCTGCCTTGCACTCTTGCATATGGAATCTTTCCAACACTTCATTTACATATTTTGCCTGTGAGATAAAAATTCCATTTTCATTTTGATCTACTTCTATTCCTAAGAAGTATCTCAGCAAACCCATGTCAGTCATTTCAAATTCCTCTTTCATGACTGATTTGAAATTTTCAATGAGGTAGTCATCATTACCTGTAAAAATCACATCATCAACATACAACACTACAATTAGCAATTTACCATCCTTTTCTTTGACGTAGATAGTGGGTTCTCCCTCACATTTGTCAAATCCATTCTCCAGTAGATAGGAATCTATCCTACTGTACCATGCTCTTGGCACTTGATTCAGCCCATAAAGAGCTTTCTTCAATTTGCACACTTTGTGCTCTTCACCTTTCTTCTCATAGCCTAGAGGTTGTTCAATGTAAACCTCTTCCATTAACACTCCATTTAGGAATGTTGACTTCACGTCCATTTGGTAAACTTTCCACTTGTTTTGTGCTGCTATGGACAGCACTGCTCTCACTGTTTCCATTCTTGCAACCGGTGCGAAAGTTTCCTCATAATCTCTCCCATACTGCTGCTTGTACCCTTTGACAACCAGCCTTGCCTTGTGTCTTTCTATTTTTCCTTCAACATTGCTCTTGGTCTTGTAGACCCATTTAACTCCAATGACTTCTTTACCTTTTGGTAGCTCAACCAAATCCCATGTCTTGTTTCTCTCTATGGCATTCATCTCCTCATCCATAGCTTCTATCCATTTCCTATCATTAATTGCATCTTCGAAAAGAATAGGGTCATCAACATGACAATACAAAGCAAACAAGGAGTTCATACCTTCATCATAAATGTCACTTAAATTTTTGAACTTCTTACCTCTTTCATTTGGTGTGCAAGTGCTTGAAGATGCACTTGAATTTCCTCCTTGTGGTGTGCTTGGAGAAGCACTTTCATTTCTCCTCAAGGGTGTCTCTTGTTGTCCTTGTGTTGGCGCTGCTATTTGGGGATGTATTTCAGCCATCTCCTCATCATCTTCATCATGAGACAAACAGCTTTTAACGTTCACTGTTTTCTCTATGCTTCCATCCCAAGCTTCCTCCTCAATGAACTGAACATCTTTGCTCACAAAAAACTTCTTGATGGATGGGATATCCAACCTGTAAGCTTTGGATTCCTCACTGTACCCAATGAAAATACATTTCTCCCCTTTGCTGTCCAACTTCCTCCTTAGCTGATCTGGAATGTGTGCATAGGCCACACATCCAAAAATTTTCATGTGGGTGACTCCTTGCCTTCTCCCACTCCATGCTTCTTCCGGCACTTTGTTCATCACTGCTTTTGTAGGACACCTATTCAAAATATATACTGCATAATGTACAGCTTCAACCCAATAATCATTTGACAAATGCTTTGCCTTCAACATGCTCCTCGCCATATCCATGATTGTCCTGTTCTTCCTTTCAGCTACTCCATTTTGCTGCGAGGTGTACCTAACTGTAAACTGTTTGTGTATTCCATTTTCTCTACAGAACCATAGGAATTTCTTGGAGATGTACTCACCTCCTTTGTCAGTTCTCAAAACTTTGATATGCATCCCGCTTTGATTTTCTACAAGTGCCTTGAAATTTCGAAATTTTTCAAACACT
The DNA here is from genome assembly GCA_031772625.1 of Pinus tabuliformis. Lineage (NCBI taxonomy): Eukaryota > Viridiplantae > Streptophyta > Pinopsida > Pinales > Pinaceae > Pinus > Pinus tabuliformis. The sequence continues at coordinate 802,359,057 of CM062811.1, read as the reverse complement.
TCATTTTTGTTCTTTAGAAAATAAGCCCAAGTCTTTCTAGTGAAATCATCAATGAATGTTAGAAAATATTGGTTACCTGCTAGTGATGGAGTTTGCATCGGTCCACATAAATCTGAGTGGACAATCTCTAAGGGTTCCTTTGCCCTTATGTTTTTCCCTAATGGAAAACTTTCTCTATGTTGTTTCCCCAATATGCAACCTTTACAAAGGCTGTCCGGTTTCTCTATCAATGGTAATCCTCTTACCATTCCTTTCCTACTCAACAGGTTAAGACCTCCAAAGTTGAGATGCCCAAATCTCAAGTGCCACAACCAATTTTCATCATTTGGTACGCTTTGGAAGGCCTCTTGAGTAACTGCTACAATTACTTCTTTTTTTTTCAAATCTGCCCTTATTCTGAGAGGGAACATCCTGTTCCTCGTCATCTTCACTTCAGCAATGCATCTTCTGCTGGGTGCTCTATCCATGATGGTGCATACATCATTCTCAAAGAAAACATTGTACCCCTTATGGACAAGTTGTCCAATACTCAAGAGGTTACATCTCATTCCAGGAACATAATAGACATCTGCTATGGTTTTCCTTTCACCTTTCTTTGTAAATATTTTTACTTCTCCTTTTCCCATAACAGAAATTTTGCTATCAGTCCCAAGTGTGACTTCTGATTTCACATTTTGATCTAGGGCAGAAAACAGGGCTAAGTTTCCTGTCATATGGTTGCTGCAACTTGAGTCTAAAAACCATATGTCTTCACTGTTTGTTTCAGCCATGGTACAAGCTAACAACACATTATCTTGACTGATGTTTTCTCTAGTGATATTTGCATTTGATCTATTATTCATATCAAGCTGCTTCTTCCTACATTCATTTGCATAATGCCCATATTTTTTACAATAACAACATTGGACATTGGATTTTTCATACCTTTGTCCTTGAGCATGATGTTGTCCTCTTTGTTGACTGCTGCCTCGGCCTTGGTTCTAATTTGTATTGCTGCCTCTTCCTTGAGCATTTCCTGGACTGTTCCTTCCACCTCTGTTTTGACTTCTGCCTCTTCCTCTCTTGTTTCCTCTGCCTTGACCTCTTCCTCTTCCAAATGACATCTGGGTCTTGAAGGCTTGCTCTAGAGATGAGTTTTCATTTCTACTCAACATCTACTCATGTGTTATCAGTGATGCATGAAGTTCATCAACTAAAAAGTTTGAGAGATCCTTTGTCTCTTCTATGGTGGTGACAATCACATCAAACTTTGAGGGTAGGACCCTCAATATTTTCTCCACAATCCTCCTTTCTTCAAGAGTTTCTCCATGATTCCTTATCTGTGTGACCAGACCAATCACATGTGTGAAGAATGAATCAATATTGTCTGACTCCTTCATGCACAGGTTCTCAAAATCTTTCCTCAGCAACTGTAGTTTTGTTGTCTTCACTTTCTCCAAGCCTTGATAGGTTGTCTTGAGGGTTTGCCATGCTTCTTTGGATGTCTTAGCTGCTGCTATCCTTGGAAACACACTCTGGTCCACTGCTTGATACAAAAACACACGGGCTTTTGAATCTTTCTTCCTATTACTCTTCAATAGATCCTTCTCTGCCTGAGTTAATCTATTAAACTGATTTTCATCTGCTGGTTCTTCAAAACCATCCTCAACAAGTTCCCATAGATCTTGTGACACAAACAGGGCTCTCATGGTTATTGCCCAGTAATCATAGTTTTTCCCATTAAACTGTGGGAGCTGAGTATTAAACATGCCCATGCTAATGCTTGTGCTAGCCATTCCTTGCATTCTCAGCTATGCTTCTAAATCCTTGACTGTATATTAAAAAAAACTTACTGTTTTTTCAGCAGTAACACAAAAACTGGTCTGAGAAATACCTGGATCATTTTGCCTGAGACTTCACTTTGCTGGAGAGGATTTATTGTTGCAACAAAATGAACCTTCCTTCAGCTTCTTTACACCTTCAAAGAGCCTGGATTTGCTCTGATACCATGTTGGAAATTTCTGGTAATTTCAAACAAATATTGAACAGAGGAAGTACTCTGTTTTTGCCACAGGATCTTTAACACATGGAAGCTAATAAAATTTCTGAGAATAGAGATTCTTCACACCCATAATAAACTTGTATTAATTCATAAAAGGCCTGATACAAATTTCTTCCTCTGCTAGAGGGATTCGCCAAGAACTTTCACCAAAACAAAATACTCTGTCTCTCTTTTACAAATGATTTTTACACTGCTGTGTAAAATCTTCATTCACATTTTACTGCTGAAAAAAGCTTTTACATTTACTGCTGTAGAATAAAAATTTACATGGATTTACTGCTGTAAAAGAAATCCTTCACATTCACCCCTGTGTGAAATTTTCATTACATTCAAGCAGGTGATCATTCACATTACATATTCAATTAAAAAAAAAAATTACATTTCCACACCATACATTTCATTTCAATGCATTTCAATGCATATGCTCCACAATTTTATTCGCACTGCTGTACGTTGGATTTCTTGTTGTTTTCTTTTGCTGTCGTAGCCCTCTTTTCATCCCCTGTTACAATACTCACACTTTCGCGGTGCAGTGCTCTATATTTTTTTTATCCCCGTGTGCAATTACATTAAAAGGTCAACGCCTCAAAACAAAACATATCACATACATACGATACCTTACCCATACTTCCGTAAATTTAAAAAAACAATAAAATTAAAAACGTTTACCAACTTTTACCTATGACTATGACAGTGCATTAAATACATTAAATAAAAACGGCGGTAAAAACAAAAACTAATGTTTTCGCAGGTTGAATAAGATCTATGTCCGTTGACTTGATCGGACGCATTTCGCACACCAACCTCTCACACAAGCCAAACGATGTTTAATGTCTGGCGAATTGGTGGTTTCGGAGTTGTACATTGGACGCGTGTCAATTGATCGGGGTGTTCGAGCCCTTCTTACGCTTTTGCCAATAGGTGGTGCGGGGAAGTCTAGGTAGTTTTGCCAAAACCACACTGCAATAAATGTGCGGTTGAAATTAATATTTCAACACTGAACCTATCGGAACCAGGTTTCTATCATGCGACACTCTGATGAGTTGTGTATAATTAACAATATTTTATTAATTATTCACATAAAATTAGAGTTCACACTTCCCTTCCGGGCTCGACCCAACCACTACAATCTACAGGGTAGTTTCCATGGACATTTATATAAGGCCTGTATTTCTTTTTATTCGTAAAAAAAGAAAATTTGTTAAAATTAATATGTTAATATTTATATAAAAAGTTATATTTAAATTTCGCACAAATACTTGGAACGCTATTAATTACCTCACGCCTCACACAAAGGATTGAAGTTAACAGAAATTAATTCTATTTTTTTAATATTAAAATATATATATATATAAAATTTTAATTTTTTATAATTATTGTCGTTGGGTTATTATATGTTTTTCATGCTTTAAAATATGTTTTAACTTGGAGTTGTCTTTATCGTGAAATCTTAATTTGGGTTATTTAAATTGATTTTTTAACTTTACATATGGATTCAACACCCTAAAAAGTTATCCATAAAAAAACCCACTGGAAAAAACCCCAAAAAAACAATTTCCTTTAATTTTAATTTATTCTTCTTATTATACAGTAGAATCGTGACTACCATCTTTTTCTCTTCCAATGTGTTTTTATTGTATTTATAGAGTAGATTTATAGTTTGATATTTAAATTTATAAATTTAAATTTAAATTAAATTATTTTTTAAATCATTAATATAAATAACATTTTATATTATTGTTTATTTAGGTTATTAATATTTTCAATAAATTTTATAGATATTAATGAATATATTAAAATTTAAAGTATACATTTTTTATCACTTTATTTTATTTTTAATACATCATTTTATTATATTAATTTATAAAATAAATAAAGATGATGTAAATTTATAATATATTTTACTAAAATAAAATATGTGAATAAAAATGAAATATTATTTATAGTTAAAAATGATAGAGTGGAAAGTGATATCATAAAGAGTTAGTATTAGGAAAAAAATTATTTTATAATTGTGAGAGATAAATAATAATATATAATATATCAAAATCATTATGTATAAATATTATAAACTAATCTAGAGTTGGAGTTGACCATGAATGATCTCATAGAATATGTGTGTACATTAATTAGAGTTATGGTTAGATTTATTATGTGTTTTTATCATAGCTACAGTAAGGAGTATCCCAAGTAGGCAAAAGAGGTTGAGTGGTGGAAAGAAGCTTGTAGTGTGAGTAGCTCAACTATTGACTATATGTTAAAACGATAGTCGCAGTGGTCATTTAGTTTTTTTAGTCCCGACAATTAGTCTCGACTTTGTCTATTGTATGGCGAGGGGAGAACAGAATCAATATGTATAATTTTAATCACCTTACACAAAAGTCATTATATGAAAACCTCACTACACAAAGAAAGAAGTTAGGAAATTCCTTGGTGCAACCATATTATTCTAGTTACTAAGGTTCACAATGCTGCAAGGAAAATTATGACTTTTGGAAAAACAAAAAATGTTAAATAAAGAAATTATAGTGCAAAATATAGTCATATGCTCAAAAAATTGAATGATGCAGGTTGTTAATTTGAAAACCACACTGGTGCTGAAGATGGAGTCAATGGTGTTGATGTTTGGTGAAGGAGCCTCCTTGTGATTAGAGCCACAGTGGTGTGTGAACACCCTAAGGGTGTTGACTCCAATTTGTGAAATCCTGGCAAAAATAGGTGTATTTCCCCAGGAAGTTCTAAGACATGTTATTTAGGCATTCATGTTGCACAGGAGCACATGACGACACAAGTTGTGGAATGAACCACCTAGATAGATACGATGATGGTAGGTGTGCTCATACGCTAACTTCAGGTCAATTTCTGTAAGACCTTAAGACTTTGATAAAGCATACATGTCATGTAGTGGCACATGGACTTATCAAGTTGTGGAATGGACCAATTGGATAGTTACTAGGGTGGCAGGTGTACTGGTATCCTAGAGTGTTTGAGACTAGTTTAATCTCCCCGATTTGAGTTTAATGGGGAGATTGTTAGGGTAGTTCAGGTAAAATTAACTCAGTCAAGTTCAGCTAAACTTGACCGGCAAGTTCTCCAACTCTTAAAGGATAACCTCAATTTGGCATAGAATCAAATCAAACAATAGACAGATCAACATCGCAGTGAAAGAAGTTTTGACATAGTTGATTGGGTATTTTTACAGATACAACCAAACAAACAAATGTCCCTCAAGTAGGCTAAGAAGGATAATAAATTATCACCCAAGTTTTATGGTCCTTACAAGGTGTTACAAAAAGATTGGTACTATGACACACAAATTGTAGTTTCCTACATCTTCCTGAGTACACCTAGTTTTCCACGTGCCATGCTTAAAGAAGGTTATCGGTAATAAGCTCCCAATTCAAAAAAATATTTTTAGAGCTTGATGAGGAAGGAAAAATAATACTGGAGCCCAAAGCAGTCAACGAAACAAGAACCCAAAAACTACGAAATTGATCAATGATAGAGTATCTCGTTAAGTGGAAGATCTTACCTACTAAAGATTCCACATGGGAGGATGGAAATTTTATACAAAAGAATCCAAAACTACTCAAGTGTTGAGGACACCACTTTTTTTTTAGGATAGGGGCATGTTAGGTACCTATAATACTGGTGTATCTCCTTATTATTGTTGTTGTGCCCATGTATCCCCCATATTGTTATTGTTGTGCCCCATAGAGGCCCACTATTGTTATTGTTGTGCCCTTGCATTATTATTGTTATGTAGGCTCTGATTATATTGTGACACTTTAGACTCCTATCTATAACAAGTATGTATTGTCATTTATATCATCTAAGAATTGTTCATTTATGTGATGTAAAGGAGGTTTCCCCTTGAAGAGGCTAATTTTCAAGTCATTTCTCTATATTTTCTTTTGTTTTGTGATTTGGTTGCATAAGGCTCTCATAAACCTAGAGTGCGAAAATCGTCAGTAATTTGACCGAGTCAAGTTTACCTAAATACTCTAACGATATCCCCACTAGACTCGATTTGGGGAGATTAAAATGGTCTCGATCACTCTGTCAAAGTAAATATAAAAAGGTTACTATCTACATGGGTAACTATCTCACATTCACACATTGCCCCCCTCAAGCTAGGATACCAGTACACCTGCCACCTTGGTAACTATCCAAGTGGTCCATTCCACAACTTGATAAGTCCATGAGCCACTGCATGACATGTATGCATGATCAAAGTCTTACGGTCTTACAAAAATGGACTTGAAAATAGTGTATGAGCACACCTGGCACCCTCATACCTATCTAGCTAGTTCATTCCAAAGCTTGAGTCATCATGTGCTCATGCACAACATGCATGCCTAAATAACATGTCTTAGAACTTCATGGGGAAATACACCTGCTTATGGCAAGATTTCACAACTTGGAGTAAACACCCTTAGGGTGTTCACACACCACTGTGGCTCTCATCACAAGGAGGCTCATTCAGAAAACTTCAACACCATTGACTCCATCTTCAGCACCAATGTGGTTTTCGATGTAACTGTTGGAAAATGTAACTAGGTTCGGTCTTCATTATTGTACTTGAGTCAAATGTAATATATTTGTCAAAATAAAGTGAAAATAAATTTATTATCAATTTGAATTGACTTATGAAAGCATGGGTTTCATGCTTGGGTCAATTATAGTTCAAGCCTCCATTGTAGGATTTCGGTTATTGTCAAATTCATTTATTGTTGGGTCAATGATTCCTCCATCAATTCATCCTCTTGAGCAAGTCATCAACTCGACCTCTTCATCAAAGTTCTCAAATCAGCTTCTCCAAATTCGGCCTCAAAAGAATACTTATTAAGTGAACTTATGTCAGCCCAAAACAAAGTCATAACTCTTCATGATTCATGTCAGATCATTTAGGATGGGAAAACCACTATATATATAAGCCTGGGATATTCGCATTATAGTAAATCAGAGTTCGCAATTTCAGAGAACAATTTCAGTGATCACAGAGAGGAAGTTTCAGTGCATCTCAGAGGAAGTTTTCAGTGAAATCTCAGAGACAATTTCGATGCTATTTACAGTGAGAAGTTTGGATATCAGTGAGACATACCCTTAGTGTTATCATAGTTAAGGAAATGCAGATTGTTCAGTTTTCCATAGTTCTGTGCTCCCACATTTTGATGCTATCACATACTAAAATCTCGGTGCCTATATTATCTTGGTGTAACCACAATATGGTGGGATCGGTGCCACCATAGAAATGAAGTCTATCGTTGCTATTACAATGATATGACCTCAGAGGTATTGCAGTGACAATGTCTTAGTGAAAGCTCAATGGAAAGTATTCGATGTTAACACATTGAAAGGAAGAAGGGTGACTTGACTCAAGTTTAGATTGTAAGGGCCTTGGTCGTCTCATATTTTGAATCTACTGAAGGATGAATTTATGACTGGGTTTTCCCCTCGATGAGGGATTTTCCCTAGCAGCATGCTTATATATTGTGTTCTCTTATTTTGTTGTTTGGCATTAATCTTGATGATAAGGAAAAATAATTAAGAGATCTAATACTAGTAATGAAAACATCATAGGTTAATTCCATAATAATGGAAATCATTTAAACTGTTGACTCTTAGGATTTCCCAACACGGTATCAGAGCTATGGTCAAGGTCAAAGGAATTTTGAAGATCACCTATATACCTTTGAATTATTCTCAGTAAAAGGAACCTGTTTACATTGAAGATTAAGATCAAGAACATATCTTAAAAGAATGGATAGCTGATTACAATAAGCTAGTTCATTTACCATATTAAAAACACCTTACATAAAAGGGAGGATTCCAGTATTCCTCAAGGTGACAAAATCAGATTATCTCTAAATTAAAGTTTGATTATCACAAAAGTAATCTCGATGCAATCACAATTGTTGAAGCGATGAATGGATAAACTTCAGAGCTATCATAGTTTCAGGGCTCTTACATTGAATACAGGTTGGTTATATCTCGGTTTTGTTACAGATAAGAGGTCTCCATATCTCGGTGCTATCTCAGTCACCATATGAACATAGTCTCGGTGCTTTCATAGTATTATCGGATCACATGACCTCAACTCGGTGTTATTTCAGTGATACCAATATGGCGTATGAGACTCGGTTCTATCACAATTGTGACATTACTATAAGAAAGGTTCAATGTTGTTACAAGGGTGAGGACTTTGCATCACATATTCAAAAATTCGAAAAAGGAACTTTAGAATTTTAGTGATATTACAAGGTGATTTGATGCTACTTCAGTATCACAGTTTGGGTGCCACTACAATGACCTCAGTTCAAAACCATCATAATGGCTTCAGTTTGGTATTATTACAAGTAACAACAGTTCAATTCTCTTTATAAGGTCTCAGTGGTGTTACAGTGATAAGGTCAAAATAATCAGTCTTCCACTCATTAAATAAATATCAAGCACAAGCATAAGGTTCCATCTCAATGGAAATCTAGTAAGTATTTAACAAAATGCACCTTCAACAAGTCTAATAAGCTATAAAATCAAAGGTACATAAAACAAAAGGTACGTATATCCATAAGTTTCTTATGGTTCATATAATTCTTATTTATAGCCAATCTAGGGTAAAGATTGTAGTTCCTAGATAACACACTAAAATCCTATATTAGAATCTTAATCTTTATCTTCTAGGATTTACAAGTAGTCTAGGATTTCAAGCAAAATACCAATGTTGATTGAAAGAGTGAATATGTTGATCTCCATAGGATTCCATCTAACTTAAGAAATTAAATCATGTTCTTAGTATCATATGTCTTTTCTTGAGAGCATGTATTATAGATCATGGTTGAATACAAGAAGAAAACTTCAAGGAATACTTATAAGGTTTGGCCATCTCTAGGTATGTCTTAGTCTATACACCTTATAAATCCTCTTAAAAGGTACATTTATCTTATTTTGAAATTTGTGATACATTACTAATATTGTTATGTCTAGTAGTCTTGAAGCATAATGATTCTTATTCTGGGTAATTTATCTCTTGATAAATCTACCCCCTCATATTCTTAATTGACTTTATAGAACCCTAGACAAGTTCTCTTAAAAACTCTAACCTAACGGTATGCTGAAAAAGTGTGAAACCCTAACCTACTTAGGGTTATTATGAAATGTTATTTGAAGTTTTTATTGATGATGTCATGTTTTGGATTTCAGTATGATCATGAAATTTAACTTGTTAGGGTTGAAAGATGTTTGTCTGAGATCCCGAACCTTTGAAATTTTGGAATAGTTGGGTGTGCTTTGTTATGTTATGAAACCCTAGATATTTAGGGTTTGGTTGGGTCTATAAGCAAAATCCCCTAGAATTCTAGGAGTTAAACCCTTGGTATGTGTTAATTTGGTTGAAACCCTAGCTTGGTCTAGGTCGTTATATGTCTAATATATTAATTTTTTCTAACATATGATGTGCTTATGTGTGATAATGAATTTGTAGATATGAGTAATTATTGATGTTCATGAGTCTTAGGGTTTGGAAATGAGCCTCGGTCAAAGTTTGATGTTCTAGGATAATGTTATCTTGTAAATATAAGTTTTTGCAGCTAAACCCTCATAGTAGTTAAATTATCTAGTATGTGTGATATGGCAATCGGGAATCTATCTATATAGTGAGTGTTGAGATTGTGCAAATAAGAAATCTTTGTTTTTTTTTATCAAACCCTATTATATGCTAGTTATGATGTTGATTATGCTATTATTGGCTTTGATTATTGAAGCTCATGTATAAAATCTAGGGTTTACATGAAATAATGTTAGGGAATCTAACATATGAAATTTGAATATTGTTAGATAAGGTTTTCTACATGGAAGATCATGTCCTATCATTGAAAGAATATTGAAACCCTAGATATAATTAGTTTGATATCTTGATGAGTTGTGGTTGTGATTTAAGGTTTGTAAATAAACCTAGGCAAGAAGTTGAAGTATATTCTCTTATTGACTATGTCTAATTCTTCCATTGTTATAAGATTTATGTTATGGCTAACTTCATGCTGCTATAGTTTTGTTTGTACTTGCTATATAAGTTTTGTAGGTACACAATCTTCTAGGTGATGAAGATGATGGAAAGAAAGGTTGATGTGATAAGCATGATATGAATGGTGATTATGACTCTGTAAAAATTATGGAAGCCATGAAATATTCTCCAATGATGAAAAAGAAGAAGCTAATTGCCCTAGGTTAAGAGGGATCCTAGATAGAAGAGATCTCCCTGAGTTTAAGAGGGAGTCTGGATAGAGAAAGTCTCCCTGGTTGAGAGGGAGAGCATAGTTTTGATTGGAGAATGAAGTTTGAAGGATATGTTGTTGTATGTGAAGTTGAAAAAGAAATATTCAGTAGATAGGCCTATCATGTTGAGAAGAAACATTAGGAAAACCCTAAAGGTTAATGTTTATTTATGAATATGTGAAAGTATATTGTTGATTGGGGTTGTGTTTAAATCTCTCAAAGGTTTTGATAGCATGTTGGTTTATCAATCAAATTGATTGGGAGAGATTTATTGTCCTTGATATGCTAGATCAAGTAGAGGCTTTGTCAGTGAAGCATTTCCTGGGAGGACATCTAGCCGACAATTTGTATTTAGGTCCCACGGTAGGGAGGGTGGTGTGGTCATAGATCTTTGACCATGGATACACGCCTAGGTCCCTGGGTTGATGGTTAGAAAGTAAGCCTGATGGTACCTAGAGAGGTTGAAAAATTGAGTCCATCTTAGTCCCACCTTGATAGATTTCCCTAGTTAGGAATCTAGTATGTGGCATTGTGGTGCATAAATTATTGGGAGACCAATGGATAGGTTTTCCTTTTCAGGAATGTAGTCCATGGCATTACGGTGCCTAAACTTGTTTGTATATGATGTGGTTTGAGATCTTCCATGTACCTCTTTGGTTATATGTAAATATGAATACCTCCCTAGTTAAGAGGGAGTATTGAAAAATGTAACTAGGTTCGATCTTCATTATTGTACTTGAGTCAAATGTAATATATTTGTCAAAAGAAAGTGAAAATAATTTTATTATTAATTTGAATTGAGTTATTAAAGCATGGGTTTCATGCTTGGGTCAATTATAGGTCAAACCTCCATTTTAGGCTCTAGGTTATTGTCAAATTCATTTATTATTGGGTCAAATATTCCTCCATTAGGTCATCCTCTTCAACAAGTCATCAACTCGGCCTCTTCATCAAATTCCTCAAATCAGTTTCTTCAAATTCGGCCTCAAAAGAATAATTGTGAAGAGAACTTATGTCAGGCCAAAACAAAGCCATAACTCTTCATGATTCATGTCGGCTCATTTAGGATGGGAAAACCTCTATATATACAAGCATGGGATATTCACACACTACTCACAACTCACAATTTCAGAGAAAAAATTTGGTGATCATAAAGAGGAAGTTTCAGTGCATCTCAGAGGAAGTTTTCGGTGAAATATCAAAGACAATTTCAGTGCTATTTATAGTGAGAAGTTCATATCTTAGTGAGACATACCCTCAGTTCTATCACAATTTTACATATTATTCAGTCTACCACAGTTTGGTGCTCCTACGTTTTGATGTTATCACATACTACAATCCCGGTGCCTATATTGTCTTGGTGTAACCACAATATGGTGGGCTTGGTGCCACCACAAAAATGAAGTCTATCATTTCTATTACAATGATATGACCTCAAAGATATTGCAGTGATGATGTCTCAGTGAAAACTCAATGGAAAGTATTCAATGCTAACACAGTGAAAGGAAGAAGGGTGACTTGATGGAGGTGCTCTCGGTCTAGATTGTAAGGGTCCTGGTCGTCTTATCTTTTGCATTTACTGAAGGAAGAATTTGTGACTGGGTTTTCCGCTCGAGGGGGGTTTTTCCCTGGAAGCATGCCTATATCTTGTGTTCTCTTCTTTTGTTGTTTGGAATTAATTTTGATGATAAGGAAAAATAATTAAGATATCTAATATTAATAACGAAAACATCACAAGTTAATTTCATAATAAGAAAAATCATTTAAACTTCCAACTCCTAGGATTTCACAACAGTAGCAACCCATGTCATTCAATTTTTGGAGCATATGACTATATTTTGCACTATAATTTCTTTATATAACATTTTTCATTTTTCCAAAAGTCATAATTTTCCTCACAGGGTTGTGAACCTTAGTAACTAGTAGAATATGGTTGCGCCAAGGAATTTCCTAACTTCTTGCTTTGTGTAGTTAGGTTTTCATACAATGACTTTTATGTAAGGTGCATAATCTTATACATATTGATTTTGTTCTCCCCTCGCCATACAATAGACAAAGCCTAGACGAATTGTCGGGACTCAAAAAACTAAATGACTACTGTGACTATGGTTTCAACATATGGTCAATAGTTGAGCTAGTGACACCACAAGCTTTTTTCCACAACTCGAACTCTTTTGGCTGCTTGGGCTACTCCTTACTATAGCTATGATAAAACACACACAATAAATCTAACCATAGCTCTAATTGATGTACACACATATTCTACGAGACCATCCATGTTCAACTCCAACTCTAGGTTAGTTTATAATATTTATACATTGTGACTTTTATATATTATATATTATTATTATGTTTTTATTCCATCTCTCTTAATTACAAAATTAAAGAAAAAGTTGTCTAATGCTAACTCTCTCTAATATTTCTTTCCAATCTATCTTTCTTTAACTATAAAGAATATTTCATTTTTATTCCCATAATTTATTGGAATAAAATATATTATAAATTTACATAATATTTATTTATTTTATAAATTAATATATCAAAATTTGTAAAATTAATATAATATAATAATGTATTAAAAGTAAAATAAAATAGTTAAAAGTTTATATTTTAAATTTTAATAAATCTATTGATGATGATGATGATGGTTAACGTCCATTAAGACCAAACTTTGGTCTATCGGACCTAAAGAAATAAATTATTTAGTTTGATTTAATATTTTATTCCTATGCTCAAAAAGCTTGGAGAGAAGCCTCTCAAGCTCGCTATAATTTTGACATCCTAAAAGGTCAGGAAGGTTAGTATTGTAGCAAAGATTATGAAACTGAGATCTAATGTGGTTGTATGCAGGGCACTCTAAGAGGAAGTGATTTTCATCCTTGATGTTCATATTCTCACAGAGATAGTCGATCCTTTCTATCCATGGTGTTTTAGGAATTTCCCATTGACCCATTTCACGAGAGTTCGTTCTAATCTTGGCTATCTTAATTTTCTTATTTGAGCTAGTTAAAACAGAGAGATACTTTTGATCTTCTAGGGTGGGGTTGATGACCTCCTCAAGGATTAATAAGCATCTCAGGCTTCTTAAGGATTTCTTCTCTACCATGGGTATCACTGTTGACACTGAAAAAATAAAAGTTATGATTATCAAATCCAAGAAGGACACTTACGCTAATTTTATGTATGACAATAATAACTTGGAGGAAGTGTATCCTTACAAGTACCTAGGAATTGATATTCATCACAAGCTCAACTGGAACCATAGCATTGAGAAAAGGATTAATGGGGGGTGGAAAGCTTACTTTGGTCTTGAAAATAATTGTAAAATAGCAAACCTTGTAATGCGGGATAAAAAGAAGTTCCTCTTTGAAACTTTAGTCACTCCTGTTATCTTATATGGCTGTGAGGTTTGGGGTTGCAGCATCTCCAGAGAATCATGGAGAAAGATTGAGCAAATCCAAAAGCGTTTTATAACTTATAACCTGAAAATTAAAAGTAATACACCCTATCCTATTCTCCTTATAGAAGCAGGTCTTTCCCCTATTGAGAGCCTAGCTATGCTTAGGTTTCTGTTGTACAAGCACAAAATCAGTAACATAGACGATCATAGACTTCCTAAGCTAGCTTTAAATTCTAGCCAAAACCACCTAAGGCTCAATCGAGGGTGGCATAAAGACACAAGGGCTTGGTTAAACTATTGGGAGATCAACGAAATTGATGCATTGAAAAACATAAATAACATTAAAGATATTGTTACTTCTAAGTTCAAAGAAAAAATGTGGTGTGAGAAAGACTTAGCGGCTAAAAGAAAATTAAGTTATTATAAGAAGGTCATCAACCCCACCATAGAAGATCAAAAGTATCTCTCTATTTTAACTAGCTCAAAGAAGAAAATTAATATAGCAAAGATTAGAACGAATTCTCATGAGCTCCATAGTGAAACAGGTCGTTGGGAAGTTCCTAAAACGCCATGGACGGAAAGGATCTGCCATATATGTGAGAATAGGAACATCGAGGATGAAAACCACTTCCTCTTAGAGTGCCTCACGTATAACCACATTAGATCTCAGTTTCACAATCTTTGTTACAATACTGACCTTCCTAGCCTTTTACAATGTCAAAATTATAGTGAGCTTGGGAGGCTTCTCTCCAAGATTTTTGAGCATAGGAATAAAATCTTAAATCAAAATAGATAATTTGTTTCTTTAGGTCCGATAGACCATTATTTGGTCTCAGCGGACATTAACCATCATCATCATCATCATCATCAATATCTTAATTTTCTTTTAGCTGCTAAATATTTCTCACACCACATTTTTTCTTTGAACTTAGAAGTAACAATATTTTTAATGTTATTAATGTTTTGCAATGCAACATTATTGTCGATCTCCCAATGGTTTAACCAGGCCCTGGTGTCCTTATACCAACCTCGTTTGAGCCTTAGGTGGTTTTGGCTGGAATTTAAAGCTAGCTTAGGAAGTCTATGGTCTCCTATGTTATTGAGTTTGTGCTTGTACAACAGAAGCCTAGTCATAGTTAGACTCTCGATAGGGAAAAGGCCCACTTCTATAAGGAGAATAGGATAGGGTGTATTGCTTTTAATTTTGAGGTTATACGTTATAAAACGATTTGCTCAATATTTCTCGAGGATTCTCTAGAGATGCTGCAACCCCAAACCTCACATCCATATAAAATAACGGGAGTGACTAAAGTTTCAAAGAGGAACTTCTTTCTATCCCACATTATGAGGTTTTCCATTTTACAATTATTTTCAAGACCAAAATAAGCTTTCCATCCCCCATAATCCTTTTCTCAATGTTATAGTTCCAATTGAGCTTGTGATGAATATCAATTCCTAGGTACTTGTAAGAAGACACTTACTCCAAGTTACTACTGTCATACATAAAATTAGCGTAATTGTTCTTCTTAGATTTGATAATCATAAAGTTTTTTTTGTCAGTGTTAAGAGTCATACCTATGGTAGAGCAGAAATCCTTAAGGAGTCTAAGTTTCTTATCAAGATCAGATGGGCACCTTGCGAGAAGAATAATATCATCAGCATAGAGAAGAAGGATGATGACTATCTATATAAAATTCTTGGAAAATAGTAATAACCTAAGCAAAACAATAATATCAAACCTTATTTATATTAATGAATTAAAAAATAATTTAATTTAAATTTAAATATCAAACTATAAATCTACTTTATAAAAACAATAAAACAACATCTAGTGAGGATTCCACTAAATAATAAGAAGAATACCTTAAAATGAAAATAAATATTTGAATCATGAAAATCATATAATAGGCGAATGACAATAATTATAATAAATTTAAACTTTTTATATTTAAATTAATTTTTTTGAAAAAAAATATATTAAAAAAAATAAAATTACTTTTGATTAGATCTTAGGTTTTTGTGATCTATATTGTAAGAAAAAAATGTCTTTTGGATTAATCAGATCATTATTATTTGGTTGACGTTTCGAACCAACTAATGTGGTTCATCCTCGGGACAAAGGTGAAAAAATTCATTTGTCCTAAAGAATAAATAGAAAAGATGCATGAGTCCATAATTATCCATTAGGAATTAGTTATTTAATTAATAAAATAATATTTATTAATTTTTAATTAAAGACTAATTATTATAAACTAGCGGTTATTTTTTATATAAATAGAAATTATTTATTAATAATATTAAATTATTATTTATATATTATGTATGAAATTATAATAACAATTTTTTCATAAAAATATTATAGTTAATAAAATCATAAATATATTATTATTAATTAATAAATTAACTTATCATAAATAAATAATAATAATATATAAATATAATATTTATTAATTTTTAGTTATAGAAGTCAAAAAGGTTCCTTTCTAGTTGAGAGATGATGCTATAAGGTTATACGATAATGTAATTGCCAAGTTAAAGAGCAATGAGGGGTGGTCGAAAGATATTAAGTGTAATACCAGAGTTAAACAAGGTTGCCCCCTCTCCCCTACCTTATTTGGCATTTACATCGACAAGCTAGAAGGTTGTTTAGAGGAAGTAGGTTGTGCTGGGATGATCTTAGCTGGGATAGTCATCATCCTTATTCTTTATGCTAATGATATTGTTCTTCTCGCAAGGTGCCCATCTGATCTTGATAAGCAACTTAGACTTCTGAAGGATTTCTGCTCTACCATGGGTATGACTGTTGACACTGACAAAACAAAAGTTATGATCATCAAATCCAAGAAGGAAACTTACGCTAATTTTAAGTATGAAAATTGTAAATTGGAGGAATTTCTTCTTCAAGTACCTAGGAATTGATATTCATCACAAGCTCAATTGGAACTATAGCATTGAGAAAAGGATTAACGGGGGGTGTAAAGCTTATTTTGGTTTTGAAAATAATTGTAAAACGGAAAACCTCGTAATGTGGGATAGAAAGAAGTTCCTCTTTGAAACTTTAGTCACTCCTGTTATCTTATATCGATGTGAGGTTTTGGGTTGCAGCATCTCTAGAGAATCCAGGAGAAAGATTGACCAAATCCAAAAGTGTTTTATAACGTATAACCTCAAAATTAAAAGATATACACCCTATCTTATTCTCCTTATAGAAGTGGGTTTTTCCACTATCGAGAGCCTAGCTATGCTTAGGCTTCTGTTGTACAAGCACAAACTTAATAACATAGGAGACCATAGACTTCCTAAGCTAGCTTTAAATTCCAGCCAAAACCACCTAAGGCTCAAACGAGGTTGGTATAAAGACACCAGGGCCTGGTTAAACCATTGGGAGATCGACAATAATGTTGCATTGCAAAACATTAATAACATTAAAAATATTGTTACTTCTAAGTTGAAAGAAAAAATGTGGTGTGAGAAAGATTTAGCAGCTAAAAGAAAATTAAGATATTATAAGAAGGTCATCAACCCCACCCTAGAAGATCAAAAGTATCTCTCTGTTTTAACTAGCTCAAAGAATAAAATTAATATAGCTAAGATTAGAACGAACTCTCATGAGATCCATAGTGAAATAGGTCATTGGGCAGTTCCTAAAACACCATGGATGGAAAGGATTTGCCATCTCTGTGAGAATATGAACATCGAGGATGAAAATCACTTCCTCTTATCAAGAATGACGACAGCTCTGCCTTTATCAGCTTTATGGATGACAATGTTGGGGTTCTCCTTTAGAGCTTTAAGGGCAAGAAATTCATCTTTGCTAATGTTTCTTTTGGGAGGCTTAGCCTTCCTAAGACCGATAGCATAGTCTTGCCTGATAACCTTCTTATCATTATCAGGAAGGTCTTTGATACCAAATTCAATGTTACAAATAATGTCATTCATGGGACTCTTATTAGGGGCAAGGGCAAAATTAAGACCCTTATTTTAGAGGTTAAAAACGGATTGACTAGAAATTTTACTAGAGATATTAATAACAATTTTAAAAGGAGAAGAGAAATTATTATTATTATTATTATGGTTAGCATTAATATTATAACTATTATTTGAATTTTTATAATTATTATTATCCTAGGATTCATAAGGCTAGGGTCCCCCTGAGACCTATTGTTAATACAATACGTGGGCCTATGTATCTTCTAGCTAAATTCTTAACTCAAAGGCTCAAACCTCTTATTGGTCATGCTAATTCCTTTGTTAAGGACTCTGCTTCCTTTGTTAAAGAATGGAAGGATATTAGGCTGGATCCTAGTGATTTGTTAGTAAGTTTTGATGTTGTTTCCCTTTATACCAATATTCCTATTCAATAGGCCATTGATGTCATAAATCGGATCACTGACAATGACACTACCAAATTAGTTGGCCACTCCCTCACCTCTACCTTTTTCAATTTTGACGGTGACTTCTTTGAACAATGCTATGGGGTAGCGATGGGTTCTCCTCTCTCCCCTATAGTTGCTAACTTATTCATGGAAGATTTTGAGACTAAAGAATTAGCCTCCACCCAATTTCGTCCTAAGAAATGGAAGAGGTTTGTTGATGATACGTGTGTCGTTTGGCCTCATGGATGCGAAAATTTGAATTTGTTTCTTAACCATCTTAATTCTCAATACGACTCCATCAAATTCACAATGGAGGTTGAAGTGAATGGGTGTCTTCATTTCCATAACGTCAGGTTCTCTCTAGAATGAATGGTGGTTCCCTTTCTCACTGAGTCTTTCGCAAAAAACTCACACGGAGAAATATCTTCATTCCAGTTCTCATCATTTTCTAGCACAAAAATTCAAGATTCTAAGTACTCTAGCCACTTATGCTTTAAGAATTTCGAATGAGAAACACCTAGAAGAGGAAAAATCTCATCTTCTTAAAGTTTTTGAAAATAATGGCTATAGCAGATCTCAAGGCCTCAAAGCTTTTCAAAGGGCCCATAAAGAATCGAGGGTTAAACCTCCTCGTGATGACCCAATCTCTAAGGTGCAGCTCCCATTTATCCAGGGGACCACTGACAAGATTGCCCATATTCTTAAGAGGAATAAAGTTTCTTCTTCTTTCAAACCCCTTTTTACCATTAGAAATTCTCTCAAACCCATTAAAGATCCTATAGACCCTATAGACCCTAAAGACATGAAAGGGGTTTACTCGATCTAAAGTTCTTGTGGGATTCCCTACATTAGGGAAATCAACTGCTCTCTTAAACAGAGAATCCAAGACCATGCAACAGACATCAGGCATAACCGATCGTGTTGATAAGCTCTTGCGGAGCATGCAAAGAAATATAAGCACCATGCTTGCATTGAGGATGCGAAGGTCATTGCGAGGGTTGATCACTTCCACCATAGGAAGCTAAGAGAGGCGATTGAGATTGAGAAGCATTCAATCAATCTCAATAGGGATGATGGGTGGAAACTGAGTAAGAGCTAGATTATGGTTGTTTCCTCTTGATTTTCCCTCGTTATTACCCCTCCCCTTTTTTAATTTTTTTTTCAACCTTTGTGTTTTTATTTATAAATATCTTATTATTATTATTTCATATATATAAAATAATAATATATGAAATAATAAATCATATATAAATAATGGTTTATTATTATTAATGAATAATTTCAAATATTTACAAACAATTAAAAGGCCAATTTTGAGTTATATAACTAAAAATTCATAAATATTATATTTATATATATATTATTATTTATTGGGGTATTTATTTATTTATAATAAGTTTATTTATTAATTAATAAGAATATGTTTATGATTTTATTAACTATAATATTTTTATGAACAAATTTGTTCTTATAATTTCATAGATAATATATAAATAATAATTTAATATTATTAATAAATAATAATTAAATATTATTAATAAATAATTTTTATTTATGTAAATAAATAATGGCTAGTTTATAATGGCTAGATCTCAGTTTCACAATCTTTGTTACAATATTGACCTTCCTAGCCTTGTACAATGTCAAAATTATTTTTGAGCATAGGAATAAAATCTTAAATAAATAATTTGTTTTTTAGGTCCGATAGACCAATGTTTGACATCATCTGTTTTTCAGGTCCGATAGACCCATCATCTATTTTTCAGGTCCATCATCATCATCATCAACATCATCATCAAACTAATTCTTAATCTCATCATCATCATCATCTAATTCTACAATCTCAATCTCATCATCATTTTATTCATTAAATAACTAATTCTTAATCTCATCATCATCATCTAATTCTACAATCTCAATCTCATCATCATTTTATTCATTAAATAACTAATTCTTAATCTCATCATCATCATTTTATTCATTAAATAACTAATTCCATCTAATTCTAGAATCTCATCATCATCATTTTATTCATTAAATAACTAATTCTTAATCTCATCATCGTCATTTTATTCATTAAATAACTAATTCTTCACAACTAATTCTGGACTCTGACTAGAGGTGAGGTAATGCAGGCCTTAAATAAACGTCCATGGAAAATACCCTGTGGATTGTCGAGCCGAGAAGGGAAGCGTGAACTCTAAGTTTATGCGAATAACTAATAAAATATTGTTAATTACACACAACTCATAAGAGTGGCGCATGATATAAACCTGGCTCTGATAAGTTCAGATGTGGCTTCTGTGTGAAAATGGTTTTTTTTAACATACAGTCGAAACCGACAGTCTATTTAAAACGCCGGTGAACCAGGTCGAAACCTAACAGTCCATTTAAAACACCGATGAACCAGGTCGAAACCTAACAGTCCAGTTAAAACACCGGTCAACCAGGTCGAAACCAACCGTCTTTATTAAAGGAGGAGAAAACCATATGCACAAATCCCGAATAGATGGTCTCCTGAACTAATCCAACTTTCTCTCTCTTAACTTGTATCAGTTTGTGCTTTATTTGGCATCCTCACTCTTAACTTGTATCCCTTTGTGTTTTACTTGGTTTGCCACAATCTGAGTTTGTGAAAAATGGTCGTTATTGCAGTCCCAATACAGATCTCACAAAATCGACTTGGAATTCCCCGTTAACAAATAACAGACCTGGAAATAAAATGGAAGGGCGAGGGCAAGACCTTACTGTCGGACATGGGAGCAGGGACAGGAACCTGCGCATTGGTGGAAGGTGCGAAGAGATTAATCAACGCGAAGGGGACGAAGAGCATCAACAATGTGACAGACAGTGACCAGCAAATTTCCCACGAACTTGTGAGTTTGAAATATGGTGAGAAAGTGGTCCAGTTTGAAATAGAGTGAGAAAGTGGCCTTCAAGGCTACATATATTTATTGCATTAATTACAGCTTTCCCCTTCTCGAGCCATTGGATAACATGAAGTAACATGCATGTTCAGCCAGTCACATCTCAAATGGATTTTTGTTCAGCCACCCACATCTCAAATGGATTTTTGGATGAATAGCCTGGTTTTATGTATGGAGTTGTTTTTATTGTGATTTTTTTGAAGTTTTTAGGGTAGATTTTTTTAGTTTAATTTCTCTAAAATCTGATAGGAATTTATTGAAATCACAAGTTTGATGGGTAATACTGTGCAATAAAAATGCCATAGAGATTTTCAGCATGCTGAATCTATATATACAATCAAAAAATTAATTTAAATAACACAAATCAAAATTTGACCACAAATTTTTTTACCAAAATTTGTCTGACACAAAAAAATCTCACCAAAAAAAACAACTGTTTTTTATAAAATGTTAATACTCAAGGCCCGATAGCAGGCAGTTATTAGTTGCCGTCTTCGTTGTAAGAAGCAGTCAATGTCTCGACACGCCGAAGACTCAGCTTCTTCGTTATCAAGTGGTCAATGTTTCAACACGCCGACGATAAAGCGGGCCAGAATTGCCTGAACGTTGTAACATATCAACTAGTTGCGTGGATTCATATTGTCCAGCCATTGTTACTGAAAATCCATATTGACCAGCGGTCAATGTCTCGACACCCCGAAGACTCAGCTTCTTGTTCCGCGGATTCATAGTGTCCTGTAAATGTTTCTTAAAATCCTGCAAGAAATTGCTGTGGAACTGCAAGTAGTTTCAAACATTGTTCCATGACTGGATTCATTGTCATCCAGTAGTCTTACAGTACCAGCAGACTCGGTTTCTGCCTCAATATTCAAACACACCGGCAGCTTTTGAGATAAGCAGCCCCTGTGTCTCAAACATTGGTTGCATGGCCGAAGTTGCCCATTTTCCATTTCTGGCCATTATGGTCGCAGTTATGATTCCAGTAGGCCTTTCGGCCAATGATCCGGTGTTCGAGTTGGAGGTGGGAAAAGGGTGCAACCCCAAAAACGTTAGTGGTACAATGTTCGCAGCTTTCAGTGGCAATCGGGATTCTGTTTTGGCATCCCTCAGCTCAGATCTTACCCCACAACTTTATGCTTCTAACAACGATTGTAATATCTATGCTCTTGCAGTGTGTATGAAGTATTTAACCTCACGCCAGTGCTCCAAATGCATTACAGGAGCAGTTACTCAACTAAAAGCATACTGTTCCCGATCTCTTGGTGGTCGGATTTATCTGGACGGTTGTTTCGTTCGCTATGAGGATTCTTCTTTCGATGGTCAGGCTGTGGACGCTGGGAATTCCTCCAACTGTCTGTACAGCACAAACTCCAGTGATCCGCGATTCTCTGAAATAGCCCTGGCTTTATCCACGCAACTAATCACGAACGCGTCTGCAAATAGCCCTGGCTCTCTCAACGGATCCTTATATGGTCTCGCTCAATGTTGGCCTTCTCTTTCCAACAATAGCTGCCAAACATGCTTGAATGATACTCGGAATCTTTTACTTGAGTGTACTCCCATGATTGAAGGACGGGGTCTCGAGGCGGGCTGTTTTATGCGCTACTCAACTTACATGTTTTATAACCAGACTTCCAGTACGGGTATTCTAAATCTGTTGCAACTATTTGCGGTTTAATTCGCATATAATATCTCCCTTGATTTTTTTGTTTTTGTTTCAGATTCGGGGAATTCGTCATCAAAATTAGTGACCAAATTGTCAGTCAGCATTGGCGGAGCAGTGCTGGTTGCGGTGGTGTGTTTCGTACTGTTATGTCGACGAAGTAGACAATGGAAGAGTTGCAGTCGACCAGGTGATTTATCATCACTATTAGGGCTTCCAAACTACATTTTCCGGATTTCTTTGACTTGGCCTTATTTAATCGTTGGGACAAATACTGTGTGCAGATGACAACCTAACTGCGGTGAAGGAAAGCTTTGAGGTTTTCGATTACGAGGTTCTGAAAAATTCTACCGGGAACTTTGAAAGAAACAATGTAATTGGTAGAGGAGGATTTGGTGAAGTTTATAAGGTATAATATCAAAAGTGCCTTTTGTGAGTCTGTTCAATTATATGGATTATTTTGCAGATGGATTCTAATGATTTAGACGAGCAGGGAAGAGTTCCGGATGGGAGGGAAGTTGCGATTAAAAAACTGAATGGAAGGCATCAGACTACTGAAGCCGCACAGGAGTTTCTCACAGAAGCGAGGCTCATCAGCAGCGCCCGTCACCGTAATCTTGTTCGTTTGTTTGGATGTTGCACGCGAGGGCATGAACGCTTGCTGGTTTATGAATTGATGTCAAATAACAGTCTTGACAAGCATTTGTTTGGTGAGTTGTTCTCATTAAAGCTGTGGTTTTAGTGATTCAAGTTGTTCGTTAAAAAAAAAAAGTTGTATTGGTTCAATTACATGTATTGAAGCATTCAAATATTATCTGTATGGAAGCTTGCAAATATTTTTTTGGAGATCTGCAGGAGAGATAAGGAATCCTTTGAGTTGGGAAAATCGTTTAAAGATTATAGAGGGCACAGCTCGAGGCCTTGCATATCTCCACGAGGATGCTAATGAGCGCATCATACACATCAAATGTGCAGAGCATCCCTAATATGAGATACAGAGTACAAAATACAGCCCTCTCTGGCACCTGATCCATCTCTACGGCATCGGCAATCCAACCGTGTCTTTATGCCCTCGTTAGTGTGTAACGTATTTAGCATTTTACAGCAACTCTCACCAAAGCCAGCAAGTGCACCAACAGCTATAGGAAACCCAGAAGTTAAAGCGTCATATGCATAGTATGCTTTTCATTGTTCAATTCGATGCAGAGAAATAAATATATAACTTGAATGAGTTTGATTCAAAGATTCTTTGTTTATTATTCCGTGCCATAGCACCGACAATTGTAATAAATGCAGTAGACTTTGAAAAAACTGTGGAATTTGCTATAGCTTATTATAATGTTTTGTAAAATGCATTGTTTATGAGAAGATCGTACCTAAAATAATTGATTTCAGTGTCCTTCATAAATGAAATTTCAATCTTTTAGTTGGTGAAGTATTTGAAAAGTGAGAAATGTCAAGTAAATAAATAAATATTCTTAGTGTAAAAATATTAAAAAAGTGATTTAGTATGTCTATTGTGTATTATTAAAAAAGTGATTTAGTATGTGTATTAGTATTTATATGAAAAAATATATTTGAAAGTAATAATAAAGACCATAACATTTGTTTTACGCTTTTGTAAAATTTACAAATAACATCGTGATAAAATAACATGTTTATTTGAGATTTATGTGTTAGTGTTAATAAAAAATATTATTTTAAGAAGAATATAGATGATAATATTTTTCTATCAGAGATAATTAAAATCAAAAATTTAATTAAAAGAAAATTAAGTGGCACTCAATATTGAAGTTTAATTAAATAAATTTGTATTCTAGGTATTTAATAACATTAATTATCAAATCCCAGTGTTAATTTGCAACAATATTAATACATTTTGAACATTTATTATATCTTCTCTATTGTACCTTAAATATTTAATATATCTCTTCAATGGTAGAGGGGACATTTTGAGATTCATGCTTTAAAATTTGGCATTGAGAAATGGAGGTGCATTTGCTAGGTTCATTAGTCATCTAACATTCTGCAAAAAGATGTAAAATTCATTAGTCATTTAACATCATACTAAGGGTTGTGAAACTTGTTATGATGTGGAGTTGTAGAAAAATGTGAAGAAGAAAATTACAGAGATTAAAGTCTATGAAGTCGTTAAAAAAAAAGAAATATATAGATGAATGAGACTATTAAGTACATATTTTTTTGTTTGCAAAGAAATTATTTTTAATGTGTTTCAAGTCAATAACATTTTGTTGGTTTTTTTGTGCTTTGTTATTCCTCTGTTTACATGCATTTGTTAGTTTGTGTGTTTCAACTTACATGTATTTGGTTGGCTTAACAATTTATCGTTGTTTATTTGTGTTTAAAGTTTGCATTTGGTGGGATTAATAGTCTAATTCTATGAACTATGAAGCAACAATTTAGTTAATAGTAATACAATAGCATAAAATATGAAGCAAGAATTTAGTTGACATTAATACAATATAGTCAAAGTCTAAGTGACCTTACTAGTAGATCGTATTCTTTGTCATGATATGTGTCGTGTGATTGTTGTATATATCTAAATAGAGTTACAGTGATCAATGATTTGCCACCTCAAACTTCTCATAAACGAATGCAACCATTTTTTGGAAAAATAAATTTTATGAGAAAATTTAATTTAAATTATCTCTTAATTGTTATTATAATTAACAAACTATTAAAAACTAATCATAATTTTTAATGGATTTTAAAAAAATTAAACAAGTAATATCAACAACCCAGTGCTAGGAAATTTGGATTTTGAACGAAATTTCATACTTTATTCCTTTGTTTGACAAGAAACCATCACCACCCTTTTGCTTAAAAGTATATGATATGATAGGAACTACCAAATTCGTTTGTGAGTAAAAGAATACATTATTATGATTTGAAAAATTTAGATTTGGAAAAGCAAGCTTATGTTTTGGAAAAAGCAATTGCTCACTTTAGAACTTATATCATTTCAACCTAGGTTATTGCTTCAATACTAAATCTCCCTATTTAGACTATGCTCAATTGTTATTGACTCAATACTAAATCTTCCTATTTAGACTATGCTAAATTGTTATTACCTCAATACTAAATGTGCCTGTTTAGACTAGTTAAATAAATAATTTATTATAGTTAAAACATTGTATTAGTTATTTTGCGTCTAAAACATTGTATTAGTTATTTTGCGTCTATAAGATGAGTATATATATTCTTTCATATTTAATATGGACTTAGTATATATATATATATATATATAGATATGGAAATCATTCTTCAAGTTTACACTAAAAAAGTGTTGTATTTTGTTTAGATTTAGAGAGAATTAAGATAAATATATACTAATTTAAAATATTATATCTGAATTTAAAATAAATAAATATTTTAATTAATAATTATTTAAAAAATTATATTTGAAATGAAACTAAATATTTTTTATGGACTTAGTATCTATATATATATATATATATATATATCAAGGAACCAAACCTCCCGGATCCGGGTGTCTGATGACAGCACAGGTACATAGCTTGCGGTTTGGATGGGCGCACATCCTCTCACAGCTTCGGTCATAACTCCTCCTCTGCTCCAGATTAATGAGACTTTAATGACGCCAGTACATCCATTTCTGCCGGTTAATTTCTTGATCATGGCACTATCAACTTGCCATAATCGCGTTTCTCCCCTCCACTCTAGTTCCTCTTCCTTTGCAGTTGCAGCGGTTTGCTCTCGTCCTCTCTCTGGAGTAAACCAGCCTTTGGTTCACTAGAGGAGCTTCTGGCTATGCCCACAAGACATCCTCTATTTCACCTGCTCTTTTGCTTGCCACCCGCTTGCTGCCCTGAGCGCTGAAGCCAAGTTTGTTTTCATCCTTTACTGCTTCCATCCTCTTCCAAGAAGCCCAAATCACCCTGCTCCTCCAGCTATGCCGAAACTGCGGCAGTGAATGAGCTGCAAAAGAGGTAACTCTCGAGGGCAAATTGGACACCAGGCTGTCTCCTCCATGACGGACTGCTCAACCTCCTGCCCAGACTTCCGCTCAAACAGGTATCCAACTACTCGGAGTGGATGGGGTAGGAGTAAAGGATTGCAAATTATAGCATCGAGCTCCTTCCAATCCATGACTAACGCCGCTCAGTTACGATTCCCCTGCAATCATGGCACTTCTTCCTTTATGGCCACGTCACCATTGAGCTTAGCGAGCTCAATTCAGGTCAAGAGGCTGGTTCCCTCAGAGTGACTACGGACAGGCCGGTGGAAGACAGACCAGGCCCCATCCAGACAAACCTCGAACAAAGCAAAGCTTCAGGCTCTGGCAAAGGCAAAGCTTCTCAAAGCATGAAGAATCAGGCGGGCTCCTCTGATGACGACGATGATTACAAGTATGGATGCCACATCACCGAGGAGCCGCCTGATCCCTCTCCTGATGCTTAAACAGGTTGGTTCTTTCTGGTTTTCTTGGACTTCAGCAAGCTCGAGAAGGTTCACTCATCACTGTCCTAGATATTACGACATATGCATTAGCTCATATTGCCAGTTTTTCATACGAAAGGGGCATTCTGCTAGCCTTCAGTTTTCAGTTTCGGTCGCAGTCACAGTTACCTCTGTTTTCAGTAATGGGTTGTCGCGTAGCTGGTCACAGCTACCAAGTCTAGTTTTACTATTTTGGTTGTCGCATAGCTCCGGTTTAATTCTCAATTCCAAGTACAACTATGGGGTTTTCTGTATTTTTGCCTTAATCATGATCAGGCTCTCTACAGTTCTTGAGGGCAATACTCAACTGGATTTTTGCATACAGCTTGTAATCATGCCGCATTTTTGGGCTAGCTCTACGAGGTCATGACCTCGGTGTAAATTATTTTTGTATTAATATAGAAGTAGCCATATTCAGGAGGAAAAAAAAAACTAAAAATTAAAAAATTCAAGGAATCAAACCATATAGAAATCATTCTTCAAGTTTACACTAAAAAAGTGTTCTATTTTGTTTAGATTTAGAGAGAATTAAAATAAATATATACTATTTAAATATTATATCTAAATTTAAAATAAATAATTATTTTAATTAATAATTATTTAAAATATTATATTTGAAATGAAACTAAATAATAAAATTTATGATTATTTAATATCACATTTAAAGTGGAGTGAGTTATATATATAAAAAAAATTAATAGCATTATAATATTATTCCATATCTCAACTATTAACAATAACATTTATTTATGTAAATTTACTATAAGTTTTAGTATAAGTAATTAACATAGTAAGTCAAGAAAAATTGTACGCACATCATATTTGTGCCATTGTGAGAGTTGGAAAATTTACAAGACCCTCCCTTTGGTATGCATTCTTGGTGAGAAAGACATTTCACAATCTATTTATTTGATATGTTTTTATAAAAGTATCACATATTTAAAGCTTAATTTCCGTAAGTAATTATAGTTATAGTGTTAATTTCAATTATATTAGAGTTTTATAGTTAAATATTGTATTTTCATGTAATGTAATTAGTAAAATTTTGTTAAAAAAAATAAAAATTAGTTAGACTAATATGATTTATATTTCCTATATATTGAGTTTTCATGATATTTATAAAATTATTGTTTTTATGATGAATTATACTTATTGGCTTGAAAAGTGTTGGCCAAAAATTTCTCTCATGTGATTTCTACCAAAATTTTTTGCTTTAGTAAAATAATAAGAGCCATAATGACAACTATAACTACCTAGTAAATTAAATGCATTCATTCATACTAAAAAATCTCCCATCAGATTACTTTGCTCTTTCCACTCACGAACTTAAAAATATACTGACAAATAACAAATATTATAAAAATTATCTTTATATTAATATTATAAAACAACACAATACATTAATTAATTTATATTTATATATATATATATATATATATATATATATATATATATAAACTAACTAAGTAACTAACTAACTACTTAGTTAGTTTTATAAAATTGTTACTTTTTAATTTGGAAATAGACTATTTTTTTTTGTAGGGAGAGAGGTTTTCCAATAAGGTTAAATTATAAAATGATAATTTAAATTAACAAATTAAAAATAGTATTAAAAAAGAAATTAATGCTAATCATAATTAAAATATTTTAATTTGCATCTTAATTTTATGGAATTTTATATAAAGATATAAAATATTTTAAATTGCACCTTAATTTTATATAATTTTATATAAAGATATAAAGTAACGAAAAAAAAAATTTACTTTTAGTACACGGAAGAAATCTAATTTCTTTACTATTTAATATAGAGATGAATAAAATATAATAATTTACTTTTTACTACCAAAAAGAAATGTAATTTCTTCACTACTTAATATGGAGATGACAGAAAATACTATTGTTGATATTACATGTTCTGTAATTAGCCAAAGAATTCCTATTTCAACTTAGGTGGATGACTTCCTATTTCAACCTAAGGGTCGATGGTGATCGGTTCACAACCTAGATTGATTCTTAAGGGCCTAAGATAGAAAATCTTCAACACTTCTCTTTTTTATTGAGACTTGAGATTCTTAAGGGTAGTTTTTTTTGTTATATATTTATCAATGGTAGATACAAATGAAGTCTTCCACTATATCAATTACAGTTGTACTAGTTTATTCTAAGTTCAGTTTAATATATATATATATATATATATATATATATAAAGAACAAAAAATATTTTACTATAAACCATAAATGAAGTATTTCAATGTCCATATTAAATAACATACTTTTATATCTACTTAATAAAGAGAAAAATAAGGTAATTTAAATTAAAAATAAAAAATAAAAAATGTTGAGTAAAAGATTTTAACATGAAACATATATAAAGAGAGTATGATTGAGATAATTATTATTCCATTAATCACTACTTTATAATTTAATGTATAAGAGATATTTGTAATTTTTTTAATGATTAATATGAATTTGATGTATAATATTTTAGAAAATATTACTAATAAAAATAATTAAATATATGCATACAAGAAAAACAAAAATATGAGAGGGCATGTTTTAACATTTTAATATGGAGAACATGAATTATAAATAACATATTTCAATGTCAACTACATAAATACCATCCTAGATCCGTCCTAACTCACCATCTACCAAGCACAGAGAAGGAATTCACAAATTGATTCAAAAATTGATTCATAGGATAGTTTATTTGGCAATAGTTTTGTTATGAAGTAGTACGTAAACAATTAGATTCAAATTTTAGATCATCCATAAGTCAAGGCAATAAAAAGAAAGAAAAAATAAAATTCATAAATTATATAAATTATCAACATTCTGAATTTTTGAATATTTTAAAACCCATATTTGATTTCATGGAAGTTTTTATTTCTAATGTGTTTCTTGGAAGGGGAGTCTTAATGTTGGATGAAAGAATGAGGTGATAACTATCCAAATAAATGGGAATGTTACGAGTTTGGATGAAATAATGATATTAGAACTATCCACACAAAAGTGAATGTTGTCACAAGGATTTTTTGGACGCCTGTTGGAATAGGTTTTGTCCCTAGAAAATGACACCCACTCTCAAACCTTCCCCACGAAATTTTAAGACCTAATGAGAAATAAACGCTACAAAATCCAACTCATCTGCACCATAAAATTACTTTAAAGTCTATATAAAGAATAATATCTTATAATCACAATCAATGTGTATGTGTTTATATAGCTAATCTTGTTTTTGTGGAATGAGAATTCCATCCTTTGTAAACACTTTCATTCGGTTCAGTCACATTTCATATTTCCTCTTTTGTATGATTGCATCGAGGGTGTTTTGGGTCCTTTCTCTCATAGCTCTTGTACAATTACATCAAGTGTATTTGGATTTTTTCTTCTCGTTCCTCTTATATGGTTGCATATTGTGTTATCTTTTGTTAGTTTGTGGGTGAGAGGGTTGGTGGGGCAAGGGAATTTCCATCCTCCCAAATTTAGAATTTCCTATTTTTTGTAGTTCCCCTTATGGTCATTCCTCATGTCTCTAGGTGATTGTTTGATCCCGATGAGGTTGGATTTCTCCTACCTCATTCCTTTTCCCATCTCTATGTTTCACTTACTTCAAATTTCATCCAAACATTTCAAATAGGTTTTTCAATGCTTAGGGTGATCATTTGATCATCAAAGCCTTGTTGGAGATTGTATTCTCTTTCATTTACTATTTGTTTGCATCCATTTATGGAATATTTTGGAATATATAAGTGGCTTCCTATTTATGTCATAAGGCATTTCCCTATGTGAAAAATATGCAGGGTGGTGACTTCTAAATCACTCACAACTATCGAGATCCATTGGATGATAATGGATGTAATTTTTGGAACTCATTCCAATGACAAGTGATGTATACTTCCATGCTCAACAGATCCATATTATTCTCACTACCGATTATGAAATAGAGTGAGTTATATAAAAAATAACTTTCTAATTTATATACAATATAATATTATACTATACCTCAACTATTAACAATAACATTTATGGATGTAAATTTACTATAGAAGAAAAAGCTCCCCCACATAATGTTGATACCATCTCAACATCGAATACCCTGCATACTGTCGACACATTCTCGATATTGGAATCCATGCCTGAAACCATATTTCTAGTTACATTCTATGAATGTTATTTCTTAGTGTCCTTCAGATTGATTTTTTCACATCCAATCCTATACTTTTAATCATGTTCTATTAATGACGTGTCTTGGTCTCCCTCAGATTGATGGTGTTCATATTGATCCCTTTAATTGGTAGCTAGTTCATGACTTCGATGGCATCGAGCATGTGATGCCCCTATCCTAGCGGCAGTCTTTCAACTGCTCATAGGCAGGTGCGGCACCACCAACTGATTTATTTTCACCAATACTTTCAAGTGTGGAGTACGCTTAACATCCAATACTTAAAATATTTTCACTTCACCAAGAATTCATCTATTATTATACACAACGAAAACATTCATTTTGACTTCATTTACATATGCAAGTATATAAGTAAACTTAATATTTTAAGGGAGGTGCAACTCCCTGATAAGATCTTGCTTATAATAATATAACAATATATTTTTACAAGTTCATATACAATCAACCTCTCAAGGCAACCCCAAAATATATTTGGCCAAAACAAGGCCAAACTGTAATTTCGAAAATTCACATGAACCATCGTTAAGCTCAGCCCACACTTATCATGCAACCCTGCCCAGGGAATATTTTCACTTCACCAAGAATTCATCTGTTATTATACACAACGGAAACATTCATTTTGACTTCATTTACATATGCAAGTATACAATACAAGTAAACTTAATATTTTAAGGGAGGCGCAACTCCCTGATAAGAGCTTGCTCATAATAATATAACAGTATGTTTTTACA
This sequence comes from Pinus tabuliformis, assembly GCA_031772625.1. Lineage (NCBI taxonomy): Eukaryota > Viridiplantae > Streptophyta > Pinopsida > Pinales > Pinaceae > Pinus > Pinus tabuliformis. Next base: position 802,326,977 of record CM062811.1, on the reverse strand, counting down.
AGTTCATATACAATCAGCCTCTCAAGGAAACCCCAATATATATTTGGCCAAAACAAGGCCAAACTATAATTTCGAAAATTCACATGAACCATCGTTAATCTTGGCCCACACTTGTCGTGCAACCCTGCCCAGGGCGGTTTGCCCTACTGTGCGTCCTTGCCCACCATTCAACACTTCACTGTGTCGCATGCCCGGCGTCACTGTGCAACTCCATTATTTCTTCATTCCATAGGATGTGTTGCCCGACTCTATCATTCACTCGATCGTAGATCGTGTCACTCGGTGCACGTGCCCAACTTGCCACCTAGTCGCACTTAACCCATTGTCTATTTCTCTTAGCTCGCAGTCGTGTGGTCATACTCGAACTTAGGTCAAGCGGCCAGCTTGTCGCACTATTGTCCGAGCGCACCCAGCTCGTCTGCGCTTACCCTTCGACCGTTCACCCAAAGTCACCAACTCACTGACCACCCGACCGCCTATTTTGCCTACCTAATCACCCAATCCGTTCACCCATCAGCTCGTCATCCACCCGCTCATCCTTCGCCCGGTTCATCCGACCTTAAACACCCGTGGGTAGACTCGCCCTGCGGCTACCCGGCTACACACCCTGTAGCTACCCAGTTACTTGACTTATGGCTCACCCTTGTTGTGTTCTACCATTTTGCTTCATCCTCGCCTTGGCACTTCGGTCTTGCACCTCCTGCGCCTCGGCTCCTTCATATGGCCTCCCACTTCGCACTTCCAACTAGACTTGTGTTTAATTATGGTAAGTGTGTTCTCTCCACCATGCGTCCTCCTCTTACCTATACCATCTGCAATGGCTACAATGTGGGTGAGCCTGTTCAGGTTGGCCTTCCAACTCGACCACCCATGGCACCACTCAAGGTCGACTTGTCTATATCGTCGCCATGCTGAGTCCACTCACCCAACCGTGTTACGTATAAGGTCACCTCTGATGAGTTTCACACTTGGCCAAATTTGCACCTCTTCATTGGCTCGTCGCACGCCAACTCGTCCAAATGTCGCAACATTCATCACACCTGACTCACCGCTCTCCAACTCCTCGCACCAGCTTGTCACCCACTTACTCGTCCCATTCTAGCTCATCGCATTTAAATGAGGGTGTGTCGTCCCAACTCATCGCACACACGACTCATGGGTGTGACATACTCCACACTAAATGGTTGTCATCCTTGAAAACCCCATCCTGTCAACCACCATCACCAAGACTATCAATCCACACAAATGTGTTTATGGGTAATCTAGATGTGTCCACCCCTTGACCTACCTCATGCCATAGATATTCCAAACTCTGAAAAAAATCATGGGCTAGTACCCCTCATGTCGGTGACTAGTTGGGTAGCTAATCCAACCATACGTCGCCTCCATAAGAACGCATGCCCCAAAATCATCATGACTCATCATGGCACACTGTCTGCCAATATGTGTCTATCTCACCCCAAATGTCTACTCACAATGTTGGAGACTCACTACCATGAGCAGCTAACAATGAGCCTCGTCTCCATGATAATCTAAGAAGATGGGGAGGAAGTGGAGCCTAAAGGCTCTCCCTCTTCCTCACTTATCAACTCAATCCATCTATTAGGATCCTCCACTTCTAATCTCTGCAAGTATGCTTCCCGATCCTCCATTTGAACATTCGGCCTAGCATCCTCATCCTTCTCCATTGCCTCTAGTCTGCTTGATATATCTAAGATACTATCAGACAATGTCTGAATCACCTGTGATTGTTCCATAAGATTTCCCTCCATAGAAGATAACCTCGTATAGACATCTTCATCTTGCTTGACATCCTCCACATTCATTGTTGTCAACTTACGCTCGGCCTTTGTAGCTCCCATGGTTGGCACACCAATATGTACATCCTCTTGCTTGTCATAAATGTACAACTTCCTCATATGTGGAGTTATCATAGCTTCAAATTGCCTCATAAATTCCATGTCCAGCACAACTTCGTAGTAATATATCCATACCATTTTGAAATTGACCTTCCCTGCCCATTCACCTAGTATCACATCAACCCTTTGAGCCACACCAATCAAAGAATTAGGAGGAAATTTCACTACCTTCATTTGTGCCTGAACAGGTACAAACTTCAGTCCAATCTTTCTCACAGTATCTTCTTTCATGAAGTTGTTAGTTGCACCAATATCCACCATAGTTAGAAAAATTCCATTCCCAATTTTTATCTCAACATACTCAAATTGGTTTCTCTCACAATATCTTCGTGAGATCGCTTCCGTAGCCACTACAACTCCTAGAATCTGCATAACCCCAATGGAAGTTTCATCTTTCTTCTTCGCATTAGATTGTGCTATCTTAGCCACTTTTGGTCTTGAAGAAAAATTCTTCACCGTATGTGGTTCTTCACATATCCAACACTTCAATGGCCTCTTCATCTTCATCTTGTCAAACGATCTTGAAGGCTCTTATTTTGTAGACATCTCTTTCAGCTTGTCAGTCTTTCTCTTCTTCTCTTCGTTTCCTTCATCATAATGTTCTACCAAGCGATCAACAGCTGCAAACACTTCTTCAAGTGTTTTAATCTCTTGCCTCTTCACCTCATTGCATGACTAGGGCTTCAATCCTATAATGAAATTGAATACCTTGTCCCTTTCCACCATGTTAGGAAGTTCCAAAACAGCACTTGAGAATCCCCGCTGATAAGCTTGTAGTCTCCCTATTTGTTTTATATACTTTATCTTCATCCTTGCATCCCATGTTTCATCTTGTGGACTAAAATGAGTTTGCAAAGCCTTCTTCATGTCATCCCATGAAGTGATCTTTGTAACATTGCCACTGGCAATCTGGTCCATCTTCCTTTGACACCACATCTTAACATCCCTCTTCAAGAACTGAGTAGCTACTTTAACTTTGGCCTGTTCATCATTCATCCCCAAATGTTCCAAGTATTGCTCCATGTCCCATAGAAAGTTACCAAGATTTTTCACACTCCTCGTCCTGTCATAAGAATCAGGTTCCTTAACTTTCACATGAGCCACTCCTCCACCAGAGTTCTACCCAATATCCTCCTTCAAAACCGCTATCTCATTTCGAGCACCTCCAAGATCATTCTGCAACTTCAATATTTCTGCCAAACCTTGGTCCCTTGCAACTCCAATCTCTTTGAATTCCTTCTTTGTTTGTGTATACAACCATTACGTATACTTGTATTGGACCTTGAGGTCATCAAGTTCTTCTTTCAACTTTGAGTAGCCATCCCGAATTTCACCATTCTTGGCTTTCACTAAAGTTACTTCAGAAGCCAGCTCCTCCATTCAATCCAACACTTTATCCATGAAATTTGTCTCAGCATCCCTGCTAGATTCGCTCGTCAGGACTTGATATTCCTCTACTCGTTCTGCCATTCGCTTCCTTTGTAGTCTAGTATAGACCATAAACCAATCAATATCCTCTGTCACTACTTGTCTGAAGTGTAGAGGTGCAAATCTCTACTTCTGCAATATTGTTCGACTGAATCAGGCCTCTGACACTGGCTGTCACAAAGTGATAGTGGGATCAGCTTCTCTTCAAATCTACAATGATTCCCGATGAATTCGGGCATATGATACCAACTGTCTCGCCCCTATCCTGGTGGTAGTCTTTCAGCCACTCATAGCCAGGTGCAACACCACCACCCAGTTTCTTTTCACCAATACTTTCGAGTGTGGACTACACCTAACATCCAATAATTAGAATATTTTCGCTTCACTAAGCATTCATCAGTTATTATACACAGCGGAAACATTCATTTTGACTTCATTCACATATGAAAGTATACAAGCACACTTAATATTTTAAGGGAGGGGCAACTCCCTGATAAGATCTTTCCCAAAATAATATAACAATATATTTTTGCAAGTTCATATACAATTAGCCTCTCAAGGCAACCACAAAATATCTTTGGCCAAAACAACGCCAAACTGTAGTTTCAGAAATTCACCTCAAGCACCGTTCAGCTCGTCCCACAGTTATTGTGTAGCCCTGCCCAGGGCGATCGCCCTATCGTGCAGCCTTTCCCACCACTCAACACTTCACCATGTTGCCTCCCCGACCTCACCGTGTAGCTCCATTGTTTCCTCGTTCTACAGGTCGTGTTTTCCAACTCTCTCATTCACCCGGTCACAGGTCATGTCACTCATTGCCCGTGCCCAACTCGCCACCCAGTCGCACTTCATTCGTTCTTCATTTCTCCCAGCTTGCGGTCATGCGGCCTCACCCTAACTCTGGTCACCCACCCAGCTTGTCACACTGCCGTGTGGGTGCACCCTAGCTCGTCCACGCTTATCATTCGAGCGTTCACCCAAACTCGCCATCTCACCAACTGCCCGCTCGCCCGGTTTGCCTACCCACTCACCTGGTTCGTTTTTCCATCTTCTCGTCCTCCGCCCGCTCATCAACTCACCCATTGCCCAGTTCACCCGACTCTAACCACCTGTGGGCAGACTCGCCCTGTGGCTTGCCCTTGCAGCGTTCTGCGGTTCTACTTCATCCTCACCTTGAAACTTCAGTCTAACACCACCTGCGCCTCAGCCCTTTCATATGGCCTCCCACTTCACACTTCCAAGCAGACTTTGGTTTTCTTGTGGTAATTTTGTTCTCTCCACCATGAGTCCTCCTCTTATTTATACCATCCTCCATGGCTACAACGTCGGTCTACTTACCCAGGCCGACCTTCCAACTCAGTTGCCCATGCCCCCACTAAAGTTCGGCTTCCCCATCTCGTCGCCCCGCCGGGTCCACTCACCCGATCATACTCCGTATAAGGTCACCTACCATGAGTTTGACACTTAGCCAAATTTCCATCTCTCTGTTGGCTCGTAGCATGCCAACTCGTCCGAACGTTGCATCTTTCGTCGCGCCCAACTCGTCGCTCTCCAACTCATTCCACTTGCTCGTTGCCCACCGACTTGTCGCACGCCAACTCGTCATGTTTAACCAAGGGTGCATCACATCAAATCATCGCACATCGCATGAATAAATCATGGGCGTGACAGAGCAACCCCCAAAATTCATCTATTCATGAATGATTGACCATCCATCAAATACCTACACCACACAATCTAAATATCAGGAGGCATATTAATATTAGAATTTAAATTTGATTTCATTATTATCGGGTTGCCCTCAACGCCGTTAGTGATAAATACTTTCAAGGAAGAAAACAATCAACCCTCATCCATGAAACACCTACCCCACACACCATTTCAACATCACATTCCAAAATCAATTCCAATTGTATTGAGTCATTCTTAAGCTGCTAATCTTAAATATTTTGAGTAAAATAATGATTAATTTTTTATAAACTTAAAAATGTTTTTAACAGTTAATATAATTTTTTTTGTCGTGTATTAATAGTTTACCATGAATAACCAATATAAAAGAAATAACAAAACAAAAGTTGGATATTTAATAATGTTTGATTAGGTAATGAGTATGGGTTACATCATAACTAAAAATTCAACTAATTACTTTTCTGATTGGTTTTTATGATCAATTCAGACTAATAATTTTAATGTATGTCTAGTTTTTGTTGATTAAATAATATAAAAATTTCAAAACTTTTTGTTGTTGTTTGTTAATAGCTTATGGTCAATAGAAACCAAAAAAAAGATATTTAATAATGTTTGATTAGGCAATGGGTATTGATTACATCATAACTAAAGATTCAACTAATTATGTTTCTAATTGGCTTTTATGATGAATTGAAACCAAAAATTTTAATCTATGTTTAGTTTTGATTGATTAAATAATATCATCTTTCTACAACCAAAAGGTAAAATATTGTTATTCTAATTATCCCTTTATTAGGTAAAATATTGTTATTCTAATTATCCCTTTATTCTAATGGGCCTTTAGGTTATATTCAAGTCAATAATTTGTGATAAATTGAACTTCATGCCCATGATGTTAGGAATGCTAATCATTTTCAAAAATAAAATAAATAATTTCTTATAGTTAAAACATTGTATTAATTATTTTACGTCTATAAGATGAATATATATATACAAATGCTAATCATTTTCAAAATTATAATTAAAACATTGTATTAATTATTTTATTTTATGTCTATAAGATAAGTATATATATTCCTTCATATTTAATATGGACTCGGCGTGTATATATATATATAATTTTAACTCAAGAAATCAAACCACTCGATATGGAAATCATAACTCAAAAAATCAAACCACTCGATATGAAAATCATTCCTCAAGTTTACAGTACAAAGTGTTCTATTTTGTTTAAATTTAGTGAAAATTAAAATAAATATATACTAATTTAAAATATTATATAAAAACCTAAAATAAATAATTATTTTAATTAATAATTATTTAAAAATTTAATTTGAATTCAGACTAAATATTTTTTAAAATTTGTGATTATTTAATATCACATTTAAAATAGAGTGAGTTATATTAAGAAAAACAATTTAATAACATTATAATATTATTCCATATCTCAACTATTAACAATAACATTTATTTATGTAAAGTTACTATAAGTAATTAACATATTAAGTCAAGGAAAAATGTACGCACATCATATTTGTGTCATTGTGAGAGTTGTAAAATTTTCAAGTCCCTCCTTTTCGTATGCATTCTTGGTGAGAAAGACATTTTACAATCTATTTATTTGATATGTTTTTATAAAAGTATCATATGTCTAAAGTTTAATTTTTGTAAATAATTATAATTATAGTGTTAATTTAAATTATAGACGTTTTACGATTTATTTATTTGATATGTTTTTATAAAAGTATCATATGTTTAAAGTTTAATTTTTGTAAATAATTATAATTATAGTGTTAATTTAAATTATATTAGAGTTTTATAGTTAAATATTTATTTTTATATAATGTATTGAGTAAAATATTTGTAAATAAAAAAAAAATTAGTTAAAGTAATATGAGTCACATTTCTTATATATTGAGTTTTTGTGATATTTATAAAAATATTGTTTTTATGATGAATCACACTTGTTGGCTCGAAAAGAATAAGCCAAAAATTTCTCTTATATAATTTTTTCCAAAAAAACCTTTACTTAATATTATTCTTAGTAAAATAATAAAAATCATAATGACAACTATAATTACCTACTAAATTAAATGCACTCATCCATACAAAAAAATGTCCCATCAAATTATTTTGTTTTTTCCATATAAAAACAATAATTAATTAATTAATATATATAGATAGATATAATCAATTTTGATAAAAACAATTTAATTAATTAATATATATCAGGCGTCATATCAACATTAGAATCTACATTTGATTTGATTTCACTGGTATCGAGTCGCCGTCAACATCGTTAGTAATAAGTCCTTTCATGGACGAAAACAATCAACACTCATCCATCAAACACCTGCCCCACGCACCATTTCAATAACAGATTCCAAAATCAATTTGAATTGTATTATCATATTCCAAAATCAATTTCAATTGTATTGAGTCATTCTCAAGCTGATAATCTTAAATATTTTGAGTAAAATAATGATCAATCTTTTATAAATTTAAAAATAGTTTTAAAAGTTAATATAAATTTCTTAACTTTTTTTTTTAATTTTTGTGTTGTATTAATAGTTTAGGGTGAATAACAAATATGAAAAAAACCAAAATAAGAGTTAGATATTTAATAATGTTTGATTAGTCAATGAGTATGGATTATATTATAATTAAAATTTCAACTAATTATTTTTTTAATAGGTTTTTATGATGAACTCAAACAAATAATTTTAATTTATATTTAGTTTTGGTTGATTAAATAATATAAAATTTTAAATTTTTTTGTGATAAATTAATAGTTAATGGTGAATAATATAAAAAATTAAATATTTAATAATGTTTGATTAGGTAATGAGTATTGATTACATCATAACTAAAAATTCAACTAATTAGTTTTTATGATGAATTCAAACTAATAATTTTAATTTAGGTTTATTTTTGGTTAATTAAATAATATCATCTCGAAACGACAAAAGCTAAAATATCATTATTCTAATGAGCTCTGACGATAACGACAAAAGCTAAAATATCATTATTCTAATGAGCTCTGACGATAAATTCAAATCAATAATTTGTGATAAATAATTATTTTTTCTTTTCTTCTTCCGCCAAAGCCGAAGGCCATCAATTTTGACCAACTAGTTCCACGTTAATTTTTAAAATCATAAGATAATTTTTAAAATCATAAGACATATTTATTTTTAATTATCAAGCAAACCGTCATCATTTCCACATCTCAACTCAATGTCTCAATATTGACCATAAACACAGATAAACAAATCTGAGAGAAAAAATCAATTATGCTACTTGAAGGTTGTTTTCCCCTCTCTAAATGATCGTCTCCCTCATTCAAGTCTGCCTTGACAGTAAAGTTGACTTTAATGGTAATGAGTATTGGCTGGACTGATGGCAGAACTTGCTCATTTTCAACTTCTGCTTATAATGGCGGCGATCATGATTGCAGTCGGTGTTGCAGCCGACGATCCCCAGTCTAAATTGGTGGGCAAAGGGTGCAGCCCCCACATGTATGTTAATGCTACAGCGTTTACAGACAATCTCGATAATGTTTTGCAATCCCTCTTTTTAAATCTCTCTGCAGATGGCTTCGCTACTTCAATGCAAATCGATTCTGGCAAAACGGATCCTGTCTATGGTCTTGCTGTGTGCCACAAGTATTTGAACGCAAGCCAGTGTTCCCGGTGCGTGAAGGAAGCGGCGGGACATGCAAAAGCACTGTGTCCTGAAGCTAATGGTGCTCGGATTCATTTGGACGGTTGTCTTCTCCGCTATGAGAATAATACCTTTTATACTCAGGATGTGGACGGTGGGAACTATGTTTATTGTGCCGCAACAAATTCCAGCGATTCACAGACATTCCTTGAAAGAGTCGAGGACTTGTCCACACAACTCATAACCAACGCTTCTAAAAATAATGGTTATGCCGTTGGATCCATTGATGACTCCTTATATGGTCTCGCTCAGTGTTGGCCTTCACTGAGCAATCTTAGTTGCCAAGCATGCTTGATGCAAGCTCAGACTCGGATACTCACATGTCCCCCAATGTTCGAAGGTCGAGGTCTCGAGGCGGGCTGTTTTATGCGCTACTCAACTTACATGTTTTATAACCAGACTTCCCGTACGGGTATTCTAAATCTGTTGCAACTATTTGCGGTTTAATTCGCATATAATATCTCCCTTGATTTTTTTGTTTTTGTTTCGGATTCGGGGAATTCGTCATCAAAATTAGTGGCCAAATTGTCAGTCAGCATTGGCGGAGCAGTGCTGGCTGCGGTGGTGTGTTTCGTACTGTTATGTCGACGAAGTAGACAATGGAAGAGTTACAGTCGACCAGGTGATTTATCATCATTATTAGGGGAGGGATTCCTATTCTTGTGTAGGGACCAGTAGTTGATATAATACTGGTCCCACCAAACCACCAGTGATTAAGACTTGTGAAACCAAATTTTAAATAGAAATAAATAACATTATGTATAAATAAGTTTTAAATTATGTCCAAAAATCACCCATACATTGACTGGGCCCACAACTGTCCATAAATAGTATTTTACTACTTAATATTGCAAAACATATTGACCCAAGTAGAAAACAGCTAGAGCCATAAAGGCTTCCAAACTGGTCTATTCCAGAAGTACAAAACAGCAGTCACTTCAACCCCCACTCATGAGAACTCCAACTTTGCATCCCAAATAAATATGCCTACCTGCACATAACAAAAGGAATGTATGTCAGCCATAACTGCTGTGTTGTTCAACAACTAAGCACCCTATGTTCAATAAATGACACCCAACCCAATAACAATTAAATCCAATTTGTTCAATAAATGACACCCAACCCAATAACAATTAAATCCACTTTGTTCAATAAATGACACCCAGACCCAATAACTGCAATAAATGACACCCAACTCATTCTATTTCTCATTAAAACAAATCAAAGCACATGGATCAACAAATAAACAATTCCCAACCATTAGATCACAGCAAATTAAATCCATACCACACATTCAAAATGAAGCCATTGCAATCCATGTGCATCCATGTCCACCAATTAAAATCAAGTCCCCAAAACTATAAAACAAATCCACCCACTGTTGAAGTTGCATCTTATGCTTTCAAACTATTCAGCAAACTTGAAGACAACATCACAAAACAGTGGCCAATATATTCAAGTTAGTTATATCTTCTTACAGTTCTGTTTTCATTTATCAGATTTTTCTTACATTACAGTTCTGTTACAGTTATGTTTTCATTGTTTTCATTTATCAGATTTCTTACATTACAGTTCTGTCCATTCATTTATCAGATTTCTTACATTACAGTTCTGTCCATAGGGTGGTGACAGTTAACCTATACAGTTACAATTAACCTTTTTTATACAGAGTTTATGTATGTGTTCTAGCTTATACAGTTAACCTATTGAATACAGTGGGAAACTTCTAAACATCTAAACATCGTTTCTCCTAGTTTCTTCAATGGGAAACTTCTAAACATCGTTCCTCATCCTGTTGTCATTCCCGATAACCCTTTATACACGGTAGGGTCTCCGCAACGAAAGCCCCGCTGTGTCCATGTTGATTGGACCAACTTAACAAAAGCAATATGAAACAATACACTGTACAGTAAGCGCAACGAAAGCCCTGCTGTGTCCATTTTGATTGGACCAACTTAACAAAAGCAATATGAAACAATACACTGTACAGTAAGCTCAACTTTCAGACTTCTAAAATAGATCATTTTTTCTAGGATTACAAACAAATTAGTGCAGTAAGCTATCAAACATTTTGCTCAGAAAGACAGCAAATCAAATAAGAGGACAAGATGCTATTAGATTTTAAGTCTGCTTAATAAAACAGGTGTTTTTAAGTTTAAAAATACTTGGGCTACATTAGTAATCCAGCTCGCTATTAAGCCATAGCTGCAAAACTCAAAACTTTAAAGGTGCCAATTTCAGAAATACTAGTTTAAGTTCTCCTGGCGTAAGAATTATTATTTCACACTTGGTCATGTTATGAATATATATTAGAATTGCAAAGATTTTGGAACTGCAACAAAAGTGGTATACCAGAAAAAAACAGATACTGAAGAAACCCCGTGAACTTATATATCAAAATATAATGAAAAGTGAGACCTCTCAGCCGAATTTTAAGTTCAGTCACATTTTACAAAGGTCGCGCTTATTTTTGCTCATGCAACAAGCACATGGAACAAACTAAATAGGATTTTAGTGAACTATCGGTGAAGTAATATGAGGAGATGCAAGCCATTTGTTTCAAAAATCCTAAGGACAAATTAATTGAAAGAAGAGACAGAGTAACTGTAAAGGAAACAATCAAAACAGGGCACTGAATCCAAATTTCCAGTAAGCATGGTAAACACCAATAAAATACTAAGCACTGAAGCAATAATTTCAACTCTTTTGAAATTATGTAAAGATAGAGAAAAAGACTCATTTAGACATTACATGAAAAACTAAAATCAAACTCACAAATTCCATATCAGTCAAGTGGGAAGCATTTCTAAGTTTTTGTAACCAGATATGCGAAGCAGAGGAAGACATGTCCCAATAATGTAAATAAAAGCACAAGTTTACCTCCATCGTAAAAATCTTGTTTTGACACCACAGATGAGAAAACATCTTATCTACCTAAATTTTTGTAGTCAAATATGCTAAGCAGAGAAAGAAAGTCCCAATAATGTAAATAAAAGCACAAGTTCACCACCATGGTAAAAACTTGTTCTGACATCACAGATGAGAAAAAATCTTAATCTCAAGATCTACCTAGTGTTGTAAGTTACAAATGGTATGAATTCTTTCAAAATGGTATTCATGTGTGTAAGTCTTTTGTTAGCCTTGAAAATTTAAGAATGCTATCTATTTATGTTTAATTTTATTTTAAAACTGTAATAATTTGTTGACCTTATTTGTTGACCTTATTTGTTGCTTACCTTACAGGAATTGAAGGTTAGCTTACAGGAATTATTCGATCATCAGCTTCATAGGGATAATTTTTGCAGAAGTAATAAAGCATAATTTAACATATATTCTAATGTCTAAATGCATGCAATAATTTTATAGGTTGTTGCATCTATGGCAAAAGGAAGTTACTCTGCTCGTACAAGGAGAAGTGGCAGGAGAGTGACAAGGGGTGCGCAGCTGCGATGCACATCGTCCGATGATGACAGGCCAGCTGATGTCGATGCCAGCAATGCACCAGGGAACATTGTTGAAGATGACCATGTGACAGCTGCTGATGTTAACACACCATCAGCCACAGAACCACCATCAACAACAGTCCAAGGGGCAAGCTCAACTAAAAAAATCAGTGCTATAAGAGGATGGACAAAAGAACAAATGTTAGTTGCAATTGACGACATAGAGTTTAATGGATACTCAGTTCGGGCATCTGCAAAAAAACATGGTATTCCTCCCTCATCAATACATTATTGGATAAATGGACTGACTCATACAAAACGTAGAGGGCCTCTTACAGTTATGACTGAGGATGAGGAGGCCGAGGTGGTTGAGTGGTGTAAAGAGATGGCCCAACTGGGACATGGGCTAGAGTTGATACAACTCAAATCAACAGTTGCTCAAATCTGTCAAGGGAGGCCAAACCCATTCAAAGATGGGTTTCCTGGTAAATCATGGTGGTTTGGGTTTAAAAAAAGGCATCCAGAACTTGTATTGCGTACTGCTGAGGGCCTTGACAGAGACAGAGCATTAAATTTGCGCCCTGCAGTTGTGCAAAAATTCTATGACACACTTTCTAGTGCTTATGATAAACATTCTTATGGAGCAGACCATATATGGAACTGTGATGAAACAGGTTTACAGGCAGGGAGGAATTGTGGCATGCGGGTAATTGCCAAGAGAGGGAGCCGAAATGTGCCAAAGATTTTGCCCAAGAGCAGGGAGTGGATAACTATTTTATGTTGTGTTAATGCAATTGGTACTTCAATCCTAGGATTTTATCTATTCAAAGGTAAAAATCAACTGAAAAACTATATACAGAACTGCGAACCAGGTGCATGCATGGCTGCACATCCCCATGCATGGATGACTAAAGAACTGTTTCTAAGTTGGCTTTTTCACTTTGCTGCATCGGTACCAGGTGGCGTCTCGCCTAATAACAGACACCTTTTGATATTAGATGGCCATGGGAGCCACATGGCTGTACAAACAATTGAGGAAGCAAACAATTTAGGCATCGACCTATTGACATTGCCAGCTCATACCACTCATAGACTGCAACCCTTGATGTTAGTGTGTTTGGCCCTTTCAAGAACTATTTCAGGTCGGAGCGTGCTGCATGGATGGCAAAGAATCCAAGGGTTGAGGTGAAAAGGTTTGAGCTAGCAGAGCTTGCAAGTAAAGCTTTTAAAAGGGCTTTGACACCATCAAATATCAAGGCTGGCTTTAGGAGGACAGGAATCTGGCCACTGAACTATGATGCTCTCATGCATGATACTGGTTGTAGCCAAGCGTTTCATGTGGATGGTCAGGAAGAAGGGAATGCCCAAACAGGTGTTGAAGTGCAAGAAGTAGATGACCAAGATGATGTTGTTGCAGCTGGTAATATGATTTCCTTGTCTCAAGGACACTTATATGCTGAAGATGATGAAACTGTATGTGAAACACAATATAACAATGAACAAATTCGCAGTAACATGGAGATTGTTCCACCAAGTCAAGAACATGAAATTCCTGTTGTTGATATTGTTAATGTTATTGCTGAACATGCAGTTGACAATGACCAATTGACATTGCCAAGCCAAGTAACCCCACCTTCATGGCTAGCAGAAGCAATGATCAATATGAATGCACATAGTGTCTCAGCAACCAATGAAGAAAGCATGAACATGCCCTCACAACCAGCAGAATTGAACAGTGAAATTGTTCATTTTTTTGTGGACAATATATCAATGGAAGAAGATGAAGGACATAATGAGGCATCAAATGAAGATAATGATATAGTTCAATCAGTTCCAACAGAAACTGGAAGGGAAGTACCAAGCAATGACATGCAGGTGGGAGGGGTGGAGAAGACACTTGGACAATTCCTAAAGCTACCAGTACAGAGAGTATCAATGAAAAAAAAGCAAGGTGCACCAGGTAGTCTTCGTCTGGGCCGAAGCTCACAGTTACTCACCTCAGAGGACTATATAACCCTGTTAGTTGAGTCTGAAAAAAAGAAATTTGAAATGCAAGAATTAAAACAGAAAAAGAAGGATCTAGTCAAGGAGAAGAAGGCAGCAAGGATTGTTGCCGCACAACATCGAGCAGATGAAAAGATTGAAAGAGATAAAGCAAGGCAAATTAAGGACCAACAAAAGCAAATGGCAAGACAGGAAAAGGAAAAACGAAAGGCACAACAAATGCTTGAAAAGGAACAAGGGATGATCAATATGGTTGACAATGATACAAGAATAGCTAATGAAACCAGAATTATTTCAAACTCATTGGACTCCATTGCAGATAATACACCATTATTCCAAGATCTCATAAACATTCAAGTGCCTCACTATACTACTGAGGGTTTACCCACTTGCCTTATTCCTACCAGAATTGGTGCCAATTCTATGTATGCTCATTACACACCTCCACTTAATGCAGGGACCAGTAGTGCAAATGTGAGGTATGGGTACTCAATACCTCCATGGTTGGAAGCTGCAAATTGGAGTCAATCATATGGCAGCAATCAACCATTTCCTAATCAACCCTTGACAGGTAGGCCAACCTACTTGGCTCAAGAAGGTAACTCGGGGAGTTTTGGCACTCAAGATTCTCAGGGCCATAAAGAATAGGGGTGTCATATGTTTTTGTTTGTAACCACATTATGATGTGGATTTTGGATGGATTGTGTCTTTTTCTTGTCACAAAAACATTCTGGCTTACAACCTAGGTTGTTTTATTGCTTTGAAACACTAACAACATTATGGTGCTATGCATTCACTACATTGAAAAGCCAACAGCAGCTTGGTTGGTTGTAAAGTAGTTTTATTTGCGAGTTAAGCACAAATGATATCAGTCCACAAAAGACACTACAATGATAACTTAGATACTTATTTCCCTTTTGAAATTGTTATGTCAATTCATATTATGTCTTGGGGCATCTTTTTCCACTGCAAAGATGAACTATATTTCACAAAATAAATCACTTAATACTTCACCATTAGCTTCAAAATGATGCTCCCAACACTGATAAGTGATTTCTTATGGATATTAAACCTTAGCAAATTGATTTCTTCTTACTAAAACAAGTACACCAGATCTCGAAAAGCATATTTCAGATATCAGAAAACATATACCAGACCTTAGATAAACACTTGGAAAGTCACCAACAGAAAAACATATGACTTTATTAGTCTCTTATGGTCAATGTGCAGTGGTCTTGGGCTTATTATTATTGTCTTATGGTATTTATGCAGTCACCGTAGCAATATGCTTTAGATCTAATTATTCATTGCAGTCAACAAGTATCATAGAAAGCAGGCCACTGTAAGCAGTTTTTCAACTTTGAAAGAATAACCTAGATCTAAGTAAGCTTACCTACAAGCACATACTTCTGTAAAATATCCCAACTCTCAAACACATCCATCTTCTATTGAATACAGAAAGAAGTTAATACACAACAATAGCTCAAAACCAAAACTGAACTAAACTTAAAGCCTACACAACATATTTACTCCACAAAGATCATAAAGAGTTACAATTGGAACTACTGGACTCTTTGAAGTCATTTTCTTCATTTTTGAAGTAATTATTATTTAAATTTGTTGAAGAAAACCTGAAACACTGAGATAATAAGACACGGAGCTGCAAATAAATTCTCAACCATAAATAAGTAAATAAATCCAACAAATCTGATTTTAATATAATCAAATATGTAGTCATATATAGTTCTAAAATAATTGAGCTAAGTATTTTTCCAAGGAAACGAACAAAATGCATGTGATAGACAAAATTGAATGGCATAGGCAAACATGGGAGATAGTCTTTAGGAACCTAACCCAAACTACTGCAAGCACTATATCGGTATTCATCAGATTAGTCCCATGGAAGTGAGAAGCTAACACAATGCTTGAATAAGAGTACTCATTGTAATCAATTCAATGGGAATCAGAGCCATATGCATGAAATAGTTATAGGTATAAATGTATTACAGCTTCTACTAATATGGAGTTTAAGCTTAGTCAATTATATATGGTACATCAATTGATCCCGTGTAAGTGATTAGACTATACGCTTCATATTCCATATCCTTACATTGAGCTTATATCAGTAATATGTAAGAGTTATGATATCACTGTAATCAAGCTATACTAATACAGGAACAAGAGCTTATCGTAATTAAGGCCTGTAGATTATGTGAACACTGTCCATAAGGTTATGCATTGTGGTTACTAGTAACCAATACAGAGAAACAAGCTATCATAATATATGAATAATACGTAAGCTGCTTACACCATAGGCTCTAGTATCCTTCAAGAAGCAAACCAACATTCCGAAGAAGGACAGAGACAATCTGAAGATGGTCTGAGACATTAGCTTAGAAGGACTGAGGAAGCTAGATCTTTGGAATGAAACACTAGACCTTGAATCCTTACAATACCTGCTTAGGAAGGAATCCGCATACCTTCTTATCTGTATAACTCCCTTCAAACCCTCAGAACAAGACTAGACGCAGTAGAACCCTAGAAACAGCTTAGCCACCTTAAGACAGTCTGACAAACTTCCTACAAGCAAACAACCTTACATCTCATAGAAAACATAAGGTGGAAAAACAAAAAGAAAACATCCTAGAGCATGCGTTAAGGTCCCAAAATATTGTGAAAAAAGAATATAAGAAAGTGAAACAATCTAGTAGTCATAAGTTAGACTACTCGTAAGCTCAACCACGCTTCAAGAAGATCCATGTAATGATAGTGTAACTTTACCCACAACAATCTTTATTGGACAGAACTAGCGATAAGAATAAAATACAACAACAATCATTATTGGACAGAACTAGTGGGGTACTCAATTAACACTGTTCAAAGCTTAGGTATGATAGTGTTAACACATATAAGATGTATTCAAATTAGTAGCAGTAACCTTGTTCAAATCATGATATCAAAGAACTAGTGGTTCAATTCCAATACCTGCTTAGGAAGGAATCCGCATACCATCTTATCTGTATAACTCCCTTCAAACCCTCAGAACAAGACTAGACGCAGTAGAACCCTAGAAACAGCTTAGCCACCTTAAGACAGTCTGACAAACTTCCTACAAGCAAACAACTTAGAACACCACCGGCTTAGGAGTCTTACAATTCATGAAGTATGCCTAAATTATATGGAATGGTACAGAAGCTCGAAAGGCAGTTGAAACATTCTCTGTTCATGCTCCAATATTGAAAGGCAGCCTATAATATGGCAGGGACCTGAAGCCTCACAATCTCCTGGTGGATACGCGAAGAGGTGTAGTAAAAATAGCATATCTTGGCCTCGGAAGAGCATTTACAATTCCTATTAAGAAATATACACATGAGAATCCAAAACCCTAAACCCTTCAACAAAGCAGCTAATAAATTATACCTTCAACAAAACCAGAGGGCTACCATTATATCAGAAAAAAGCACAAGACCTTAACACCGAAAAGCTACAACATCATTTCCGTATGTTCCGAGTCTCACACTAGCTGCAAGCTTTGGAGATGGCAACCAAAACCAAGCTGCCATTAGAATCCAAAACCCTAAACCCTTCAACAAAGCAGCTAATAAATTATACATTCAACAAAACCAGAGGGCTACCATTATATCAGAAAAAAGCACAAGACCTTAACACCGAAAAAAGCACAAGACCTTAACACCGAAAAGCTACAACAAAACTTCCAATAAGCGAGGTGAGGTGTTGAGAAACACACGGTGAGAGGTGTTGAAAAACACTTCAGAAAATGGCTGGTAGGATAAAAATCCTACCGGATAGAAGCCATCAGTCCAGAGCTCGCCACACATTCGGCGGACCTTCTCCAGTGCTCGCCGGACCTGCCACACCTGCAACAATTGGAAAAAATTAACAAATGAGCAAATGCAGAAGAAAAAAACCCAAAAAACCACACAAATACCACCGAAATTTGCAATTACCTGTAAATTGGTACTGGCTCCTCCCCAAACAGCAAATAGCACGAATTAAACAACCACCCAGGAAACCCTAAACCACCGACGGTCCTGGCTGAACAGCAATTGGCGGACATGAGCTCAACAATGGCGGACCACCCTAAACCACCAGCGGTCCTGGCTGAACAACAATTGGCGGACATGAGCTCAACAATGGCGGACCACCCTAAACCACCGGCGGTCCTGGCTGAACAGCAATTGGCGGACATGAGCTCAACAATGGCGGACCTCATGCACAGGTAATGGAGCCCTCCCGCGCCATCATCGGCGGAGGGCTTCGAACAACCACCAGACCCGAACAGAAAACCCACAGTCGGAGCATACATCGCGCGGTAAAGGCGGAAATGAGCCCCTCCATGCTCGTTAAATAAACCCTAAACCCTTGACACGTTCCTTAACAGGTGGCGGATTGAGTTGGCGTGGTGTCGTACGAGGCCACGTGCCTGCAACGTGCCCGTCCGCCAGGTGGAGGGGAGGGCGCACAGGTAATGGCGTCCCTCCCCTAGGGCTTCCAAACTACATTTTCCAGATTTTTTTGACTTGGTCTTATTTAATCGTGTAAGATTTTTGAGATACACAGATCTAGATCTGCAAAACAATAAACGCTTGCAAGAGAAGGAAGGAAGCGAGCAAGAATTGAGAAAAGAAAAAAATTGATTCTACAATATTAGTTTTAGAATAAATACATAAAAGCAACTAAGTTAAGCTTAGTTGTACATGCAATAACTAAAGCTAACTAAAGCTAAGTGTGCTTTATCTTATGTGAATGTGTACACGTGCCACATGCAAGCAATAAGTTAACTGGAGCTAATCTAGGTGCATGTACACCAACACCCCCCCTTAAGCATAACTTAGGTGAGTGTGATGCAAAATGAATGAGTCCCGGCAACACGGCCATTTTAGGTACCCATATACAATGTCTAGAAAGGAGGAAAGAGGGAAAACCCAGTGGGAAGAAAACCCCCCCTCAAAATATAATGCAAAAGTAGAGAAAAGACAACTGCTAGGCAGTCGTGTCCTTCACCCCGAGACGATCTCGCAGGAATCGAAACTTCTGCTCAGTGAAAGTCTTGGTGAAGATGTCAGCAATCTGCTCGGAACTAGGACAGTACTGAAGATCGATGATCCCATCATGAATGAGTTCTCTAATGAAGTGCATGTGGATCTCGATGTGTTTGGTACGCTGCCGCTGCACTGGATCTCTGCAAAACTTTAGCGTACTTTGATTATCGCACCAGATGACAGTTGGATGATGGACACTAATCCCAAGCTCAGATAGGAAATGTTGTAGCCAAATTGCCTGAATAGTGGCATTGACTGCTCCTCTATACTCGGCCTCTGCTGATGATAAAGCAATGGCAGCCTGCTTCTTACTTGACCAACAAATTGGGCCGGATCCCAAACTAAGTACATAACCGGAAGTAGACTTGCGATCAATGGTGTCGTTACTTCTCAACTGTTTTGCCTTCCATGGGCATGAAGCATTGCCGGGATTGTCCTGGCATCCAAATGAAGCCTACATGAGATGGTTGTGGCTAATCACCGGGTATCCCTTGAACGTTAGCCCGTCATTCAGATATCCATTTCCCGTCTGCACGCCTTGGGTTATTTGGATTTTGGATATGTTGCAGAGCTTACCGTTGTCTCTCCTCGCATAGATCTCTTCTTCGATTTTCCTACTCTGCACAACAGATTGCACTGTCATCGGTTGAAAGGCTGGGTTGGAAATTTTCCCGTTTCCTGAGACGTCAACAGGTACTCTATCCGGGATACCGTACACGGTTTGATGGAGAGAAGGATACCAACTTACATCCCCAAATTCATGGGCTTTAGCGAAGCTCACGAACGATTCTTCCAGATCCGAGTCGTCTTTCAGATCCAGAGTGACCGACCGCTTGAACATTTTCTCCACTTTAAACGTCAACTGTGAGATGGCCCCCAGTACTCCCAGAGACACTCTCGTGGCCTTCAGATCCTCGTCGTTGTTTTTCAAATGGAGGATCTTTGCATATCCTTCATTTGCAGGCGCAGGAACAACGAGGCTCATGCCCACCACATACTCGTGGACTCCACCGCCCTTACCGCACAGTCCACTCCCGTGGGCTGCCGTGCTGATGATGCCGGCCATGGAAATAAAATCCCAGTCGGTTGTTTGAGGCAACGCAAGACCCTTTGACGCAAGCGTATCAAGCAGTTTCCTCACCTCTACCCCGGCATCAACGGTAACAGTCAGAGATTTCTCGTCCACCATGATACGAGAATTGTAATCTCGAGTACTGATAACAACCCCTCCATCTCCTCGGGGGCAGGCGAAGCGATTGAGGGAATGAGATCCAGCACTTATAACTTTCATGTTCCTCCCTTTCTTTACTGCATCGGCAACTGCTTGGAGAAGCTCATCCTCAGTTTTGGGGAAAACGGCATTTGCGACCTTGCAGGAATTTTCACCCTCCCAGAGGCCGTGATAGTTTGTGAGATGGCAGTCCTTGGAAGCGCATTGAACAGGTGGTGGCGGGCATGCAGCATAGGCATAGGCACGCAATAAATTGGTTTGCATGTCATAAATGCTTACGGAATCTGGGGTAAATTCCACTTTCCTTCCGCTGCCTATGTGTGTCATCTGATACACTGAGAGAAGATTCATAGAAAGCCTTGGAATATGCAAGACATTTTCAAAACTTCCATCTTCGAATTGCACTCTTCCTTGTCCAGTTGCTGCAACTGCAGAATTATCCCCCATGAGAATGGGAGGACCTGAGTATGCATGTAGAGAAGAAAAGGATTCCTTTGAAGAAGCCATATGATGTGAAGCTCCTGAATCGATGATTCATTCTTGTGGTGCAGAATGAAGAGCAATCAAAACATGCCCGTTACCTCTTGGATCTGGTGCTTTTTCTCCAGACTTCTTCCTAGCATTCTCATGAATGTGGTCTCCAAGATTGTGTTGCTGGAGTGTCTACGCCATAAGATCTATAGTCTTCTTCATGCATGCAGATTCAGGATGAAAACCACGGTGGCAATAATTGCACATTGATTGCCCTTTCGTACCTTTCCTTTCCTTTGAGCCAGATGATCCATCAGGGGGTTTGGGATGTCCTCCCTTTCTTGGATCAAGATCCTTCTTCCCTTTTCCTTTCTGATGGTCTTTGGAATTTCCCTTTCCTTTTGCATGCACAGTAAGTGCATGCGCTTTGGAATTTTTAAGTGTGCCCATTTTGATGAGCTTATCTTGCTCATGCATCAAAGACTGAATAAAAGAATCCAGTGAGGGCATCTTCCAATCTGCACTAGTTGCAGATCTGACTGTGTGGAATGTAGAGACGAATACTGCATACTCTGGACCAAGTTTTGATAAAATGGAAAGAATCAACTGATTTTCTTGCTTGGATTTGTCGATCCCGCATCCTTTCAGCTGAACCAACAAGGCTTTATACCTTGTGAAAAAATCTTGAATGTTCTCAAAGTTTCTCGGATCTAATGAGTTTAACTCATTTTCGAAAATGTGACCTTGCATTTCATCCTGTTTTTCAAACAATCCTTCCAAAATTTTCCATACTTCATTTGGAGTTGAACATAATTCAACATGAAATAGCAGTTCCGGAGAAATAGATAAACATAGGATGCCGAAGGCCTCGTCCATGCGATTGAAATATCTTGTTTTCTCCATTGCCGATGTTGGTTCAACTTCCGTTTCCATGGTTATTCGAAATAAGCCTCTACTTCTGAGATGAAGTTGAATCTTTGGCTTCCATTCGAAATAATCATATGGAGTGAGAATTGCCGATTGTGGAAACTCCAATTTAGACTCCATTCTTTGTTGTTGCTTCAATCTTCTGAACCTGCAAATAAAATTGCTTGTGCACTGATTACAAATCCCTATGCTCTGATACCATGTAAGATTTTTGAGATACACAGATCTAGATCTGCAAAACAATAAACAAGCTTGCAAGAGAAGGAAGGAAGCGAGCAAGAATTGAGAAAAAAAAAAAAAAATTGATTCTACAATATTAGTTTTAGAATAAATACATAAAAGCGTACATGCAATAACTAAAGCTAACTAAAGCTAAGTGTGTTTTATCTTATGTTAATGTGTACATGTGCCACATGTCAGCAATAAGTTAATTGGAGCTAATCTAGGTGCATGTACACCAACACAGCTAGTCTAAGTGCATGTACACCAACAACTAGAGCTAATCTAGGTGCATGTACACCAACAAATCGTTGTGAGAAATACTGTGTGCAGATGACAACCTAACTGCGGTTAAGGAAAGCTTTGAGGTTTCCGATTACGAGGTTCTGAAAAATTCTACCGGGAACTTTGAAAGAAACAATGTAATTGGCAGAGGAGGATTTGGTGAAGTTTATAAGGTATAATATCAAAAGTGCCTTTTGTGAGTCTGTTCAATCATATGGATTATTTGCAGATGGATTCTAACGATTTAGACGAGCAGGGAAGACTTCCGGATGGGAGGGAAGTTGCGATTAAAAAACTGAATGGAAGGCATCAGACTACTGAAGCCGCACAGGAGTTTCTCACAGAAGCGAGGCTCATCAGCAGCGTCCGTCACCGTAGTCTTGTTCGTTTGTTTGGATGTTGCACGCGAGGGCATGAACGCTTGCTGGTTTATGAATTTATGTCAAATAACAGTCTTGACAAGCATTTGTTTGGTAAGTTGTTCTCATTAAAGCTGTGGTTTTAGCGATTCAAGTTGTTCGTTAAAAAAAAAAATTGTATTGGTTCAATCACATGTATTGAAGCATTCAAATATTATCTGTATTGGAGCTTGCAAATATATTTTTCGAGATCTACAGGAGAGATAAGGAATCCTTTGAGTTGGGAAAATCGTTTAAAGATTATAGAGGGCACAGCTGGAGGCCTTGCATATCTCCACGAGGATGCTAATGAGCGCATTATACACAGAGATATGAAATGTGCACATATACTTTTAGATGAGAGATTTCATCCCAAAATAGCAGATTTTGGATGGGCTAGATTCTTCCCGTATGACCAAACCCATGTTTCTACCAGCAGATTCGGAGGAACAAGGTAAGTTGTGCAATCCATTTATTAATTTCTCTCAGCAGCTCCTCTTTATAAGGAGTCTCACAGCATTGTTCCTTCCATGAATTTATTATGAGGCAGAGGCTACGCTGCTCCAGAGTATGCCGTCCATGGGCAATTATCAGAAAAAGCTGACGTTTATAGTTATGGGATTGTTGTTCTTGAGATTGTGAGTGGGAGAAAGTGCTTGGATTATAGACTGCCAGAGCCTCTGCAGATTCTTCTCCAATGGGTGCGTCTCTGTCTCTCTTTGAATTAATCTTTTATCAGATAATTTGGTTTGAGTATTACAACAAAATTATTTTGCATAAAATTTCAGAGTAGAAACTTGATGATGGTGCAGGCTTGGAATAAGTACGAACAGGATGAAGCTTTGGATATTGCTGATTCAACAGTAGAGGGACAGTACTCAAGAGAACAGGTGCTCAAAATAATCTCAATTGCATTTCTTTGTACTCAAGGCTCTTCGACGCAGCCAGCGATGTCACATGTTTTAAGGATGCTAAACAACGATGGCGATATTCCAGTCCAACCTACGCAGCCAGATTTCATAGATAGGGCCACAACAAGCAGGCCTACGAATTCCAATGCCACCTCTAACTCTGAATCATCGGCACCTGATCCATCTCACGGCTCAATAACCGTGTCTTTAGGCCCTCGTTAGTGTGTAACGTATTTAGCATTTAACAGCAACTCTCACTAATACAGCAAGTGCACCAACAGTTATAGGAAACCCAGAAGTTAAAGCGTCTGATTCATAGTATGCTTTTCAGTGTTCAATTCGATGCAGAGACATAGATATATAACTTAGAAAGATGAATGAGTTTGATTTAAAGATTCTTTGTTTATTATTCCGTGCCACAGCATCGACACTTGTAATAAATGCAGTAGGTTTTGAAAACATTGTGGAATTTGCTATAGTTTATTATACTGTTTTGTAAAATGCAATGTTTATGAGAAGATCGTACTTAAAACAATTGATTTCAATGTCCTTCATAAATCAAATTTCAATCTTTTAGTTGGTGAAGTATTTGAAAAGTGAGAAATGTCAAGTAAATAAAATAAATAAATAAATATTTTTATTTCAAAAATATTAAAAAAGTGATTTAGTATGTGTATTGTGTATTAGTATTTATATGAAAAAATATATTTGAAAGTAATAATAAAGAGCATAATATTTGTTTGTGTTTTGTAAAACTTACAAATAATATTGTGATAAAATAATATGTTTATTTGAGATTAGAGTTGATTAAAATTAAAAATTTAAGTAAAAGAAAATTAAGTGGCTTAAATAAATTTGTATTTTAGTCTTTTAATAACATCAATTATCAAATTTCAGTGTTGATTTGCAATAATATTAACGCACTTTGAATATTTATTATATCTTCTCTATTGCACCTTAAACATTTGATATATCTCTTCTATTGTAGACCGGAAATTTTGAGATTCATGCTTTAAAATTTGGCATTGAGAAGTGGAGGTGCATTTGCTGGGTCTATTAGTCATCTAACATTTTTCAAAAAGATGTAAAACACTTTAGTCATTTAACATCATATGAAGAGTTGTGAAACTTGTTATGATGTGGAGTTGTAGAAAAATGTGAAGAAGAAAATTACGGAGGTTAGAGTCATTGACGTTGTTAACAAAAAAGAAGGATAAAGATGAAAGACACTGTTTAGTACATATTTTTTGTTTGCAAAGCAATTATTTTTAATGTGTTTCAAGTAGAATAACATTTTGTTGGTTTTTTTGTGCTTTGTTCTTCCTTTGTTTACATGTATTTTTAACTTGTGTGTTTCAACTTACATGTATTTGGTTGGCTTAGCAATTTGTCTTTGTTTGTTTGTGTTTCAAATTGTATGCATTTGATGGGATTAATAGTCTAATTCCATGAAGTATGAAGCAACAATTTAACTAATAATAATACAATAACATAAAATATGAAGTAAAAATTTAGTTGAAATTAATACAATAGGGTCATAGTCCAAGTGACTTTACTAGTAGATCTTATTCTTTGTTATTATATGTGTCATGTTGTATATATCTAGATAGAGTTAAAGTAATTAATGATTTACCACCTCAACATTTCTCATAAAAAAGTGCAATCATTTTATTTATTTATTTATTTTTTTTTTTTTTCAAAAGGTGGAAAAACCTATCAAACTCAGTTTGTCAAACCAACAGTGAGGACAGCCATCTCTGGCTGCTATCCGCGAATGTCAGTTGACACATCACTATTATCAAGGAAAACCACGCCACCTGAAATAACCCGCTGGTGGTCCGTAAGGGAGCAAGCTTTCACTCCTGCCAGATGCCTCTGGGTCTTGGGCCGTTAACCTGTTTCCTTACGTCCGAGTAAGACGAGCTCTTAGCCAAGCAGAAGCAGTTTTAGGGCATACTCCAGGCCCAATCATTTTATTTATTAATAGTTTAATTTACTTATTTATTAATAATTTAATTTAATTATTTTCATTTTTATTCGTTAGAATTTTATTGCGATATCATTACAATTCGTACCATCGCCGTCAGTTGTCAGCGCATTAATTCATCAATTTTCGGGGGTAATTTATTAGTTCAACAAAACATAAATAGTGGTGAATGTTGGCGTGGCATCGCGTTGATTGAAGTGGGCAGGCTGCCCGAGTTTGGAACATTAAAAAACGGTGTACACCTCCTACCCAAACTCTTGATCGCACAATACGCCAAATTGATTTACTCCCATTTCAAATTAATATCTCAAATTCGCCAACCACCTGCTTCTACAGGAGCCATAATCATTTATAATCCGCACATTGTCAACCACATTTGGAATAATTATAATATCATCATAATTATAATTATAATATAATATTATATATATTTTAGTGCCTTAGCTATAATTATAATATAATATTATATATATTTTAGTGCCTTATAGCTAAAGGAATTCTTTTCGTAATTATTAGATTATATTTGTAATACGTGCGTATTACTAATTTACAATTGTTGTTATTTTTTATTTTTTTTGGTCGTAAATCTCCACTACACTGTCATAGATTCAGCTTTATCTGCATTCATTTAATCTGCTTTTCAACTTTCAAGGCACGGGGAGACCAGAATACAGAGCAGGCAGCCTGTGCTCTCTTATGCATCGACAACCCACGAGATGAACATAATAATTTTAATAAAATATAGTGATGTAAAGAATATACAGAAGGTTGTTGGGTTGTTAAACAAATATATTAAATGTTCTGAACTATTTTAAAAATGCTCTTAAGATAACTATAATATTTTGGGATATATTTTAGTGCCTTAAAGCTAAAGGAAGATTATTAATAAAATATTCGTTAGTGAAGTTGTTCTAAGAATATTTAGTTCATTTACAATAGTTTTATAGCTTTTATACAATAGTCTAGTTTATAAAAAATATATTCCATGGCAATACTTTCACTTCTCAAACAAATTTTATGTTATTATGGGGAGTAAAGTGGTTGGAGTTTACTAGTTTACCATCACTAACCTAACTCAATTTTAACGGTTGGGTTCTACTCTAGAGATATTTATATCTTGGTTTTACTCATGAGCTATGCTTATCTTGGTTTCTCCCTTTCGTTTATAGAAACATATTTTTGGCACTACCTCACCTATTGGTAAATTTATTTTCTAGTAATTAACAATATAATTTGGATATTTAGATATATATAAAGCATAGAACATCTATTTTTTTTTTAAACGTGGAAAGGAGAATTATTTTTAAGGAAAGGAGATTTGAATTTAGTTGGAGTGTGTTTTGTTTCTTTTTACTATATACTTCATGATATCTGAGAAACATATGTGAAATACGAATTCTTTCTTTACAAAAAAACACCAAAGAAGTTTAAAATCTAATGTCAACTTCATTTAAAGTATTAAAAACAACATTTTGTTAGGGTAGGAAAGTTAGTGTAATTTCTTATCATGTAATAAAGTGGCTATATACATTTGTCCAAAAAAGTTCATGTAGTGAAAGTCTTATGAAAACATTATTATTTTTTAGCCAATAAAAAATTATTATACATCAATTTGATTTACAACTAGGTTGTAATCTTAAAATTAAAGTTTTATTTTATTTTATTTTATTTCATATGTTAAAGAAGTTTCCTATTTTATTTTTTATTTTTAATTTGAATGAATAAAAATATCTTTTTAATGTTTAATGAATTAAAACATCTTTCCGCACTATTGTTCACAAAAATACTATAAATAAAAATATTTTTTATACGAATTAAATTGGAGTTTTAAAAAAAATTACACTCTTAACTCGGAAATTAAAAACATTGTTAAAAACATTATTCTAACAACTATACTAGGTATTATTAATTCATATATAGAGAGTGAGTGCAAATTTCAATCTAAGGAATCTAAAACTTGTTTGCTTAATTGATGTGTCTAAGTAATGATATATATGAATTTTATGAATTAAGAATGTTTATTTTCTTTGTTGGTTTGGCCCACATGGCTTTGAATCTCATGGTTTACATTAAACAAGTAATCACCAATTTAGCTACCCTACTTTGTAGCCCTTGTTTAAATGTAGGAGTTGGTTCATACATTTCAAATTTCAATAATTAAACTAAGCTGCAGGAAACACTATCTATACGGCCTTGTTACAAAACGTGTCTAGTACAAATATATTGTCTTTTATTTAAAATCAAGGCAATTCTTAGTAGCCATGGCTCCAAAAGAGAGAAGCACATTTAAAATAAAAAGAAATAACATTTTTTTAATTTTTGGAAATTTATTCAAAATAAATTTTGATGGAATGTTATTAAGATGTTTGAATCCTAGGAAATATCAACTGGTTATTCATGAATTACATGAAGGGGTTTGTAGTGAAAACTTTTCTCCTTTGGTAAGTATTCATAAATTTATCTTAACTAGTTTAATGGTCAATATTATTTAAAGATGCTTATGTGATAATCAAAAAATGTTTTTCTTGCTACAAATTTTCAAGAAAAATGAAATGAAGAAAAATGCCTTTGAAACCCATTTCTCTGAAAAACCCATTTTCACAATTATTATGGGAATTTTGAGATCTAAAATGGGCATTTTAAGGAAAATGATAAATTAACGATTAAAATAATAAAATAAGAGTTATGTAATTTTAAAGTAAAAGAAAAAAAAACTAAACATTTTAATTGTCTTTTCAGATTATCTCCTTATAGGTTTTGCAAGTATCAACCATGAAAACCTATTGGATGTAGAATGTAATTCCATACTCAAAGAATATCCACTCTACATACTTTTGAATAGATCCACACCAAAAAATGTTGAATATACATTAAAACATATGTTATTCAAAAGCGACATGTTTCATTAATGTGTTTACAATATTTTTTTGGTGCGCATATACTAAAAAACATGCAAAATGTGTACTCGTTATATGTGGCATAACATCCAATGGGTTCCTACAATTGAAATTTGTGTAAACCTATGAGGAGTTAAGCCAAAATGATAATAAAAAATAGTTTCCTTCACAAAAAATTTCACCTTATAGATGACATTCTATTTTTTATTTTTTATTTTTTTAAATTTGATTTTCTTATTAAATTTTTCTTTTTTAGGCCCAACTTTTACCTCAAAAAATCCCTTAATAGGGATTTCAATGTCATTAGACCAATAAATCCAAATCCTTGTAAAGGATATTCATATATTTTGACACTTACAGACTATTTTACAAAATGACCCAAAGAAATAGCATTGAAAACTGCAAATTATGAATAGTCAATATATTTTTTGAAGGATATATCTCGATTCAGTATCCAATAAACATTCATGATTTTATTCAGGTTTGTATTAATGTATACCATATTTATGTAAATATATAAGCCCTAATCCTATTTGATGTCCTTTCTTTTTCTTATTTATCCTAAGGCCTAGTCCTGTCTTAAGTCCTTTCTTCTTCCTATTATTTTTCATTTCTGTAATAATTATTTGTGAAAGAGGAGTTCCAACTCTATAGAAATGAGGGGGGAGAGATTAAATCCCTCACATATTATCATTGTGATTTAATCAATCCCAACAATCAATAGAAGACTTCGATCAATGAAACTATCAAAAAATCTTTATCTTCTTCTTCCTCACCTAATGCAAATTAATTATTATGAGTGGTAAATGGATTCTCATGTTTTTGATAATAAAAATGAGTACATGCTCGTGAGACTTGAATCCAATGACAACCTTCACATCTAGTGGGATACTTTAATGGGAAACTATTAAACACTATGCAGTAAGCTAGTGATTAGATTATTGTCTTTTCATCTTGTTTGTTGCATATTATATTATTCTCATCCAATGGAATTCCATGGCACTTAATATTTTCATTCAAAATGCTTCGTATACAATGATATCAATTCCTATAACATGAATTACAAGTTTGAAATATGAACACTTTGGATCAAATCTATCATCATCGAATAGCTTTAACGAACCTGAGTAGGTGAAAGTTGGGTCAAATACTCAAATGGTTGTATAATGGTATCTCGATAGTAACATATTAAACACCCCTCACTAAGTCAATAATTAGCTTACTACCTCTTATCTTGTCCCTTAAATATCACATTATTCTCATCCAATAGACAAGATGGAAACACAATAAATTAATAATTAACTTATTATCTATGATTAATATTTTTCATTATCAATTTCAAGACTACTAGATAACATATACATTTGTTGACGGTGCTGGACACACCAACATATCAAGGGATCTCCCCACTAAGAAGTCCAAATTATACCTCGGACGGTTTGGTGTAGGAGTATCGGTAATGGATCGTACGGTAATGCCTTCATCGCGATTTCGCACAGAGGCAAGTAAGATAACTCTGTTGGTAAAAAGGGTGTAACAGATGGAGTGAGCCAAGGAAGGTGCATGAGAGGTTATAACACACGGGGGTTGAGATGGGTGCACCCCTTGGAAACCTGTGATAGCACGGAGTTAAGAAGGGAACACATGAGAAAAGATGCATCACAACATGAAGGCAAGTTAGCTAGCAATCGAAAGTGATGGTTAAACCAAAAACACATTTCAGAAAGATTCATACATACATACATAGATAGCTACACATGCATGCATAAGTAAATAGATACATATATCATTTAGAGTAAACCAGATAACATAGAATACAATACAACATATGCATGAAACGTGTTGGATCTTGTTATATTAAGAAGTGTAAGTTCCAGTCATATAATACATCCATGTCCAACCTCTATTTCTGAGAAAGGAACATTACAGTCAGAACCGCCTGCTCCTCCAAAGAGATATACTAGCTCTGTGCAGTGGGGAAGCCAAGGCTCATTAAAATACTATCCAATCTCTCTCTAAGATAGTCTTATCAGAAGCTTGGCTGACCAAAAGCCTTTACAATGAGTTATGAAGGACTATTTATAGCAAAGGGTGGGGTGTCCCTTGACATTCCCCTTTCTAACAGTTCATCTACCCTCATGACTCCTTATCTACTCTATGACTGTTACATCCAACTATCGACACTTGACTTACACTTGACAAGAAGTTACATTACAATGCACATGTACCAATGTGAGACAAAATGGCTTGAGAAAGCCATGCTAGACATCACTATGACTTAGACAACCATGGAAGTCCAACTCTTCAACATCCTCATTATGATCAACAGTAGCGTATTGATGCCAAGATCAGTGGTTTGCGATGGTGTCCGTGTGCTCCAAGGTGACATCTTTCTAGAACCTGATTCTTGCCTCCATAGCATTTGGGTACACTACTCGGGCTCCTCTCTCCAAATCGTCTGAAAGCATGTGTATCATTGTCTTCAATGTGGTCAGGTCAGCAACATACTTGTGCATGATGTCTGCACTGATGGGCAAGTCTGGGCTGGTGGCAATGCGCATCAACTCGTCAAAGTACGAGTCAAGATCTATTTGGACCTGTTCCTTTGTCTTCGCATGGGTGAGAGTCCCAATAGATGGGATCGCATGTGCGTGCACCACAACATCCATACTCTTGAATACATGTGCATGGGAAACCTGTAGACTAGTGATGAGCTGTGGGATCTCTTCATAGTTCCAGATCTGACTCCCAATACGTGCCTTCATCTTGACTGCTCTAGAATCCCTCATCTTAGGCAAGTGAAGCGAGGTTCCCTTGTATCTCATCGTCCATGTTTGCATGTAATCAGCAATGGCATGTAAGTTCGCTAAGATACGTGCTCTTCTAGCACATCATTGTTGCCATCCATTGAGATGGACAGCTTATGCACGACACCAAAATTCAAATACAACGTTCGCATAACTATGTCAAGGGACAATACTTCACCTAGTATTTTCTTCTTCAGTTCATCTTGGGCGGATGCTATCACCAACTCTCCTCCTTGCTTGGCCATCTATAGTTCCTTAGCCATTCACTCATTCTCAGCTATCAAAAAGCGAACACTCAATCTAGTGGCTTCGGCATACACTCTGATAGCATTGGCTAAGGCTTTTAGATGTTTGTGCACATCAGACATGATCACTTGTTCCTCAACTTGCACAGGAGATGTATGATCATTTAGAGTCGACACTCTTTGAGACTGCACAACTCTATGTTGAGACGCGTCGAATGAGACATTGTGCATCTCTCCTTCCGGCTGATCTCCAAGGAACGCAATGCCTCCTTGGTCGCTTGAGACTTGCTCATCTTCTGGATGCAGTGAAGCAAGTAATTCGACCCCTTGGTGATGAGGCATAAGGTCAATGTCCTATTCCAATTCCTGTTGCTCCATATTGGTATCCAACTGTTGAAGTGCTTGCTCTATCTCACAAGTAAAGTCCTGCTCCTGCGATGGTTCACCCTATCTACTTGATGCCAGCTATTCTAATGAGTCCACTACTTGTACGGGCATTGTTTCATCCATTTGCACATGTTGCGCCACCTACTGTACCTATTTATGCTGCACTTCCCTCTCCTGTTTGCACAAATCTTGTTCCTTATGGAGTTGCTCATTCAACTTATGCAACTCCTTCTCTGTTTCCTCCATTCTTCTCCTCTCCCTCTTCCTTTATGTGATTCGCTTGTTGCACTATTGGCTCTTTGTCTCTATATCCATAGCTACTTTCTCCACAAGTGCATTTGTTCGGAACTTGCAGCTTTGCTCTTCCTCCATGCAATAAAAAATCTTCCTCTTTCCCTTATCGTGCACTGGTACACTTACTTCTGTTGCTTTTAGTGCTCTCTGAGATGATGCTTCACGCTGCTTCACCAACCATTCCACAACAAAGCTGACCAGTTCATTGGGCCTAGAGTAGTTGTAACAATATCTCCATGGGTCCTCCTCCACCGAATGGCATGCCCCGTGGATCCAGTTGAACTGTACTCTCGCGCAGTGATCTTTCACAAGATAATGTGGGTCATATGGATTGTAACTATGGAGGTCGAATGGATACTTCTTCATCTGTTTTGCTTCGACATCTACTTACTTGAAAATTTGGATCTCGTGTAACCCAATCCACAATGGAAGAGCGGGCCAAGGTGCCTTCTTCTTCTAGTGCAATCTAGTTGTCAATCCTGCCGAGATGTGATATGCTACTTCCTGCACGATTAGTATGTCCAAGGAAAATTTCTGTAGAAAATGCGAAAGCTTCTCTGCATTGTACATTCGTATGAAAGTGTCGGATGATGATGCATACCAATCAACAATGTTTATCAGTGCCTCCATTGTTGCCTTCGACATGCAGGGTGGATCCTATTCGAATATCATCTTGTAAACCGGGGTGACAAAATGATCAGACAAACGTGTGATAACTCCTCTGAAGCTACAATCGAAGAACAACTTACAATAAGTGTTCACAAAAGTCTCCACCGGTGACCATGCCCACTTCAAGCCCAGGAACTCCTGTCGGGAACAGATTTCATCCAAGATATAGGTGGACATGTATATTTCTGCTTTCATACCTTCGAGCAACTGTCGAGCCCTTGTTACCTGTTCCTTCAACTCATGAGCCAACATGCCAGACTAGTTACATGGTTTTCCTTCTCTGACCAATTGGCCCAGCGTGATCACCCAAGTCTGTGGGAAGGTTTCTGTTCTTTCTTGGCCACACAGTGGACATGAAAATATGACCAAGAATTGAAACTCCTTCTACAGTATCTTCGTCTTATATATCTAGTTAGGTGTAATCCTAAATCTAGCTGGCTCGTTTACCCAATTCTTCAAAATGTCTCTAGAGTTGGCACTGCAGCTGAGTATGTTGAAGGGAGTCTACATGATAGTCACGGGCTCCAACATTTGATACATCTCATCATAATCGTGTGCCCATAAGGTTGCAATCTTCATCCCGCTGACGCTGCTCAAAGTCATTTTCTGAGGATCTGTGTGCAAGACGATCCAATGTATCATGTCCGCACATTAGAATGCAGGGTATCTGCATACAATCCGGTACAAGCCAGACTTGTGAATGTTCACATATACTTGGCGGTCCTCAAGGTCTTCCCCAAAAGTGCATGCAAATGCATCATTGACCTCTTGCCATTTCAGCTTGATGTCCTTGTCTAGAAACAACTTGGTGTCTTCATAGATTGGTAGATATGAGGATACTCGCTCAATTGTTGCTCCAGTTGCACTTCCGTTAGTATCCTTTGATCCTTCTTTGTTGGAGTCTATTTTTCATGTACTTCTAGGAGGTGGATGGACACTAGAATGAATACAGAACACGCAGCCTGTCCTCTCTTATTCATCGACATCCCACAATATGAACATATAATAATTTTAATAAAATATAGTAATGTAAAGAATATACATAAGATTGTTAAAATATATATATTAAATGTTCTAAAATATTTTAAAAAATGCTCTTACTCTTAAGATAATTATAATATTTTGTTATATATTTTAGTGCCTTAAAGCTAAAGGAATTCTTTTTGTAATTATTAGATTATATTTGTAATGAACGTGCGTATTACTAATTTACTATTGTTGTTATTTTTTATTTTTTTGGT
This sequence comes from Pinus tabuliformis, assembly GCA_031772625.1. NCBI lineage: Eukaryota > Viridiplantae > Streptophyta > Pinopsida > Pinales > Pinaceae > Pinus > Pinus tabuliformis. The sequence goes on along the minus strand of CM062811.1, from coordinate 802,292,739 downwards.
CGTAAATCTCCACTACACTGTCATAGATTCAGCTTTATCTGCATTCATTTAATCTGCTTTTCAACTTTCAAGGCACGGGGAGACCAGAATACAGAGCAGGCAGCCTGTGCTCTCTTATGCATCGACAACCCACAATATGAACATATAATAATTTTAATAAAATATAGTGATGTAAAGAATATACAGAAGGTTGTTAAACAAATAAACAAATATATTAAATGTTCTAAACTATTTTAAAAATGCTCTTAAGATAACTATAATATTTTGGGATATATTTTAGTGCCTTAAAGCTAAAGGAAAATCTTTGTAATTATTAGCTTATAATCGGAATGAACACGCGTATCACTAATTTATTAGTGTTATTTTTTGTTTTGTTTTTTATTGTAAATAAATATATATATTTTTTCTCACTTTATAAAAGTTTAAGTTAACTTTAATGGGTTTGTTTAAGTTAACTCTAATGGGTTTGTTTTTCTTGGATTGTAAATAAATATATACACATTTTCTCACTTTATAAAATTTTAAATTAACTTTAATGGGTTTAAGAATCTTATAAAGATTTTTTGGTTTGGTTTCTTTTTGTTTTGTTATTTATATATATATATATATATTTTTTTTTTTCTTTTATAAAATTTTAAGTTAACTTTAATGAGTTTGTTTTTTTAATGGTAAATAAATATATATACCTTTTCTCACTTTATAAAATTTTAAATTAATTTTAATGGGTTTAAGAATATTATAAAGACTTTTTGTTTGGTTTCTGTTACAAATCAACACACAAGGGGAATACTACTACTCATTAACTTTACATGTTTGTAAAAAATGAGTTTTTAAATGATTGAGATTGATTTGAAATTTTCGGCTCCTTAAAGCTTAAATTTATATTAATAAAATATTCGTTAGTGAAGTTGTTTTAAGAATATTCAGTTCATTTACAATAGTTTTATAGTTTTTATACAATAGTCTAGTTTATAAAAAATATTTTCCATGGCAATACTTTCACTCCTCAAAGAAATTTTATGTTATTATAGGGAGTAAAGTGGTTGGAGTTTACTAGTTTACCACCACTAACCTAACTCAATTTTAACGGTTGGGTTCTACTCTAGAGATATTTATATCTTGGTTTTACTCCAAAGCTATTCTTATCTTGGTTTCTCCCTTTTGTTTATAGAAACATATTTTTGGCACTACCTCACCTATTGGTAAATTTATTTTCTAGTAATTAACAATATAATTTGGATATTTAGATATATATATAAAGCATAGAACATCTAATTTTTTTTTAAACGTGGAAAGGAGAATTATTTTTAAGGAAAGGAGATTTGAATTTAGTTGGAGTGTGTTTTGTTTCTTTTTACTATATACTTCATGATATCTGAGAAACATATGTGAAATATGAATTCTTTCTTTACAAAAAAACACCAAAGAAGTTTAAAATCTAATGTCGACTTCATTTAAAGTATTAAAAACAACATTTTGTTAGGGTAGGAAAGTTAGTGTAATTTCTTATCATGTAATAAAGTGGCTATATACATTTGTCCAAAAAAGTTCATGTAGTAAAAGTCTTATGAAAACATTATTATTTTTTAGCCAATAAAAAATTATTATACATCAATTTGATTTACAACTAGGTTGTAATCTTAAAATTAAAGTTTTATTTTATTTTATTTTATTTCATATATTAAAGAAGTTTCCTATTTTATTTTTTATTTTTAATTTGAATGAATAAAAATATCTTTTTAATTTTTAATGAATTAAAACATCTTTCCGCACTATTATTCACAAAAATACTATAAATAAAAATATTTATTATACTAATTAAATTGGAGTTTTAAAAAAAAATACACTCTTAACTTGGAAATTAAAAATATTGCTAAAAACATTATTCTAACAACTATATTAGGTATTATTAATTCATATATAGAGAATGAGAGCAAATTTCAATATAAGGAATCTAAAACTTGTTTGCTTAATTGATGTGTCTAAGTAATGATATATATGAATTTTATGAATTAAGAATGTTTATTTTCTTTGTTGGTTCGGCCCACATGGCTTTGAATCTCATGGTTTACATAAAACAAGTAATCACCAATTTAGCTACCCTACTTTGTAGCCCTTGTTTAAATGTAGGAGATGGTTCATACATTTCAAATTTCAATAATTAAACTAAGCTGCAGGAAACACTATCTATACGGACTTGTTACAAAACATGTCTAGTACAAATATATTATCTTTTATTTAAAATCAAGGCAATTCTTAGTAGCCATAGCTCCAAAAGAGAGAAGCACATTTAAAATAAAAAGCAATAACATTTTTTTAAGTTTTGGAATTTTATTCAAAATAAATTTTGATGGAATGTTATTAACATTTTTGAATCCTAGGAAATATCAACTGGTTATTCATGAATCACATGAAGGGGTTTGTAGTGAAAACTTTTCTCCTTTGGTAAGTATTCATAAATTTATCTTAACTAGTTTAATGGTCGATATTATTTAAAGATGCTTATGTGATAATCAAAAAATGTCTTTCTTGCTACAAATTTTCAAGAAAAATGAAATGAAGAAAAATGCCTTTGAAACCCATTTCTCCGAAAAACCCATTTTCACAATTATTATGGGAATTTTGAGATCTAAAATGGACATTTTAAGGAAAATGATAAATTAACGATTAAAATAATAAAATAAGAGTTATGTAATTTTAAAGTAAAAGAAAAAAAACTAAACATTTTAATTGTATTTTCGGCTTATCTCCTTATAGGTTTTGCAAGTATCAAGCATGAAAACCTATTGGATGTAGAATGTAATTCCATACTCAAAGAATATCCACTCTACATACTTTTGAATAGATCCACACCAAAAAATGTTGAATATACATTAAAACATATGTTATTCAAAAGAGACATGTTTCATTAATGTGTTTACAATATTTTTTGGTGCGCATATACTAAAAAACATGCAAAATGTGTACTCGTTATATGTGGCATAACATCCAATGGGTTCCTACACTTGACATTTGTGTAAAACTATGAGGAGTTAAGCCAAAAAGATAATAAAAAATAGTTTCCTTCACAAAACATTTCACCTTATAGATGACATTCTATTTTTTATTTTTTTATTTTTTTTTAATTTGATTTTCTTATTAAATTTTTTGTTTTTAGGCCCAACTTTTACCTCAAAAATCCCTTAATAGGGATTTCAATGTCATTAGACCAATAAATCCAAATCCTTGTAAAGGATATTCATATATTTTGACACTTATAGACCAGTTTACAAAATGACCCAAAGAAATAGCATTGAAAACTGCAATTTATGAATAGTCAATATATTTTTTGAAGGATATATCTCGATTCAGTATCCAATAAACATTCATGATTTTATTCAGGTTTGTATTAATGTATACCATATTTATGTAAATATATAAGCCCTAGTCCTATTTGATGTCCTTTGTTTTTCTTATTTATCCTAAGGCCTAGTCTTGTCTTAAGCCCTTTCTTCTTCCTATTATTTTTCATTTCTGTAATAATTATTTGTGAAAGAGGAGTTCCAACTCTACAGAAATGAGCGGGGAGAGATTAAATCCCTCACATATTATCATTGTGATTTAATCAATCCCAACAATCAATAGAAGACTTCGATCAATGAAACTATAAAAAAATATTTATCTTCTTCTTCCTCACCTAATGCAAATTAATTATTATGAGTGGTAAATGGATTCTCATATTTTTGATAATAAAAAAGAGTAAATGCTCGTGAGACTTGAATCCAATGACAACCTTCACATCTAGTGGGATACTTTAATGGGAAAATATTAAACACTATGCAGTAAGCTAGTGATTAGATTATTGTCTTTTCATCTTGTTTGTTGCATATTATATTATTCTCATCCAATGGAATTTCATGGCACTTAATATTTTCATTCCAAATGCTTCGTATACAATGATATCAATTCCTATAACATGAATTACAAGTCTGAAATATGAACACTTTGGATCAAATCTATCATCATCGAATAGCTTTAACGAACCTGAGTAGGTGAAAGTTGGGTCAAATACTCAAATGGTTGTATAATGGTATCTCAATAGTAACATATTAAACACCCCTCACTAAGTCAATAATTAGCTTACTACCTCTTATCTTGTCCCTTAAATATCACATTATTCTCATCCAATAGACAAGATGGAAACACAATAAATTAATAATTAACTTATTATCTATGCTTAATATTTTTCATTATCAATTTCAAGACTACTAGATAACATATACATTTGTTGATGGTGCTGGACACACCAACATGTCAAGGGATTTCCCCACTAAAAAGTCCAAATTATACCTCGGACGATTTGGTGTAGGAGTATCGATTGTGGATCGTATAGTAATGCCTTCACCGCGATTTCGCACAGAGGCAAGTAAGATAACTCTGTTGGTATAAAGGGTGTAACAGATGGAGTGAGCCAAGGAAAGTGCATGAGATGTTATAACACACGGGGGTTGAGATGGGTGCACCCCTTGGAAACCTGTGATAGCATGGAGTTAAGAAGGGAACACATGAGAAAAGATGCATCACAACATGAAGGCAAGTTAGCTAGCAATCGAAAGTGATGGTTAAACCAAAAACACATTTCAGAAAGATTCATACATACATACACAGATAGCTACACATGCATGCGTAAGTAAATAGATACATATATCATTTAGAGTAAACCAGATAACATAGAATGCAATACAACATATGCGTGAAACGTGTTGGATCTTGTTATATTAAGAAGTGTAAGTTCCAGTCATATAACACATCCATGTCCAACCTCTAGTTCTGAGAAAGGAACATTACGGTCAGAACCGCCTGCTCCTCCAAAGAGATATACTAGCTCTGCGCAGTGGGGAAGCCAAGGCTCGTTAAAATACTATCCAATCTCTCTCTAAGATAGTCTTATCAGAAGCTTGGCTGACCAAAAGCCTTTACAATGAGTTATGAAGGACTATTTATAGCAAAGGGTGGGGTGTCCCTTGACATTCCCCTTTCTAACAGTTCATCTACCCTCATGACTCTTTATCTACTCTATGACTGTTACATCCAACTATCGACACTTGACTTACACTTGACAAGATGTTACATTACAATGCACATGTACCCATGTGAGACAAAATGGCTTGAGCAAGCCATGCTAGACATCACTATGACTTAGACAACCATGGAAGTCCAACTCTTCAACATCCTCGTGATGATCAACAGTAGCGTATTGATGCCAAGATCAGTAGTCTGCGATGGTGTCCGTGTGCTCCAAGGTGACATCTTTCTAGAACCTGATTCTTGCCTCCATAGCATTCGGGTACACTGCTCGGGCTCCTCTGTCCAAATCGTCTGAAAGCATGTGTATCATTGTCTTCAATGTGGTCAGGTCAGCAACATACTTGTGCATGATGTCTGCACTGATGGGCAAGTCTGGGCTGGTGGCAATGCGCATCAACTCGTCAAAGTATGAGTCAAGATCTATTTGGACCTGTTCCTTTGTCTTCGCATGGGTGAGAGTCCCAATAGATGGGATCGCATGTGCGTGCACCACAACATCCATACTCTTGAATACATGTGCATGGGAAACCTGTAGACTAGTGATGAGCTGCGGGATCTCTTCATACTTCCAGATCTGACTCCCAATACGTGCCTTCATCTTGACTGATCTAGAATCCCTCATCTTAGGCAAGTGAAGCGAGGTTCCCTTGTATCTCATCATCCATGTTTGCATGTAATCAACAATGGCATGTAAGTTCGCTAAGATACGTGCTCTTCTAGCACATCATTGCTGCCATCCATTGAGATGGACAACTTCCTTATGCACGGCACCAAAATTCAAATACAACGTTTGCATAACTATGTCAAGGGACAATACTTCACCTAGTATTTTCTTCTTCAGTTCATCTCGAGCGGATGCTATCACCAACTCTCCTCCTTGCTTGGCCATCTATAGTTCCTTAGCCATTCACTCATTCTCAGCTATCAAAAAGCGAACACTCAATCTAGTGGCTTCAGCATACACTCTGATAGCATTGGCTAAGGCTGCTAGATGTTTGCACATCAGACATGATCACTTGTTCCTCAACTTGCACAGGAGATGTATGATCATTTAGAGTCGACACTCTTTGAGACTACACAACTCTATGTTGAGAAGCGTCGAATGAGACATTGTGCAACTCTCCTTCCGACTGATCTCCAAGGAACGCAATGCCTCCTTGGTCGCTTGAGACTTGCTCATCTTCTGGATGCAGTGAAGCAGGTAAGTCGACCCCTTGGTGATGAGGCATAAGGTCAATGTCCTATTCCAATTCCCATTGCTCCATATTCGTATCCAACTGTTGAAGTGCTTGCTCTATCTCACAAGTGAAGTCCTGCTCCTGCGATGGTTCACCCTGTCTGCCTGATGCCAGCTATTCTAATGAGTCCACTACTTGTACGGGCGTTGTTTCATCCATTTGCACATGTTGCGCCACCTACTGTACCTATTTATGCTGCACTTCCCTCTCCTGTTTGCATAAATCTTGTTCCTTCTGGAGTTGCTCATTCAACTTATGCAACTCCTTCTCTGTTTCCTCCATTCTTCTCCTCTCCCTCTTCCTTTATGTGATTCACTTGTTGCACTATTGGCTCTTTGCCTCTTTATCCATAGCTACTTTCTGCACAAGTGGATCTGTTTGTAACTTGCAGCTTTGCTGTTCCTCCATGCGATAAAAAATCTTCCTCTTTCCCTTATCATGCACTGGTACGCTTACTTCTGTTGCTTTTGGTGCTCTCTGAGATGATGCTTCACGCTGCTTCACCAACCATTCCACAACAAAGCTGACCAGTTCATTGGGCCTAGAGTAGTTGTAACAATATCTCCATGGGTCCTCCTCCACCGAATGGCATGCCCCGTGGATCCAATTGAACTGTACTCTCGTGCAGTGATCTTTCACAAGACAATGTGGGTCATATGGATTGTAACTACGGATGTCGAATGGATACTTCTTCATCTGTTTTGCTTTGACATCTACTTACTTGAAAATTTGGATCTCGTGTAACCCAATCCATAATGGAAGAGCGGGCCAAGGTGCCTTCTTCTTCTAGTGTAGTCTAGTTGTCAATCCTGTCGGGATGTGATATGCTACTTCTTGCACGATTAGTATGTCCAAGGAAAATTTCTGTAGAAAATGCGGAAGCTTCTCTGCATTGTACATTCGTATGAAGGTGGCGGACGTTGATGCATACCAATCAACAATGTCTATCAGTGCCTCCATTACTGCCTTCGACATGCAGGGTGGATCCTATTTGAATATCATCTTGTAAACCAGGGTGACAAAATGATCAGACAGACGTGTGATAACTCCTCTGAAGCTACATTCGAGGAACAACTTACAATAAGTGTTCACAAAAGTCTCCGCCGGTGACCATGCCCACTTCAAGCCCAGGAACTCCTGTTGGGCACATATTTCATCCAAGATATAGGCGGACATGTATATTTCTGCTTTCATACCTTAGAGCAACTGCCAAGCCCTTGTTACCTGTTCCTTCAGCTCATGAGCCAACATGCCAAACTAGTTACATGGTTTTCCTTCTCTGGCCAGTTGGCCCAGCGTGATCACCCAAGTCTGTGGGAAGGTTTCTGTTCTTTCTTGGCCACACAATTGACATGAAAATATGACCAAGAATTGAAACTCCTTCTACAGTATCTTCGTCTTATATATCTGGTCAGGTGTAATCCTAAATCTAGCTGGCTCGTTTACCCAATTCTTCAAAATGTCTCTGGAGTTGGCACTGCAGCTGAGTATGTTGAAGGGAGTCTACATGATAGTCATAGGCTCCAAAATTTGATACATCTCATCATAATATTGTGCCCATAAGGTTGCAATGTTAATCTCGCTGACGCTGCTCAAAGTCATTTTCTGAGGATCTGTGTGCAAGACGATCCAATGTATCATGTCCGCACATTAGAATGCGGGGTATCTGCATACAATCTGGTACAAGCCGGACTTGTGAATGTTTACATATACTTGGCGGTCCTCAAGGTCTTCCCCAAACGTGCATGAAAATGCATCATTGACCTCTTGCCATTTCAGCTTGATGTCCTTGTCTAGAAACAACTTGGTGTCTTCATAGATTGGTAGACATGAGGATACTCGCTCAATTGCTGCTCCAGTTGTGGTTCCGTTAGTGTCCTTTGATCCTTCTCTGTTGGAGTCTATTTTTCATGTACTTATAGGAGGCGGATGGACACTAGAATGATTTGGAGACAAAGTGACATGCATAGCAAGAAATCTATCAGCGAAAACCAAAGAAAATTTGGGGAATGACATAACACATACCTAGGGAAAGTCTGGCACGAATTGCGTAATTTCTTCTGGGAGGCTAGGAGACTGGCTGCCAGACTTGTGAAAAAAGAAGTCTAGACTATCTGGAGAGGCTAACTGGATCCTAGATTTGCACAATGCACAATCCAGGTTGACTGCTGACTGATGGAAATGCACAATGTGCAATTCCAGTTGGCAATGATTGCAGGCTCAGTGACTGCATTGCACAATTTTCTGGGCTAGCAGTCACTGCCCCTCAGAAATGAGTAAAGAAAGCCTAGAGGATAGTCACTGGGTAGAAATGTGCATTTCTGGAGAGGAAAAAAGAGCTTTCCTTCTTCGGATTGTGCAATGTTGTCTTGGTGAGGCAGAGTTCGGGCCAACATTGGCCAGACTTGCAGACGAGCAACTGAAAAGAAATGTGAAAGTGAATGCATGGAGATATTGAGTGTGAGCAGAAGTGACTAATTGTTCATGCAAACATTGAATGAAAGATTCAACAAACACAACAACATGCTTGTGGGTGAAGGGAGTCACCGAATCTATAACCATTGGTGCAAAACAGTTTCATGCATGCGAAAATAGTGAGATAGCAATGAAAATTGAAACAATGCTTGTATGCATGTAAATGACAGAAAGCATTCAAAGAAATAAAGCAAACATCACTCACACAAGAAAAAACAAAAAAATCGACAAATATGCTAAAAAATACAAGTTGTGACCACTTACCCATGAATAGATGAGTCGAATGTGTTGAAGAGTCCTGGATGTGTTGTGGGATGTCAAAGCTCCAAGATCGATGTGAAAGAATGAGCTCTGATGTGTCGAATAAATAAGTTTGGGCTCATGACGTGCATGCCATAAATCTAGGAAAAAGCGACACTTGGAGGAAAGATTCTAAAACAATCTTTGCATGTAACCACCAGTTACTAAAAATATCTCCTTGAATCAAGGGATTCTTTTTACATGTTGCCTTTTTCTATTCCAAGAAAAAAACAAGCCATGCATGCAAGTCAAGTTTCCTTGTTCTCAGGTGGAACTGGTCAACCCAACTACACATGCAAGAGGCTACTCAACTGCTAGGAGAAAGTGCACATTTCTAGATGGGAGCTCGACTGTCTACCCAGGAGATTTGCATAATTTATGGGCAAAGCATCTAACTTCTGCTCAGGATTGCGCAATTCCTGGGCTGAGTTATCCTGCTGGGAAGAATTGCACAATTTTCTCGATGAAGCTTAACTGGCATAATTGTACAATTCTAGAGCCTAGCAGGCTGCTAGACATAATTGTGCAATTTCTAGAGGGAAGGTTGGTTTCCCTCCATAATTGCACAATTTCTTGGGGGAGCTACTCAACCTGCAATTGGACCAAGTCCGGAGGAACAACCTTTGAGGGGAACACATCAAGATTTGATAGACATGATTTATTTCTGCAAGAAAAATTGTTGAATCTTGTGTACTTGATGAATTAAAACATGGCGCTGTGAAAGGTTGGTAGGGAGGCTCCAAAACGAGGCTAAGACAAAATTTTGGAGGGTGGTTGTAGCAGCTACAACACTTGGCCACACACTAGTAGAACTCTAGCTCTCTGAATGGACCTTGTTAGTGAAAAGAAAGTCTAACCCCTCCGGAAGTATTGTTCAGTTCTCAGTTCATCTTGGTTTCACACTAGCTTGATTGTAATATGTAGCATTTACCAAGCTCTTAGTAAATTGACACACATTCCAAGCCAAGGCAACACAGTTGTTTCGATTGGGGTCGAGGGGTATATTGGTGACCAAGAAGTATATTCTTCAAAGTCTTATTTTCATCTCCAGTGTTGCTCCGCTGCCAGCATGCCTAGACAGTACCCTAGCAGAGTCACATAGGAACACAAGGATGGATCCACTGCCAAAGACCCCAGTGAGTATCTCGGCAGAGTTACTTGCATCACCTCTCTACGCAGGAAGCCTTTCTCTTCTTTCACCTTATTCATTTTTCATTTTTGAAACTTTTCACTTTTCATTTTTTCATTTTCATTTTTTTCAACTGTGCATAACACTTATTCATTTCAGAGGCGGAAGAGATATCCCGACTTATTGAGAGCAAAAGAGTTTTTTCCTAAATAGAAGTAGTTTATTATATCTTTGACGTGCTTGTTAAGGTTTTCCCCCTCACCTTACTATACTTGATTGAGCTGACAAGGGTTAACCCAAAAACAACTGACTAGAGTAGGTGACACTAATTAGCATGCAAGCAATGTGTTTTCACCAAGGCTCACTTCGAACAATACGTATTTTCCATTGATGTAACATGGACTAAAAGTAACAAGTTCTTCATACAGAGGTAGGATGACATATAACCAAGTAGTGATAGCTACATAAGGCCTCTTGTACTTTTCCCAGCTTGTTTCAAGAGTCATACATGTTTTCATGCAAAACTAACCTATGAACGAAAACAAGTAAACAAACAAGAAACAAAGCAAAGAAGAAGAAAAATTGAAAATGAAAGCAAAGCAAGTAAGGAAACAAGCAAGCAGACAAATAAAAAAACAAAGCAAGTAAGGAAACAAGCAAGCAGACAAATAAAAAAACAAAGCAAGTAAGCAAGCAAGCATGTGAGCAAACAAATGAAATCAAACACTACTCCTGCTCATAAACTAATGGTGCATGGGTCTGATCATATGAAGTCATATTTCCAATGTAGGCACCGGCACATTGGTTGACCCATGTTGGTGAAGGCTTGGTCCGAGAGAAACCCAGTTGTGCGAACTAGCAAGCAAGAAAGATATAACAACGAAGACAAACACACTTCATGTTTCAAAGTGTCCACAGGACATAAGTGAATGCAAGTACATGACAAGCAGTCCATGGACTTATCATAGTGTTGTGCGACACTATGTGCAGCTTTGAAGCATATGCACACTCTTTACTCTGACATGCAAGTAAACAAAAGAAACTAAGATAACTTGCGTCATGCACGGGTGCTTGCAATGTAAGATTCCTCCAATGCATGAGTGATAGGATCGTGCAGTCCAAGTGGAGGAAGCATGATTTGTGTGTGAGATTGATCTTCAATGCATACAGATGAGTGATGAGGAGCCCCGAGTGGTTGAACAATTTCCTAATCAGAAGTGAAACCAACCTCAATATAGCGAGGGCCTAACATAACCATCAGCTGGAGCTGAAGTGCCTTGACAGTCTTGGGTGTTTCCACTTCATCGTCAAATATATCATCATAAAATGGTGGCTTTGAAAATTCAACTACGACAGAATCATGATCTTAATCGAATATTGAAGTAAATGGATCTCGACAACCACGATCAGAAAAATCAATGATTTCATCGGCATCCTCATGATCTGATAAATCAAATAGAGGGGTAGCTGGAAAGCGAAAAAAATCATCCTCTGTGTTCCAGAAAAGGTAGATGAAAGATCAAGAGGATTTTCAATGAATAACTCATCCTCTCCATTGTTGGATGATGGACTAACATTCAGTGTGTCCTGCGAGTGATCAACAATGGGTGCATCCATAAATGAAGATACACATGTGAAATCATGGATGGTGGGTTCACCAAATATGTTAGGGAAGAAATAAGGGGTCTCGGATGGAAGGGAGTCATCCTTCACCAAGTGTGGATGCTCAAGCTCCCAGTCATACTCTTCATGAACGACAACACATGTTGGTTGTGCAACACCAACTCCGTTAGTGGCTTGTTCCTCGTTTACAAGAAGTGTAGAGTCTGAAATGGAAGAACACATGACAGTGTCATCCAGAGGAACAGTGGAGTGCGAAGACGGAGATTGTGGAACAAAATGCATATGACAATTCGATGGACTCACAACGAAATATACGCGAAAATTAAGCAAAGTGATGTTGGGAAGATGTGACAGCTGAACAGGTGCGTGAGCATGATATTCAACATCACTCTGTAGAGGTGGAGTTGTTTGATGAGGGGACGATGAATAGTCACTTGTGACTGTGACTGCATCCTTCTATGATTGTGTAGCTCCATCATTGAAGAATACAAAGTGAGTTTTGATTTCAAACTTCTTCTTGGAATGAGTAGATTTCTTATCACAATACTTGAATCCGTCCCAAAGATAGAAAAAATTCATCTAGCTCTTCGGAGCTTGAAACTACAATGGAAGCGCTGCCAAAAATCCATAATCGATTCATGTAGAGCCTTCTGTTGTTGTAACAGTTTTTGGTCAAGATGTTCTAGATCTAAATGATAGAAATTTTCTTCCATGAGATCATATAAGTGCTCAAGTGAGTGCAAGTTGTTAGTTGGTAGGCTGCACATCCACCAATATGGAGATTCATGAAGTGTTTATGCAAGCAGAAAAAGGGCTTGTTCGTCAGAACATCCATCTTCCTCATGAAGCATGGAAAGACAGTCATGTAAGAACTCAGGCTAGGTCACTTCGCCTTCACCATCATATGTGTAAGTGTACAAGTGATCGAAAAACTCCCTCGTGATGGTGACATCTTCGTGATTCAAAAAACATCGTGGAGGGAGAAGACTGCAAGAATCCATGGAAGATATGAAAAGGTTCAAAACAGGATGAGAGGACATAGCTTGTCATCTGGACCTCCTTCTAGTGCCAAAAATGTTGATAGTGTTCGACTTGCCTGTTGATGCCCCGAAAATCGTTGTATCAACATTGGGGGATAACTACCCGGTCCGGACCTTGATACAGCTCCTTTTCCATTTGGAATGGTGGCTCCGACTGGGTATAATGGGACCAGTTTCCCAATAATGAATAAAAGGGGTGGATGAATGATTGATTATCTAATCTAATGATAGGCGAATAACTTAATCTATCAGCAAAAATAAAATAACTACTACTAATCCCGGGAACTATTATTCTTTGAAATGTAGCGTTTGATGATCTTTGTCTATTGACAGGCATATAGATGACTCTATCTAATAAACATAGACATTTATTCATTCAAGGATTACTTTATTTAAATAGTTAAACAAAGTGATTAACACAATATTGCTACACTTATCATTTATATCATCGATACATATATGATCAGAAGAAAAGCATACTGTAAACATCCAATAGTGGAAGGAATAAAGAATGTTGTTAAAACACATACATATATCTGATAATAGCAAAAGCGATCAAATGACAATTCATATAAAAAGAATGAATTCAGACATAGATAATAGTACCATATGAGCTGCTTATCACTCCCAATATCAATCGCTATTTGAAATTCTTCTTCCAACGCAGAAATACTTTCAAACAAAGACAGTAGTGCACATTCGCATAAAAGCTTCTTTGTCAAAATCAGAATGATTGGTCCAGTTTTATAAAAGAATATACCTGAAGTACAATAGTGCAACTTCAGGTTTTAAGTCATATACAAAACTTACGACCCTTTCCAAATACAATGAAAGGGTCTATAAATACTTAATTAAGCTAACTACCTATGAAACTAAAATCCTACTTAATTGGTATCAATTGATCTTGAATATCTCCTTCATAGCAATCTGGCAGTCGGCGGCATGAATCATCATTTAGGCTGTTTTCCTTTAAACCTGAGCTGACATATCGCAAGCATTGGCTCCACTTCGGGTGGTATGTTGAGGCGAGAATTGAGTTGGGCGGCATAGGTGGCATCTTGAATATCGGGAATGATATACCTGATTGCATCTGTAAGGCATTTGAGGGCGGCTCTCTAGCTGTGTGGTTTGACTAAGAAGAACCAATAGGTGTCCCATGTCAAATTGTTAATTCCTGCAATTAATCTCCCATTTTTCTATAGTTCCGGATAACATGACTGCTCCAATGTTTTAGCCGCTGTCAATTTACCTGGAGTACATTGAGAAATCATGTTAGACAAGTAGAGAGTATTATTAACCAATTCAACCAAATTACTTGTGGTTGATTTGCATCTTGAAATTGCTCTCTCTGCTTTCAATAACTGGGACTGCCATTCTGTAAATAATATCTCCTTATGTGATTCTAAAATCTTTGGTAAATTAGCCGCCTGTCCTTGATCGGTATCTTGCCACTCAAGAAAATTAGTTAATGTTTCATCGGCTTGATCCAAGTCTGTTCTAGCTTTTTCCAATTTTTCACTTATTGATGTCGTCAAATCGCATAACGGTTCTGCCTGGGCGATTTGTTGACATAAAAGCTTTATCCGTGTTGTCAATGCCTTGTTTATCTGTAATGCCTCTACTCTGAATTCAGCTATCTATGGAAGATTCTTTGTTTTCTCTAGCTGGGCTGATAGTTGAGCAATCTGTTCATCTTTTGACTTCAGCATTTGTTCATTCGCTGCTTTTAATTGTGCCAATGCCTCAGATAGCTCTTTCTGCTTTTGAACTGTGCTGTAATCAATCCTCTATTTCTCTTCCTGCAATTGTTTAGTCAATTGATTATTTATTTGTTGTTGTGTTACCAATTGCCGTTCTGCCTGCTCCACCTTCTGCTGTGTCTCTGATAGTTGTGCTTGCAGTGAAAAGATCTCCTGCTCTTTTGTTTTTAATAAAATACTCACCTCTGATGCCTTGTCTATTGTTGCTGTCGAATAGGCTCCAGCATATTGTGATAGTTTTGTTAGGTCATCAGAGGGGTCAAATTCCTCTTTCCAAACCACGTTGCCCATCACTGTTTGTTCTGGGAATAGGGAAGGTTGATCAGTCCTTCTCCTCTTCCTCTGTCGTTTTACCACAACTTTGTGTCTTGGGCTATAGAAGACATCTAAGGGAGGAATTTCTTCTATTAGCAAAATAATCTGATCGGAGGGATCCTCTGGGATTATCTCTACTTCTTTTGAACTGGGTAGGCCGCTGGTTCCACTTGGAACCTGTTTTGAAGTTGTCTCCTGTGTATCAGCCGCTTTTGATGTCTCGGCATCTTTAGAGCACTCAAGATTACTGATAATTGAGTCGAATTGCTGCCATTCCTGGAGCAATTTTGGGTCAATTTGAGTATCTACATTCACCTCTATACTACTATGTTCCTGCTCTTTCATCTGGGTTTCCTCTTGTCTTTTCATATGCACTTCCTCCTGTTCTTTTGATGTAACAGGAGGTTCCTTAGTAATTCACTGTTCAGGCTCGCTTGATTCTATTGTTGGGGTTGTTGCTAACAGATCTAGAGGCAGAGTTTGCAACCTCTGTACTCTAAGTCTGTTGAATTCAACTAACCCGTCATCTTTGTATTCCATTCTAGCTAGCGATTTAACTTGGGACATTGACTCGGCTGAGGAGAACAGGCCATCAAAATTATCTTCTTTATGATCAAACTTTGTCAATTTGGCCTATTCAAGTCCATTGTAGGCGACTTTGTTTGGATCAAATCGCCTATTAGGGAGAGTTGCTAGAGTTAATGACTTCATTTTTTCAGATTATTTCTCTGCATGTTTGAAATCATGCAATGTGTAGACACCACATCTCAGAGGAAAAGAGGGCCAGGCCTGCTTCTTATTTTTCTTTAGAGTTTGTGTAACCCCTTCGGAGATAATCTGATAGGCTATCTCCCTCGCCAGAAGTTTATCAGGTATGTACAAAGGAAGGACATGAGGTTTGGCTTGGCTGCCGAAAATTCTTATATAAGTAAATTTTTCCTCTCCGAACCATCTTCCTATTGATGTCAAATCAATCCATGCTTGGTAGGAAATCTTAGGAGCAGGTTTATCAAAAATAGAATAATGAATGGGTAACATAAAGCCATTGCAGACTTGATATAAATGGTGCTTGTAGTAATTTTTCCACAACTTTTGATGGTATATGTGAATGGGCATGGGGTCTTGTGAAGTTCACCTCCATCCGAGCACGGGAAATTCAGAATTAAAACACAGGGTGTCTAGTATATAAGCACTGTATTAGAATGGGGGAATAAGTCTTTCAGTGACGCGGGTTTTGCTTCTAAAATCAAGAACTACGGTTGCTAGCTTATTTGACAGTATAGTTGCCCAATCCATTATTTCACTATTACATGCCGCTTCCATCAAGGGAACCATTTCTATAGTGAAATTAGCGGAATCGTGCAACCCCCACAATCTACACATCATTATCCCAGCGTAACAATAAGGAGAACATAGAGAATGAACAGAGTACTTACCCGAAGATTCATGCTTGTGTTTTGCCGGATTTTGCGTCCAATCCTGAATGGGTTCAGATTCAATTTCGTTCTCATCTCGGAATTTCTCCAGAAATGCCTTGTTGTACTTCTTCTCTGGCACAAGCAAATGATACATTTGCCTCAAATCATTAGATTGAAATGAACCGAAGATTCTCCCATCTCTGGTGCAGAAGGTTCTGTCTGTGATTGGGATTTCCTCAATTGCCACCTCACTACATCCGTATATGGGAGAATTTGTTCCTGAGCTACTATCCGATGAAGGAAAGAGTCGGCTAAGTCCTTTAGAGTAGCATCAGATTTTCGAGTGGTATCTACTGTGGCTTGTACTGCTGTCACCTCGGGTTCTTCGGCCTCAATCAAATTATAGGTACTTTGCCAAGTAGTTTTGCCGAGTCCTAGACATGTAGTATCGAATATCAACCCTTTTCTTTTAGTTCCTGGATCAGCGATGAGTTGTCCTGTGGCTGGCGAAGCAGAAGCGACTGCAATTTTATTAGACTTCTTCCCCATTCTGCTTGAATCTATTACTTCGGAAGAGTTCTGCACAAGAGTGAAAATGAACGTAATACAGAGAATTGGTAGCGCAAACCAAATATGAGCGAGATATATTGATCAATGCACGATGAAGGATTAACTTAAAGTGGCCGCGGATACAATCTGTGAAAAGATTTTTAGGCTTACTATTTCATTAAATGGTCGTTAAAACCTGCCAATCCTTTAAATGCCCATCATATCATTTATTGGCCGAATGATTTGTTTAAGCGTGCCTTGGATGTTTTGGCAGTTGAGTGCAGGTGAATCACTGTTTGGAAGATAAGGCTTTTAATACGAATTAATCATAATATCCCTGCTTTAACAATTCTTTGAAATTCGCGCTTTTGGCTTTATCGCAATCGGGCGTCGGGGGAAAACTTAAATCGTTATATTGGTTCCTTTTGGAATCCCCGATTGTCGATATCGATATCGCATCGCATCAGGAGTATAAACTAAGCATTTTGAAAAGCATGCATGGTACATCCCCGATCGTCGATAGTGATATCGCATCGCATCGGAGCGAAAGGAACTTTTGTTATGCTAATTTATTATTGCCGATATCCGATAGCCTATTGCGTGTTGTCGTGTCGGAGAAAACCAATGGGTCTCTAAATTATGCCTCCTTTGTCATTGCGACATGCGATCGCTTTATCGCAATGATAAAAGATTAATCATTTATATATTATAAGACCAAATAATTGGTTTATCAAAAAGGTTTTGTAATGTTTTCATTTTGTTTTCGGACCTTTTTGAATAATACAAAGTTGATACCAATTAAAATAAAAAGGGACCCATTTCATATTATAGTTTTGAGAACAAAAATGATATGAAATGGGGGGTTGTTGTAGAGCACAACAATTGGTGATTCGCTGGAAGAAACAATTATCTCTGAAAAGTACGGAAATACTTAAACTTTTTCAAAATAGAAATCTCATCAAAGGGGAAAATTCTAATATAACTAGGTATATATGCATTCCAAATAAAATGAAACTATCTTTGCTAATTTCCTCTCTTGTTTAAAATTAGATACATCCTAAGTTTTAAATTGGCCTCTATTTGTTGATAATGATAAAACAGAAAACCTTTCCAAATCAACTTTTAGAATTGACTCCTTTGTCATAGGTAGAGCCTCTACTGCCAACAAACGTTCATAGTTTCGACAGGGATACCTTTTAACCATGTTATTGTCCATTGTCCCATTCATTTCAGAGTATGATTAACAGAATGAATTCAAAACATGCTTTTCACATTTTGTATTTCTTTTCTACTTTTCTGTTATTTTGCAAGATAAAAAGCCATTTCCCTGGTTTGGTGACCAGCTGAGTGACAATGCCATTCACTGGTAGTAATTTAACCGAACAAGCTGGCTCATGATGAGACCCCTTGTCTTATAATTCTAAGCCATTACCCTGTTTTGGTATGCAGTATTGGTAATGTCAGTTAAACTATTTCCCTATGATCATGGTAAGCAGGCTTGTAATAAGATCTCTTATCCTTTATATCAAATATTTTAGAATTACACTCTGAGTAATCATAAGCTTTGGTGAGTGGGATGGACAATTTTCTCCTTAAGAGTAAATGGATGACAAGGCAAGAGTTAAAGATGTTGAAGTTGGATTAGTTCCTATTTTGATATTGATAACCTTTTTGTGGCCAATTTGAAAACATAAAATGATTTACAATATTTCCAAACTTTGAGAAGCGTTCACAAAAATTGAAGTGTGGTTTCAGAATGCAATTATACCTAGTTTCCTAGAAATTATCCCTTTTGTTTAAGACTTCTATTATTTTAAAAGTAAATATCAACACTACTTGTTTTGAGAAACTTTTAAGTACAACAAAGGTCAATGGAAGATACCTCACAACTTTATTTTCTAATGGTCCTACAAACTACAAAATTCTATTAAAAAAAGAGAAGGGGTTACCTCCTCAATTGAAGAATTTTTTAAGATAAGGCCATTAACAGGGAGAGAATCTCTCAAACCTGATAAATCTTGTAATATGAAGGTCGAATGGCCTATCTTCTCACAGATCTGAAATGGCCCAAGCCACATCTTCTGGAACTTGGTGTGTTTTCCCTTATCTTCATGGGCTTTGTCCCATTTCAGAACTAAATCACCGACTTGAAATTGTTTTGAACCGGATGAGACTGAATCAAAGGATGACTTGATGATTTGTTGATGTTTTGCATGAATAACCTTGGCTTTTTCTCTTTCCTCTTCTAATTTTAGAATTTGGTCATGTCTAAGTTGAATAGAAGAAGAAGGGCTTTCCTCAATAAACTGAACTAGGGCTAGAGAAGGAAGGACAAGATTTGTTGGTAGCACTGCTTCTTTTCCATACACAATATTAAATGGGGAAGAACCTATGGAAGCCTTCTGCGTTATCCTATCAGCCCATAGTGCAAATATTAAGGATTTGCGCCATTTTTTATGATTCTGTTCGATAGTTCGCTTAATAATTTTAATCAGATTTGTATTTGTAGACTCTGCTAAACCATTACCCTGGGGATAGTAATTAGCAGAATATTTCAATTTAATTCCTCTTTTTATAGCGAATTCAAACATAGTATTGCTTGAGAAGTAAGATGCATTATCAAAAACAAGAGCATTTGGGACACCAAACCTGGTAATGATGAATTGATCTATGAATTCAATAATTGCCTCAGAATTTGTTGTCTTTAAAGGAATTGCTTCAACCCATTTAGTAAAATAATCAGTAGTGGTAAGGATATACTTATGTTGTTTGGAAGAATGTGGAGTAATTTCTCCAATGATGTCCAATCCCCATTGCTCAAATGGTTGTTCAATGTTGACTGGTTGCAAAGGGAAAGCTGGTTTTCTTTGTCTTCCACTAGAAGTTTGACAATTTCGGCATTTCCTTACATATTCATGAGCATCTCTAAACAGATTGGGCCAATAATATCCAGCATGAATGATATTTTGGCTGTTGTATCAACTCCAAAATGTCCTCCTACTGGTCCATCATGTAATTCCTGCAAAACCTTTTGTGCTTCAGGTTTTTCTAGGCATCTTAATAAGATTGAATCATAGTTTTGCCTAAAAAGCACATCATCAATAATTGTGAAATTTTTTTCTTTTAATCTAATGGCCCTTTTGTTTTTCTAAGACAGGTTAGGAGGTGCATATCCATTTTTCAAATAAAATATTAAGTCAGCATATTGTGATTCAGAGTCAGTGATATTTATTTGGTTGATCTCTTCGGTTTGATCTGTATCACCTGATTCTTGAATGTGGGATGCTCCTGCTAATAACTTGCAAAAACCTTGGCCTCTAACAATCTTTGCTGGTTTAATTTCTAAGTCATATTCTTGAAGTGTTGTAACCTAATTTGCCCTTTTTTCACCTAATTCCCTTTGGATTAATAGTTGCCTTACTATAGGGAAAGGAACTATAACTTTTGTATGGGCTTTTAAAAGGAAGGGTCTGTAATGTTTGACAGCTTTATATACAACAAAGGCTTGTTTTTCTACTTCGGAGTAATTCAATTTAGCACCCTGAAGATTTGAACTATAGAATGAAATGGGTGCTTCCAAATTGTGATTGTTAATCTATGTGAGTACTGCTGCATAAGACAAATCGGATGCGATAGTATACAATGTGAAATGATTAGAAAAATTAGGAGTATTTAAAGCAGGGGCATTGATTATTGATTGTTTGATTAAATCAAACGCTTCCTTTTCTGCTGATCCCTATCTAAAGACTGAATTTTTCTTAATCATAGTTTGAAGTGGCAAAATGATTTGAGAAAAGTCTGGAACGAGTCTTTTGACAAAATTGATTTGGCCTAAAAATGATTGCATGGATTTTTTATTATGAGGGAAAGGGATTTCAAAGATTTCTTTGATCCTGTCTGGATCAATATAAATGTCATCTTTAGAAATAATAAAGCCTAAGAGCTTTCCTTGGTCAAGAGCGAAGAAGGATTTTTTAGGGTTAAGTGAAATACCGTACCTTTTGCAGCGTTGAAAGATTTTATTAAATCATGCAAATGATTGGATTTCTCTTTAGAAAATACAATAATATCGTCTAAGTAGGCGACTACTGTTTTGTTAATCAACCCTTTAAAAGCTATATCCATCGCTCTTTGGAACATGGCTCCTGCATTAATAAGTCCGAAAGGCATTTTCTGATATGCATACGTTCCCCATTTTGTTCTGAATGTGGTTTTTAGTCGGTCATCAGGATGGACCAAAACTTGGTTATATCCTGAAAAACCGTCTAAAAAGGACATTAACTCAGAGCCTGCCACTGATTGGAGTATCTGCTCCATAGTAGGTAATGAGAAATTATCTCTTAGGCTCCCCTTATTCAAATTTCTGAAATCTATACAAATCCTGATGTCGCCATTTTTCTTTCTGACTGGCACCATATTGGAGACCCAGTTTGAGTGCCGAACGGGAAAAATAATCTTAGCTTTCAAGAGTTTATTGAGTTCCGATTTTATTTGACTCTCTAAGTTCGGATGTATTTTTCTCAACTTCTGTTGAATTGGTTTCTATTCGGGAAGCATTGGAATGGTATGCTGGATGATGGATGTATCATATGTCTTTAAATCGTCATATTTCCAAGCAAAAACATGTTTATTTTTCCGTAACAGTCTAATGAATGCTTCCTTCTCTTCCACGAAAAGTCCTAATCCTAAATTAATGTTTTGAGGAGTTTGCTCAGTGCCAAGTTTTATCAATTCAAACCTTAAGGTAGAACTTTGGAGCTTTGTATTGGTCACAGGTTTAAACTTGTCTTTAATATCATAAAGATCCTCAAGCTTCACCACAGGCTTTGGGTTTGAATTTTCCTTGTGTTTACCTCGCATTTGAAGGTCATGCTCGTTTTCCTCAATGATTTGATCATCATAGGACTTTTCGGAAGTTAAAAACTATAAAATGTCTTCATCGTGGTTGAATACTCTCCAATTAGTGACATTGTCAGGAATCGATGGCCTAAAAAGTAATTCTACTGAAAATCTATCTGGGCTATAATCTTCGGAAGGTAGGAGCTTGGAAGCAACATTGGCTAGCAGGTCGGCTGCTGAATTTTGAGACTTGGGAATGGAAGAAATATTGAATGCTAAGAAGTGGGAGGTGAGTTCCTGTACCAACGACTGATAATGTTTGAGATGGCTAGAAAGACAATGAATTATATTCCTTACCTGGTTAATAATAATTTCAGAATCTCCAAACACTTTCAAATATTGGACATTGAGGCCAATCGCTTTATATAGTCCTTGGACTAAGGCTTCGTACTCAGCTGTATTATTCGTGCATTCAAACTCTAGCCTACTGGACAGCATTGTTTTTTCTCCCTGTGGGCTAATCAAAATACATCCTGCTCCTGAGCCCTTTCTAGACTTGGACCCATCGAAATACAATGACCAAAATAAAGAAGTATTAACAATTTTATTTACAGTTTCCTTAGTATCATTAAAACATCTTGACCTATCTGTTTGTGAATAATTTTCGATCTGAGATGTGGAATTGTTTACTGAGAAAGGAGATGGTTGGGCAGCGAAGTTGCCAAAGAATGACTCTGATGAATAATTTCCCAAAATGTTGTTATTAAATGCTATTGGTTGGTTTTCTTGTTCAAATTCTGTAACTGTATGGGTTATGTGTTTCTCCCGATCGATTTTTATTTGATTTGGCTTACCCTTATAGGGAAGCCACATATGGGACCAATTGGTAGAAATATACCCATGGAGTTTTTCAGACCAATCCCTACTCAAGATCAAACCATAAAATTTAGGTATATCGGCGATTAAGATATCAACTCTTTGAACTACTCTAGGATCAGCTGATAGCCTGATAGTTACTGAGTTGATTTCCCCTAAAACCTGTACTTTAGTCCTGTCCAACTGCACAATATGAATAGCGGACTTTTGGGGTTCAATGTTCAATTTGGAACAAACTGAAGCTGGCATTATATTAGAGGATGCCCCTGAGTCAATCAAACAGTTGTGCAGGTTTCTATTGTAGATCACGTAGGTTAGAAGGAAAGGTGGAGTATGAGAATTTGATCTATCTCCTATCAGAACTGCATCGGTAGCTTCGACCATACCAGAAGGTGGTTGACCTGCATCATTTGCAGCGTTAGCACTGGGAAGGGGTGAAGTAGGAACATCATTTAATTCTTTGAGAAGTAATTTTTGCTGATGTTTTAATTTACTAAGTTCAAACATGGTAATGTTTGCCTTAGTCTTTTTCATGTCATCAACAATATTGTAATCCATTGAATCGGACACTACCAATGTCTTAGATGTTGACGGAATATTTGAGGTTGAAGGTTGGTTTTGTGGAACTGTTACAGGTGGCTTCTTTGGGGGTACCTTTTCCTTTGTTGTTGTGGCACCTATACTTCTTTTCTTCGAAGTTGTCTGAATAGGTTCAGAGGTACCTTTACTCCTGGTAGTGACAGGAAACGCTTCTTCTTCATTTTTTGTATCAGAGTTTGGCAATATAAAATCCCACATTCCATGACATTCAACAACTTCCTCTTCTTCATCAGTTGGTGAAGCTGTGTCTTCTTCTCCTTCTTCAAGATCTGAATCTGCATTAGATATAACATTCGGTGGTTTTGATTCAGTTTTCTTGTAATTCCTAAAGGGTCTTTTGGTTGAGGTTTCAGCTACCTGTTTTTTTATTTCAACCATTTCATTTGACATAGTCTTGAGGACCTTTTGTAGACCCTCCACGTCATATGGATCTTTAGGGGTTTTCTTCTTTGAATCATCTTTAAAAGAAACTTTTTTGGTTTTTCTATCTTCAAGAGCAGCTTTCTTCTCTAGAGCATTAATACGTTTCTCCACAGCAAGTGCTTCTTTCATGTTTTCAGCTAAAGTTGGTTTTCCAGCCCTGTCTACAAAAGTAGCTATATTGACAGGTAGGGCAGTTATATACCACTCGCTTCGGATTTGCTCACTTGGTTTGGAGGCCGTTGGGATTTTATTCAAGAGTTTATTGAATCATGCATTAAATTCTTTAATTGGTTCCCTATGCTCTATCCTAAGATTGGAGAGATCATTTATTATTGTAGCCAAAGACCTATCATCACCATACTTAGTAAGAAACTGTTCTTGGCAAGTCGTCCAACTGGTAATGGAACCAGAAGGCAAGGAAAAATACCAGGATCCTGCTGATCCTTGCAAATTATAAGGGAAAAGCCTAATGGCAACATCTTGCTCCATTACTCCCTTCAAATTAACTGCCAACATGAAGTTATTAATATGTTCCTCAGCTTGTGTTCCATCATCTGGATTAAACTTGGGTAGCCATTTCTCAGGTGCATCAGGTAATGCATGCAATGGAGCAGGCATGTTGACTGCACCAGGCCTGGTTCTTGGATCTGCCATTGTAACCGCAGTAGTGGATGATATTACTGTTGAACTTCCAGAAGTCTGGGAAGGAGTTGATATTAAGGATTGCGCAGGTTGGGATGTTGAAGTTGCTAATCCCTGATGAACAACAATGTGTGATGAGGGAGTGGATGGTTGACTTCGCACTGGGGAAGGTGAGATGGAGGATGTGGATGAAAGTTCTTCACTGTCAGATCCTTTAGTGTTTTTCTTCGCCTTTTTCCTTTTGGGTAAAGGGAACTCAGTAGGTTCAATACCGAGCTTTCCACTCTGAAGTCTGGTGAGAGGGTGAGGTAAATTGAACTGCGAAGTCGCACTGCTTTGAGATACCTTAGATTTCTATGGTGATATCGAGAAACTCTGAAGTTTATGGATGAGAGACTGAACTTCAGGAGATTCAAGACTTAATTGTTCTAGAGTATGGTGGGTTTGAGCAGTGGTAGTTAATTCCTCTTCTTCTTGTTTCGATACTGGAGAACCAGCATGAAATTGGGAAGTGCGAGGTGATGCGGAGGGAGAATTACTCTTAAAATGGTCTGTAGATTTGGGTTTGCTTGCCATTCACAGTTGATGGCCCTCCTTCTAGCGCCAAAAATTTTGATGCCCCGAAAATCGTTGTATCAACATTGGGGGATAACCACTCGGTCCGGACCTTAATACAACTCCTTTTCTGTTTGGAATGGTGGCTCTGACTGGGTATAATGGGACCAGTTTCCCAATAATGAATAAAAGGGGTGGATGAACGATTGATTATCTAATCTAATGATAGGCGAATAACTTAATCTATCAGCAAAAATAAAAGAACTACTACTAATCCCGGGAACTATTATTCTTTGAAATGTAGTGTTTGATGATCTTTGTCTATTGACAGGCATATAGATGACTCTATCTAATAAACATAGACATTTATTCATTCAAGGATTACTTTATTTAAATAGTTAAACAAAGTGATTAACACAATATTGCTACACTTATCATTTATATCATCGATACATATATGATCAGAAGAAATGCATACTGTAAACATCCAATAGTGGAAGGAATAAAGAATGTTGTTAAAACACATACATATATCTGATAATAGCAAAAGCGATCAAATGACAATTCATATAAAAAGAATGAATCCAGACATAGATAATAATACCATATGAGCTGCTTATCACTCCCAATATCAATCGCTATTTGAAATTCTTCTTCCAACGCAGAAATACTTTCAAACAAAGACAGTAGTGCACATTCGCATAAAAGCTTCTTTGTCAAAATCAGAATGATTGGTCTAGTTTTATAAAAGAATATACCTGAAGTGCAATAGTGCAACTTCACGTTTTAAGTCATATACAAAACTTACGACCCTTTCCAAATACAATGAAAGGGTCTATTAATAATTAATTAAGCTAACTACCTATGAAACTGAAATCCTACTTAATTGGTATCAATTGATCTTGAATATCTCCTTCACAGCAATCTGGCAGTCGGCGGCATGAATCATCATTTAGGCTGTTTGCCTTTAAACCTGAGATGACATATCGCAAGCATTGGCTCCACTTCGGGTGGTCTGTTGAGGCAAGAATTGAGTTGGGCGGCACAGGTGGCATCCTGAATATCGGGAATGATATACCCGATTGCATCTGTAAGGCATTTGAGGGCGGCTCTCTGCATGTGTGGTTTGACTAAGAAGAACCAATAGGTGTCCCATGTCAAACTGTTAATTCCTGCGATTAATCTCCCATTTTTCTATAGTTCCGGATAACATGACTGCTCCAATGTTTTAGCCACTGTCAATTTACCTGGAGTACATTGAGAAATCATGTTAGACAAGTAGAGAGTATTATTAACCAATTCAACCAAATTACTTGTGGTTGATTTGCATCTTGAAATTGCTCTCTCTGCTTTCATTAACTAGGATTGCCATTCTGTAAATAATATCTCCTTATGTGATTCTAAAATCTTTGGTAAATTAGCCGCCTATCCCTGATCGGTATCTTGCCACTCAAGAAAATTAGTTAATGTTTCATCGGCTTGATCCAAGTCTGTTCTAGCTTTATCCAATTTTTCACTTATTGATGTCGTCAAATCGCATAACGGTTTCGCCTGGGCGATT
Organism: Pinus tabuliformis; assembly: GCA_031772625.1. NCBI lineage: Eukaryota > Viridiplantae > Streptophyta > Pinopsida > Pinales > Pinaceae > Pinus > Pinus tabuliformis. The sequence continues at coordinate 802,266,329 of CM062811.1, read as the reverse complement.
TGTTGACATAAAAGCTTTATCTGTGTTATCAATGCCTTGTTTATCTGTAATGCCTCTACTCTGAATTCAGCTATCTGTGGAAGATTCTTTGTTTTCTCTAGCTGGGCTGATAGTTGAGCAATCTGCTCATCTTTTGACTTCAGCATTTGTTCATTCGCTGCTTTTAGTTGTGCCAATGCCTCAGACAGCTCTTTCTGCTTTTGAACTGCGTTGTAATCAATCCTCTGTTTCTCTTCCTGCAATTGTTTAGTCAATTGATTATTTTTTTTTTTTTTTGTGTTACCAAGTGTCGTTCTGCCTGCTTCGCCTTTTGCTGTGTCTCTGATAGTTGTGCTTGCAGTGAAAAGATCTCCTGGTCTTTTGTTTTTAATAAAATACTCACCTCTGATGCCTTGTCTATTGTTGCTGCCGAATAGGCTCCAGCATATTGTGATAGTTTTGTTAGGTCATCAAAGGGGTCAAATTCCTCTTTCCAAACCACGTTGCCCGTCACTGTTTGTTCTAGGAATAGGGAAGGTTGATCAGTCCTTCTCCTCTTCCTCTGTCGTTTTACCACAACTTTGTGTCTTGGGCTATAGAAGACATCTAAGGGAGGAATTTCTTCTATTTGCAAAATAATCTGATCGAAGGGATCCTTTGGGATTATCTCTACTTCTTTTGAACTGGGTAGGCCGCTGGTTCCACTTGGAACCTGTTTTGAAGTTGTCTCCTGTGTATCAACCGCTTTTGATGTCTCGGCATCTTTAGAGCACTCAAGATTACTTAATATTGAGTCGAATTGCTACCATTCCTGAAGCAATTTCGGGTCAATTTGAGTATCTACATTCACCTCTATACTACTCTGTTCCTGCTCTTTCGTCTGGGTTTCCTCTTGTCTTTTCATATGCACTTCCTCCTGTTCTTTCGATGTAATAGGAAGTTCCTTAGTAAGTCGCTGTTCAGGCTCGCTTGATTCTGTTGTTGGGGTTGTTGCTAACAGATCTAGAGGCAAAGTTTGCAACCTCTGTTCTCTAAGTCTGTTGAATTCAACTAACCCGACATCTTTGTATTCCATTCTAGCCAGCGATTTAACTTGCAACATTGACTCGGCTGAGGAGAAAAGGTCATCAAACTTATCTTCTTTATGATCAAACTTTGTCAATTTGGCCTGTTCAAGTGCATTATAGGCGACTTTGTTTGGATCAAATTGCCTATTAGGGAGAGTTGCTAGAGTTAATGACTTCATTTTTTCAGATTCTTTCTCTTCATGTTTGAAATCATGCAAAGTGTAGACACCACATCTCAGAGGGAAAGAGGGCCAGACCTGCTTCTTATTTTTCTTTAGAGTTTGTGTAACCCCTTCGGAGATAATCTGATAGGCTATCTCCCTCGCCAGAAGTTTATCAGGTATGTACAAAGGAAGGACATGAGGTTTGGCTTGGTTGCTGAAAATTCTTATATAAGTAAATTTTTCCTCTCCGAACCATCTTCCTATTGATGTCAAATCAATCCATGCTTGGTAGGAAATCTTAGGAGCAGGTTTATCAAAAATAGAATAATGAATGGATAACATAAAGCCATTGCAGACTTGATATAAATGGTGCTTGTAGTAAGTTTTCCACAACTTCTGATGGTATATGTGAATGGGCATGGGGTCTTGTGAAGTCCACCTCCATCTGAGCACGGGAAATTCAGAATTAAAACACAGGGTGTCTAGTATATAAGCACTGTAGTAGAATGGGGGAATAAGCCTTTCAGTGACGCAGGTTTTGCTTCTAAAATCAAGAACTGTGGTTGCTAGCTTATCTGACAGTATAGTTTCCCAATCCATTATTTCACTATTACATGCTGCTTCCATCAAGGGAACCATTTCTATAATGAAATTAGTGGAATCGTGCAACCCCCACAATCTACACATCATTATCCCAACGTAACAATAAGGAGAACATAGAGAATCAACAGAGTACTTACCCGAAGATTCATGCTTGTGTTTTGCCGGATTTTGCCTCCAATCCCGAATGGGTTCAGATTCAATTTCGTTCTCATCTCGGAATTTCTCCAGAAATGCCTTGTTGTACTTCTTCTCTGGCACAGGCAAATGATACATTTGCCTCAAATCATTAGATTGAAATGAACCGAAGATTCTCCCATCTCTGGTGCAGAAGGTTCTGTCTGTGATTGGGATTTCCTCAATTTCCCACCTCACTACATCCATATATGGGAGAATTTGTTCCCGAGTTGCTATCCGATGAAGGAAAGAGTCGGCTAAGTCCTTTAGAGTAGCATCAGATTTTCGAGTGGTATCTACTGTGGCTTGTACTGCTGTCACCTCAGGTTCTTCGGCCTCAATCAAATTATAGGTACTTTGCCAAGTAGTTTTGCCGAGTCCTAGACATGTAGTATCGGATATCAATCCTTTTCTTTTAGTTCTTGGATCAGCGATGAGTTTTCCTATGGCTGGCGAAGCGGAAGCGATTGCAGTTTTCTTAGACTTCTTCCCCATTCTGCTTGAATCTATTACTTCGGAAGAGTTCTGCACAGGAGTGAAAATGAACATAATACAGAGAATTGGTAGCGCAAACCAAATATGAGCGAGATATATTGATCAATGCACGATGAAGGATTAACTTAAAGTGGCTGCGGATACAATCTGTGAAAAGATTTTTAGGCTTACTATTTCATTAAATGGCCGTTAAAACCTGCCAATCCTTTAAATTCCCATCATATCGCTTATTGGCCGAATGATTTGTTTAAGCGTGCCTTGGATGTTTTGGCGGTTGAGCGCAGGTGAATCACTGTTTGGAAGATAAGGCTTTTAATACGAATTAATCGTAATATCCTTGCTGTAACAATTCTTTGAAATTCGCGCTTTTGGCTTTATCGCAATCGGGCGTCGGGGGAAAACTTAAATTGTTATATTGGTTCCTTTTGGAATCCCCGATTCCCGATAGTGATATCGCATCGCATTGGGAGTATTAACTGAGCATTTTGAAAAGCATGCATGGTACATCCCCGATCGTCGATAGCGATATCGCATCGCATCAGAGTGAAAGGGACTTTATCGCATCGCATCGGAGTGAAAGGAACTTTTGTTATGCTAACTTATTATTGCCGATATCCGATAGCCTATTGCGTGTTGTTGCGTCGGAGAAAACCAATGGGTCTTTAAATTATGCCTCCTTTGTCATTGCGACATGCGATCTTGCGATCGCTTTATCGCAATGATAAAAGATTAATCATTTATATATTATAAGACCAAATAATTGGTTTATCAAAAAGGTTTTGTAATGTTTTCATTTTGTTTTCAGACCTTTTTGAAAAATACAAAGTTGATACCAATTAAAATAGAAAGGGACCCATTTCATATTATAGTTTTGAGAACAAAAATGATATGAAATGGGGGGTTGTTGTAGAGCACAACACTGCCAACATGTCAGGGGATCTCCCCAGTAAGAAGCCCCAACTAGACCTCAGACCTTTTGGTGTAGGAGTCCCAACAGTGGGTCGTACAGTAATGCCTTGACCACAATTTCATACAGAGGCAGGAAACTAAGATAACTCTGTTGGTAGAAAGGGTGTGACAGATGAAGTGAGCCAAAAAAAAACTGCATGAGAAGTTCTAACACACAGGGGTTGAGATGAGTGCGCGCCTTGGAAACATGTGATAGCACAGAGTTAAGAAGGGAACACATGAGCAGAGATGCATCACAACATGGAACGCAAGTTAGCTAGCAATCCAAAGTGATGGTTAAACCAACAACACATTTCAGAAAGATTCATACATACATACACAGATAGCTATACATGCATGTGTAAGTAAACATATACATATATCATTTAGAGTAAACCAGATATCATAGAATAAAATACAACATATGTATGAAATGTGCTGGCTCTTATTATAGTAAGAAATGTAAGTTCTAGTCATACAATACACCCATGTCCAAGCACTAGTTCTGATAACAGAATGTTACAGTCAGAACTACCTGCTCCGCCAAAGAGATATAGTAGTTCTATGCAGTGGATAAGCCTAGGATCATTATAATACTGTCCAATCTCTCTCTAAGATAGTCCTATCGGAAGCTTGGGGTGACCCTTGACATTCCCCTTTATGACAGTTCATCTACCCTCATGACTCTTCATTTACTCTATGATTGTTACATCCAACTATCAACACTTGACTTACACTTGACAAGACGTTACATTACAATGCACATGTACCCATGTGAGACAAAATGGCTTGATAAATCCATGTTAGACATCACTATGACTTAGACAACCATGGAAGTCCAACTCTTCAACATCCTCACGATGATCAACAGTAGCGTACTGCTACCAAGATCGATAGTCTGCGATGGTGTTCGTGTGCTCCAAGGTGACATCTTTTTGGAACCTGACTCTTGCCTCCATAGCATTTGGGTACACTGCTCGGGTTCCTCTGTCCAACTTGTCTAAAAGCATGTGCATCATTGTCTTCAATGCGGTTGAACCAACAACATACTTGTGCATGATGCCTACACTTATGGGCAAGTCTGGGCTAGTGGCAATGCGCATCAACTTGTCGAAGTAGGAGCCAAGTTCTAGTCGGACATGTGCCTTTGTCTTCACCTTGGTAAGAGTCCCAATAGTTGGGATTGCATGTGCGTGCACCACAATATCCATACTCTTGAATACACATGCATGGGAAGCCTGTATACTAGTGATGAGATGCAAGAGATCTTCATAGTTCTGGATCTGACTCTGGATACGTGCCTTCAGCTTGACCGCTCTAGGCTTCATCATCTTAGGCAAGTGAAGTGGGGCTCCCTTGTATCTCATCATCCATGTTTGCATATAATCAACATCAGTATACAAGTCCACCAAGATACGTTCTCTTCTAGCACATCGCTGTTGCCATCCATTGAGATGGATGACTCCCTTATGTACAATACCAAACTTGGAGTACAATGCTTGCAATACTGTGTCAAGGGACAATACTTCACCTAGTATTTCGTTCTTTAGTTCAGCTTGGGCGGGTGCTATCACCAACTCTCCTCCTTGCTTGGTCGTCTGTAGTTCCTTAGCCATTCGCTCATTCTCAGGGAAAATTTTAAGAACCCCCCCTAAATTTATAAATATAATAAATGGGCGAATCTCCATGGTATACAGGAAAAATGGAAGGCGATTTTATCAATAATATAATATGTATATATAATTTTTTGGCGAATCTCTCACCAGGCATGGCGAATATTTTACTCAATTATAAAATCTTGTAAGATATCGGTGAGTCTTTCACTAAATAATAAAACTTTGTAAATTCCTAGGCTACATGCTGGTTTAATTCCCCCATTTAAATAGGCTACATTCCAGTTGAATACCATGGGTCAATACCATGTGCCATTTTGGTGAATACCATGGGTCAATACCATGTGCCATTTTTATTTTTATTAATTCTAATATTAGGGTTAACAATGGTTTTTTGCATGGTATTAATAACAATCTAGTCCATGGTATTTGTCCCATAGTATTTTGGCCATAGGTTTCACCTAAATATAACCCATTTTTTGAGTGTTCGTAAATATAAGGTGACTTATGGAGTAAATATAAAATAATGTTTTATTTGTTTACCATACCTCTTGTTTATTTATATTTTTATTAATTTACCATACCTCTTTTACAAATATGGTATTTGGCCCATAGGATTCACTTAAATAAAACCTCTTTCTTGAGCCTTCATAAATAGAACGAGGGTTATGGACTAAATATAAAAAGAGGTTTTATTTATTTACGATATGTCTAGTTTATTTATATTTTTATTTATTTACCATACCTTTTGAGTAAGTATAAAAAGATGTTTTATTTATTTACCATACCTCCACTTTACTTATATTTTTATTTGTTTACACCCTTACATGTATATAAGGTGACTTATGGAGTAAATATAAAAAATGTTTTATTTATTTACCATACCTCTCATTTATTTATATTTTTATTAATTTACCATACCTCTTTTATAAATATGGTATTTGGCCCATAGGATTCACTTAAATAAAACCTATTCTTGAAAATGGGCGAATGGATTCACTTAAATAAAACCTATTCTTGAAAATGGGCGAATGGAAGGTTGTAAGTCCTAATTTCAAGGGCTAAATTTACCTTTTTTACCCTCTCCCTTAAAATAAGGTGGGCTATTTGAGGTGATTTGTAAAAATGTACTATGATACAAAATATTCGCCCACTAAAAATTTAAAACCCCTTAATTTCGCCAAAGGGCGAACATTCGCCCCTAAAATTATCCTTGCTCATTCTCAACTATGAGAAAGCGAACACTCAAGCTAGTGGCTTTGACATACACTCTGGAAGCATCGGCAAAGGCAGCTTGATGTTTGCACACTTCAGACACGATCACTCATTCCTCAACTTGAACAGGAGATGTATGATCTTCCGAAGTCAACACTCTATGAGACTGCACAACTCTATGTTGAGACTTGTCAAATGAGATGTTGTGCATCTCTCATTTCGGATAATCTCCAAGGATCTGTATCCAATTGTTGAAGTTTTTCCTCTATCTCACGAGCGAAGTCTTGCTTATGTGATGGTTCAGCCTGTCTACATGATGCCAGCTGTTCTGATGAGTCCAATACATGTATGGGCGTTGTTTCATCCATTTTCACATGTTGCGCCCCCTGCTATCCCTGTTGTTGTTGTGCTTCCCTCTCCTATTTGTGCAGCTCGTGCTCCTTCCAGAGTTGCTCCTTCAACTTATGCAACTCCTTCTCCATTTCCTCCATTCTTCTCTTCTCCCTCTTCCTTTGCACAATTCACTTGTTTCATTCTTTCCTCTTTGCTTCTATAGCCATAGCTTCTTTCTCCACAAGTGGATCTGCTCGGAACTTGCAGCTTTTCTCTTCTTGCATGTGATCGACAATATTCCTCTTTCCCTTGTTTCGCACTGGTATGCTTACTTCTACTGCTCTCCGAGATACTTCTTCACACTACCTCTCTAACCCTTCAATAGCGCAACTGACCTATTCATTAGGTCTAGATAAGTCATAACAATATCTCCATGGGCCCTCCTCCGCCCAATGACATGCCCTGAGGATCCTGTTGAACTATAATCTCATGTAGTGATCATTCACAACACAATGTGGGTCATACAGATTGTAACTATGGAGGTCAAATTTATACTTCGTCATATGTTCTACTTCGACATCCACTTGCTTGAAACTCCAGGTCTTGTATAACCCAATTTGCAATGTAAGAATGGGCCAAGGTGCCTTCTTCTTCCGATGCAGTCTAGTTGTCAATCCTACCAAGATGTGATATGCTACTTCTTGCATGATGAGTATGTCCAAGGAAAACTTTGGTAGAACATGCAGAGGCTTCTCCGCGTTGTACATTCGTATGAAGGTGCCAGACCATGAGGCATACCAATCAGTAATGTATATCAATGCCTCCATTGCTTCCTTCGACATGCAGGGTGGATCCTGTTCGAATATCATCTTGTAAACTGGGGTAGAAAAATGATCAGACAACCGTGTGATAACTCCTCTAAAGCTGCATTTGTATAACAACTTACAATAAGTGTTCACAACAGTCTTCATCGTTGACCATGCCCACTTCAAGCCTAGGAGCTCCTGTTAGGCACAGATTGCATCCAAGATGTAGGAAGACATGTAGATTTATTCTTTCATACCTTCGGGTGACTATCGAGCCCTTGCTACCTGTTCCTTTAGTTTCCATCCCAGTTACATGGTTTTCCTTCTCTGGCCAGTTGGTCCAGCACGATCACCCAACTCTGTGGGAAGGTTTTCGTGCTTTCTTGGAAACACAGTTGACATGAAAATATCACCAAGTATTGATATTCCTTCTGAAGTATCTTCGTCTTGTAGATCTGGTTGGGTGTCATCTTGAATCTAGTTGGCTCCTTTACCCAATTCTTCAAAATGTCTCTAGAGTTGGCACTACTGCTGAGTTTGTTGAAGGGAGACTCCTTGATAGTCACGGGCTCCGACATATGATACATCTCATCATAATCTTGTGCCCAAAAGGTTGCAATCTTCATCCTGCTAACACTGCTCAAAGTCATTGTCACAGGATCTGTGTGTGAGACGATCCAGTGTATCATGTTCGCGCATGGGAACGTAGGGTCTTTGCATGCAATCCAGTACAAGCCAGACTTGTGAATGTTCATGTATACTTGGTAGTCCTCGAGTTCTTCCCCAAAATTTCCTGAAAATGCATCATTGACCTCTTGCCATTTCAGCTTGATGTCCTTGTCTAGAAATAACTTGGTATCTTGCTAGATCGGTAGACATGTGGAGACTTGCTCTATTGTTGCTCTAGTTGCACTTTCGTCAGTGTCCTATGATCCTGATCTCTTGGAGGCCACTGATCCTGTTCTGCTAAGAGGCAGATGAACACCTAAAAGATCCGGAGGAAAAGGGCCATGAATGGCAAGAAATCTGTCAGTGAAAACCAAAGCATATTTGGGGAATGACATAACATGTACCTCGGGAAAGATACGAAAGGATTTCTCAATTTCTTCTGAGAAGTTGGGAGACTGGCTACCAAACTTGTGCAAAAAGCAGTCTAGACTCTCTTGGGAGGTTGACTGGCTACTGTATTTGTGCAATGTGCAATCCAGGCTGACTGCTGACTATTGGAATTGCACAATGTGTAATTCCAGCTGGCAATGACTATAGGCTCAGTGACTACATTGCGAAATTTTCTGGGCTAGTAGTCACTGTCTCTAAGAAACGCGTAAAGAAATCCTGGAGGACAATCACTGGGCAGAAATGCGCATTTCTAGAGAGGAAGATAGAGCCTTCCTTCTTTGTATTGCGCAATGCTGTCTGGGTGAGGCAAAGTCCAGGCCAAGGCTGGCTTGACTTGTCGACGGGCAACTGAAAGAAAATGTGAAAGTGAATGCATGGTGATAGTGAGTGTAAGAAGAAGTGACTGATCGTGCATGCAAACATTGAATGAAAGATTCAACAAACAAAACAATATGCATGTGGGTGAAGCAAGTCGCTGAATCGACAACCGTTAGTGCAAAACAGTTTCATGCATGCGACAACAGTAAGATAGCATCTAAAACTAAAACGGGTATAGTACAAGCTAGTATTCATGTAAACGACAACAAGCATTCAAAGAAATCAAGAAAACATCACTCACACAAGCGAAAACACAAAAAATGACATAAATGTTGAAAAGGACAAGTTGAGACCACTTACCTGTGAATAGCTGAGTCAGATGTGTCAAAGAGTCTTGGATGTGTTTTGGGATGTCAGAGATCCAGGTTCAATGTGAAAGAATGAGCTTTGATGTGTCGAATAAATAATTTTGGGTTCATGACGCGCATGCTACAAGTCTAGGAAAAAGTGACACTTGGAAGAAAGATTCCAAAACGATCTTTGCATGTAACCTCCAGCTGCTAAAAATAGCTCCCTAAATCAAGGGATGATTTTTTCATGTTTCCTTTTGCTATTTTGGGAAAAAGCAAGCCATGCATGCAATTCAAGTTTCCTTGGTCCCGAGTGGAACTGGTCAACCCAACTGCACAAGCAAGAGGCTGCTCACCTGCTAAGAGAAAATGCACATTTCTGGGTGGGAGCTAGGTTGGCTGCCCAAGAGATTTGTGCAATTTATGGGCAGAACAATTGATTTCTGCCTAGGATTCCGCAATTCCTGGGCTGAGTAGCCTTGCTGGGAAGAATTGCGTGATTTTCTGGATGAAACCTGACTCATAGAATTTTGCAATTCTGGAGCCCAACGGGCTACCAGAAAAAATTGCACAATTTTTAGAGGGAAGGTTGGTTGCCCTCCAAAATTGTGCAATTTCTTGGTGGAGCTACTCAGCATGCAACTGGACCAAGTTTGAAGGAACAACCTGTGAGGGGAATGCATCAAGCTTTGATAGAAATGTTGTCTTTTTGCAAGAAAAATTACTGAATCTTGTGTACTTGATGATGCAAGACATGGTGCTGTGAAAGGTTGGTAGGGAGGCTCCAAAACGATGCTAAGGAAAAGTTTTGGAGGGTGGTTGTAGCCGCTACTACACTTGGCGACACACTAGTAGAACACTAGCTCTCTGAATGGACCTTGTTCATGAAAATAAAGTCTAACACCTCTGGAAGTATTGTTTAGTTCTCAGTTCATCTTGGTTTCACACAAGCTTGATTGTAAGATGTAGCATCTACCAAGCTCTTATTCAATTGACACACATTCCAAGCCAAGGCAACACAGTTTTTTCGATTGGGGTCGAGGGGTATATTGGTGCACAAGCAATATAATCGTCAGAGTCTTAGTTTAAACTCCGTTATTGCTTTGCTGTGAGTAAGCTTAGACATTACCTTGACGGAGTCACATATGAACACAAGCATGGCTTCACTATGAGCGAGCCTAGTTAGTACCCCGGCAGAGTTACTTGCATCACCTCTCTGCGTAGGAAGCCTTTCTCTTCTTTCGCCTTATTCATTTTTCACTGTTCATTTTTTCATTTTCATTTTTTTCAACTGTGCATAGCACTTATTCATTTCAGAGGTAGAAGAGGGATCCCAACTTATTGAGAGCCGAAGAGGTTGTTCCTGCAGAGAAGTAGTTTATTATATCTCTGACATGTCTGCTAAGGTTTTACCCCTCACCTTACTCTACTTGACTGAACTAACAAGGGTTAACCCAAAAACAACCAACTAGAGTACGTGACACTAGTTAGCGCGCAAGCATTGTGTTTTCACCGAGGTTCACTTCGGAAAATATGTATTTTCCATTGACGTATCATGGACTAAAAGTAACAAGTTCTTGATACATAGGTAGGATGACAAATAACCAAGTAGTGATAGTTTCACAAGGCCTCTTGTACTTTACCCAAGTTCTTTCAAGAGTCCTACATGGTTTCATGTGAAACTAACCTACAAATGAAAACAAGCAAACAAACAAGCAACAAAGAAAAGTAGAAGTAGAAGCAAAAGTGAAAGGAGAGCGAGTAAGTAAACAAGCAAGCAAGCAAACAAACAAACAAAAAAAGCAAGCAAATAAGAATGCGAGTAAACAACAGAAAGAAAACACTACTCCTACTCCTAAACTAACAGTGCATGGGCCTGATCACGTGAAGTGATATTTCCAATGCAGCCATCGACGCATTGGTTAACCCATGTTGGTGAAGGCTTGGTCCGCCAGCAACTCGATTGTGCGAACCAGAAAGAAAGGAAGATATAACAATGAAGACATACACACTTCATGTTTCAAAGTGTCCACAGGACCTAAGTGAATGCAAGTACATGACAAGCAGTTCGTGGACTTATCACGGTGTTGTGTGACACTATGTGTAGCTTTGAAGCATATGCACCCTATTGACTGTGACATACAAGCAAACGAAAGAAACAAAGATAACTTGTGTCATGAATGCGTTATTGCAATGTAATATTCCTCCAATGCATGAGCGATAGGATCGTGCAGTGCGATTGCAGGAAGCATGATCTATGTGTGAGATTGATCTTCAATACATACAGATGAGTGATGAGGATGCTTGGGTGATTGAACAATTTCTTGGTCAAAAGTGAAACCAACCTCAGGACAGCGAGGACCTGACATAACCATCAACTTAGGCTGAAGTGCATTGATAGGCTTGGGTGTTTCCACTTCATCATCAAATAGATCATCATAAACTGATGGTTTTGAAAAATCAATTGCGATAGAATCATGATCGTGATCAAATATGGAAGAAAATGGATCTCAGCAGCCACATTAAAAAAAATCAATGATTTCATCGACATCCTCATGATCTGATAAATCAAACAGAGGGGTAGATGGAAAGCGAACAAATTCATCATCTGTGTTTTGGAAAAGGCAGATTAAATATCAAGTGGATTTTCAATGAATAACTCATTCTCTCTGTTGTCGGATAATGGACTAACATTCGGTGTATCTGCGAGTGATCAACAATGGGTGCATCCATAGATGAAGATACACATGCAAAATCATGGATAGCAGGTTCACCAAAGATATCAAGGGAAGAACGTAGGGGGCTCGAATGGAAGGGAGTCATCCTTCGCCGAGTGTGGATGCTCAAGATCCCAGTCATACTCTTCATGAATGACAATGCATGTTGGTTGTGCAACACCAAATTCGTTAGTGGCTTTTTCCTCATTCACAACAAGTGTAGAGTTCGAAATGGAAGAACATAAGACAGTATCATTCGAAGGAACAACCAAGTGTGAAGACAGAGGTTGTGGACAAAATGCATATGACATCTCGATGGACTCACAACCAAATCTGCACGAAAATTAAGCAAAGTGATGTTGGGAGGATGTGACATCTGAACAGGTGCGTGAGCATGATCTTCAACATCACTCTATAGTGGTGGGGTTGTTTGATGAGGGGACGGTGGGCAGTCACTTGTGACAGTGACCACATCCATCTGTAATTACATAACTCCATCACTGAAGAATACAGAGCGAGGCTTGATTTCAAACTTCTTCTTGGAACGAGCATATTTCTTAATGTAATACTCGAATCAGTCCCAAATATAGAAAATTTTCATCTGGCTCTTCGGAGCTTGAAACTGCAAATCACGGAAGCGCTGCCAAAAATCCATAATCGATTCATGCAGAGCCTTCCATTGTTGTAACTGTTTTTGGTCAAGATGTTCTAGATTGAAATGATAGAAAGTGTCTTCAATGAGATCACTAAGGTGCTCAAGTGAGTGCACACTATTAGCCGGTAGGCTAGAGAACCACCGATGTGGAGATTAATGAAGTGTGTACGCAATAAAAAAAACTGGCTTGTTCATCAGAACATCCATCTTCCCCATGAAGCATGTAAAGAAATTCATGTAAGAACTCAAGCTAGGCCACTTTGCCTTCATCATCATACGCGTAAGTGGACAAGTGATTGAAAAAGTCCCCTATGATGGTGACACATTTGTGACTTGAAAAACATTGTGGAGGGAGAAGAGTGCAAGAATCCACGGTAGATATGCAAAGGTTCAAAACAGGATGAGAGGACACAGCTTGTCATCTGGACCTCCTTCTAGCGCGAGAAACATTGATGGTGTTGGAAACACCAACATGTCAGTGGATCTCCTTGGTAAGTAGTCTTAATTAGACCTCAAAACATTTAGTGAAGGAGTCCCAGCAGTGGGTCGTACGGTAATGCCTTGATCATGATTTCGCACATAGGCAAGTAAGATAACTCTATTGGTAGAAAGGGTGTGACAAATGCAGTGAGCCAAGGAAGGTGCATGACAGGTTCTAACACATGAGGGTTGAGATGAGTGCACCCCTTGGAAACCTGTGATATCAGGGAGATAAGAAGAGAAAACACAAGAAAATATGCATCACAACATGGAAGGAAAGCTAGCTAGCAATCCAAAGTGATGGTTAAACCAACAACATATTTCAGAAATATTCATACATACATACTTACATAGCTATACAGGCATGCGTAAGTAAACAAATGCATATATCATTTAGAGTAAACCAAATGGCATAGAACACAATACAACATATGCATTAAATGTGTTGGCTCCTTTTATATTAAGAAGTGTAAGTTCCAATCATACAGTACATCCATTTCTAACCACTAGTTCCAACAGCAGAATGTTACAGTCACAACCGCCTGCTCCTCCAAAGAGATATACTAGCTCTACGTAGTCGAGAAGCCAAGGCTTGTTACAATACTATCCACGGTCTCTCTGAGATTGTCCTATCTGAAGCTTGGCTAACCAAAAGCCTTTACAATGAGTTATGAGGGACAGTCTATAACAAAGGGTGGGGTTACCCTTGACATTCCCCTTTGTGACAGTATATCTACCCTCATGAGTCTTCATCTACTCTATGATTGTTACATCCAACTATCAACACTCGACTTACACTTGACAAGACGTTACATTATAATTCACATGTACCCATGTGAGACAAAATGTCTTGAGCAAGCCATGCTAGACATCACTATGACTTAGACAACCATGGAAGTCCAACTCTTCAACATCCTCGTGATGATCAACAGTAACGTATTGATGCCAAGATCGGTAGTCTACGATGGTGTCCATGTGCTCCAAGGTGACATCTTTATGGAACTTGACTCTTGCCTCCATAGCATGTAGGTACACTGCTTGGTCTCGTCTGTCTAACTCGTCTCAAAGCATGCACATCATTGTCTTCAATGTGGCCAGATGAGTAGCATGCTTGTGCATGATGTCTACACTTATGGGCAAGTGTGGGTTGGTGGGAATGCACATCAACTCGTCGAAGTATGAGTCAAGATCTAGTCGGTACTGTGCCTTTGTCTTCACCTGGGTGAGATTACCAATAGATGGGATCGCATGTGCATGCACCACAACATCTATACTCTTGAATAGACATGCATGGGAAGCCTCTCTACTAGTGATGAGCTTCGAGAGCTCTTCATAGTTCCATTCCTGACTCTGGATACGTGCCTCCAACTCAACCGCTCTGGGCTTCATCTTATTAGGCAAGTGAAGCGGGGCTCCCTTGTATCTCATCGTCCATTTTTGCATGTAATCAACAACAACATGCAAGTTCACCAAGATACGTGCTCTTCTAGCACATCGCTATTGCCATCCATTGAGATGGATGATTGCCTTATGCACGGTACCAAACTTGGAATACAACGCTTTCATAACTGTGTCAATGGACAATACTTCACCTAGTATTGCCTTCTCTAGTTTAGCTCAGGCGGACACTGCCAACAACTCTCCTCCTTGCTTCGCTGTCTTTAGTTCCCTAGCCATTTTCTCATTCTCAGCTATCAGAAAGTGAACACTCAAGCTAGTGGCTTCAACATACACTCTAGTAGCATCAACCAAAGCCGCTGGATGCTTGCGAATGTCAGACATGATCACTCATTCCTCAAATTGCGTAGGAGATGTATGATCATCCAAAGTCAACACTCTGCGAGACTGTACAACTCTTTTTTGAGACTCGTCGAAAGAGATGTTGTGCATCTCTCCTTCCGATTGATCTCCAAGGATCTCAGTGCCTCCTTGGTCGCTTGAGACTTGCTCATCTTCTAAATGCGGTGAAGTGGGTAATTCAACCCCTTGGTCATGAGGCATAACATCAATGTCCTATTCCAATTCCTCTTTCTCCATATCCGTATCCAACTGTTGAAGTGCTTGCTCTATCTCACGAGTGAAGTCTTGCTCCTGAAATGGTTCACCTTGCCTACCATATGCCAACTGTTTGGATGAGTCCACTACCTGTACGGCCATTGTTTCATCTGTTTTCACATGTTGTGCCCCCTATTGTACTTGTTGCTCATGCGCTTCCCTCTCCTGTTTGTGCATCTCTTATTCCTTCAAGAGTTGCTCCTTCAACTTATGCAACTCCTTCTCTGTTTCCTCCATTCTTCTCTTCTCCCTCTGCCTTTGCGTGATTCTCTTGTTGCATTGTTTCTTATTTTCCTCTATATCCATAGATTCTTTCTCCCCAAGTGGATCTACTCACAACTTGCAGCTTTTATCTTCCTCCATGCAATCAAAAATCTTCCTCTTGCCCTTGTCGCACACTGGTATGCTTACTTCTGCTACTTCTGGTGCTCTCCGAGATGCTGCTTCACGCTTCTTTGCTAAAAATTCCACAGTGAAGCCGACCTATTCATTGGTTCTAGAGAAGTCGTAACAATATCTCCATGCATCCTCCTACACCCAATGACTTGCCCCATTGATCCAGTTGAATTGTACTCTCACGTAGTGATCTTTCACAAGACAATGTGGGTCATATGGATTGTAACTATGGAGGTTGAATGGATACTTCTTCATCTGTTCTTCTTTGACATCCGCTTGGTTGAAACTCTAAATCTTGTATAACCCAATCCGCAATGGAAGAGAGAGCCAAGGTTCCTTTTTCTTTCGGTGCAGTCTAGCTGTCAATCCTGCCGAGATGTGATACGCTACTTCCTGCATGACGAGTATGTCCAAGGAAAACTTCGGTAGAGCATGCAAAAGCTTCTCCACAATATACATTCGTATGAAGGTGTTGGGCGGTGAGGCATACCAATCAGCAATGTCTATCAGTGCCTCCATTGTTGCCTTCAACATGCAGGGTTGATCCTGTTTGAATATCATCTTGTAAACTGGGGTGACAAAATGATCGAACAACCATGTGATAACTCCTGTGAAGCTAAATTCAGACAACAACTTATAATAAGTGTTCACAGTAGTCATCATTGGTGACCATGCCCACTTCAAGATTGGGAACTCCTGTCAGGCACATATTGCATCCAAGATGTAGGCAGACATGTAGATTTCTTCTTTCATACCTTCTGGCAACTATTGAGCCCTTGTTATTTGTTCCTTCAGCTGATGAGACAACATGCCAGACTAGTTACATTATTTTCCTTCTCTGACCAGGTGGTCTAGCATGATCACCCAACTTTGTGGGAAGGTTTCTGTGATTTCTTGGCCACACAATCAACATGAAAATATGACTAATTATTGATATTCCTTCTGAATTATCTTCGTCTTGTAGATCTGGTTGGGTGTCATCCTGAATCTAGGCGGCTCCTTTACCCAATTCTTCAAAATGTTTATGGAGTTGGCACTGCTGCTGAGCATGCTGAAGGAAGTCTCCATGATATTCATGGGCTCTGAAATCTGATACATCTCATCATAATCATGTGCCAAGAAGGTTGCAATCTTCGTCCCGCTAACACTGCTCAAAGTCATTGTCTCAGGATCTGTGTGCAAGACGATCCTCTGTATCATGTCCATGCATGGGAACGCGGGGTATCTACATGCAATCCGGTACAATCCGGACTTGTGAATGTTCACGTATACTTGGAGGTACTCGAGATCTTCCCCAAAAGTGTCTGCAAATGCATCATTGACCTCTTTCCATTTCAAATTGACGTCCTTGTCCATAAGCAACTTGGTATCTTCATAGATCGGTAGACATGTGGACACTCGCTCAATTGCTGCTCCAGTTGCACTTCTGTCAATGTCCTATGATCCTTCTATCTTGGAGGCCATTGTTCCTGTACTACTAAGAGGAAGATGAACACCTGAAAGAGCTGGAGACAAAGCCACATGCATGGCAAGAAATATGTCAGCGAAAAACAAAGCAAATTCGGGGCATGACATAACACATACCTGGGGAAAGATTGGAAAGAATTGCGAAATTTCTTCTGGGAGGTTGGGAGATTGGCTGCCAGACTTGCACAAAAAGCAGTCTGGACTGTCTGGGGAGGCTGACTGGCTGCTAGATTTGTGCAATGCATAATCCAGGCTGACTGTTGACTGTTGGAATTGCACAATGTGCAATTCCAACTGGCAATGACTACAGGCTCAGTGATTGCATTGCACAATTTTCTGGGCCAATAGTCACTGTCCCTCACAAATGTGCAAAGCAAGTGTGGAGGACAGTCACTTTGCAAAAATGAACATTTTGGGAGAGGAAGACAGAGCCTTCCTTCTCTGGATTTCACAATGATCTTTTGGTGAGGAAGAGTCCAAGCCAAGGCTGGCCATACTTGCCAACGGGCAACAGAATGAAAATGTGAAAGTGAATGCATGGAGATATTGAGTGTAAGTAGAAGTGACTGATCATGCATGCAAACAATGAATGAAAGATTCAACATGCGACAACAGTGACATAGCTATGAAAAATGAGATAGGTACGAAAACTGAAACAGTGCTAGTATAAGCTAGTATGCATGTAAACGACAGAAAGCATTCAAAGAAATCAAGCAAACATCACTTGCACAAGAGAAAACACAAAAAGTGACATAAATGTTGAAAAAGACAAGTTGTGACTACTTACCCGTGAATAGATGAGTTAGATGTGTTGAAGAGTCATGGATGTGCTGTGGGATGTCAGATCTCCAAGATCGATGTGAAAGAATGAGCTCTGATGCATCGAATAAATAATTTTGGGCTCATGACACGCATGCCACAAATCTAGGAAAAAGAGACACTTGGAGGAAAGATTCTAAAATGATCTTTACATGTAACCTCCAGCTACTAAAAATAGCTCCCTGAATCAAGGGATGTGTTTTGCATGTTTCCTCTTTATATTCTGGGAAAAAACAAGCCATGCATGCAAGTCAAGTTTCCTTGGTCCCATGTGCAACTAGTCAACCCAACTGCACATGCAAGAGGTTACTCAATTGCTAGGAGAAAACGCACATTTCTAGATGGGAGTTGGGCTGGTTGCCCAGGAGATTTATGCAATTTCTGGGTAGAGCATCTGACTGCTGCCCAGGATTGCGCAATTCCTAGGCTGAGCAGCCCTACTGGGAAGAATTTGGCATTTTTCTAGATGAAACCTGACTCACAGAATTGCACAATTCTGGAGCCCAGCAGGCTGCCAGACAGAATTGCGCAATTTCTCGAGGGAAGGCTGGTTGCCCTCCAAAATTGCGTAATTTCTTGTGGGAGCTACTAAGCCTATAGCTAGGCCAAGTCTGGAGGAACAACCTGTGAGGGGAACACATCAATCTTTGATAGACAGACTGTCTTTCTGCAAGAAAAATGACTGAATCTTGTGTACATGATGAATTAAAAGATGGTGTTGTGAAAGGTTGGTAGGCAAGCTACAAAACGAGGCTAAGAAAAAATTTTGGAGGGTGGTTGTAGCCGCTACAACACTTGGCCACACACTGGTAGAACTCTAGCTCTCTCAATGGACCTTATTCGTGAAAAGAAAGTCTAACACCTCCAGAAGTATTCTTTAATTGTCAATTCGTTTTGGTTTCACACTAGCTTGATTATAAGATGTAGCATCTGCCAAACTCTTAGTCCATTGACACACATTCCAATACAAGGAAACATAGTTGTTTCGATTGGGGTCGAGGGGTATATTGGTGCATAATAAGTATAGTCGTCAAAGTCTTAGTTTCATCTTGGGTGTTGCTCCACTGTCTGCAGGCCTTGATAGTACCCAGACGGAGTCACATAGCAACACAAGCATGGCTCCGCTGCCAGTGAGCTGGGTCAGTACCCCGGCAGAGTTATTTGCATCACCTCTCTATGTAGGAAGCCTTTCCTTTCTTCATTTTTCATTTTTTCATTTTCATTATTTTCAAATGTGCATAGCACTTATTCATTTCACAGGCGAAAGAGGGATCCTGACTTATTGAGAACAGAAGAGGTTGTCCCTGCATAGAAGTAGTTTATTATATCTCCGACGTGCCTCTTAAGGTTTTGCCCCTCACCTTAGTCTACTTAACTGAGCTGACAAGGGTTAACCCAAAAACAACCAACTAGAGTAGGTGACACTAATTATCATGCAAGCAATGTGTTTTCACCAAGGTTCACTTTGAACAGTACGTATTTTCCATCGATGTATCATGGACTAAAAGTAACAAGTTCTTCATACAGAGGTAAGATGACATTTAACCAAGTAGTGATAGTTGCACAAGGCTGCTTGTACTTTACCCAGCTTGTTTCAAGAGTCATACATGGTTTCATGAGAAACTAATCTACGAATAAAAACAAGCAAGAAAAGAAGAAGCAAAAGCAAAAGCGAAAGCAAAGCAAGTAAGCAAACAAGCAAGAAGAAAAACAAACAAACAAAGCAAGTAAGAAAACAAGCATGCAAGCAAAAAACTGAAAGAAAACACTACACCTACTCCTAAAATAATGGTGCATGGGCCTTATCACGTGAAGTGATATTTCCAATGCAACCACCAGCGCATTGGTTGACACATGTTGGTTGGTCCACGAGTAACCCAGTTGTGCGAACTAGCAATCAAGAAAGATATAACAATGAAGATAGACACACTTCATGTTTCAAAGTGTCCACAAGACATAAGTGAATGCAAGTACATGACAAGAATTTCATGGACTTATCACGGTGTTGTGCGACAATACATGCAACTTTGAAGCATATGCACACTCTTTATTGTGACATGCAAGCAAACAAAAGAAACAAAGATACCTTGCGTCATGCACGTGTGCTTGCAATGTAAGATTACTCCAATGCATGAGCGATAGGATCATGTAGTTCGAGTGGAGGAAGCATGATCTGCATGTGATATTGATCTTCAATGCATATAGATGGGTGATGAGGAGCCTCGGGTGGTTGAAAAATTTCCTTATCGAAAGTGAAACCAACATCACGACAACGAGGGTCTGACATATCCATCAACTTGGGATGAAGTTCCTCTACAGTCTTGGGTATTTCCACTTCATCGTCATATATATCATCATAAACTAGTGGCTTCGAAAAATAAACTACGATAGAATCATGATTTTGATTGAATATGGAAGTAAATGGATCTCGACATCCATGATCAGAAAAATCAATTATCTCATCGGCATTCTCGTGATCTGATAAATCAAATAGAGGGGTAGATGGAAAGTGAACAAATTCATCCTCTGTGTTTCTAGAAAAGGCGGATGGAATATCAAGTGGATTTTCAATGAATAACTCATCCTCTCCATTGTCGGATCATGGAATAACATCGGTGTGTCTTGCGAGTGATCAACAATGGGTGCATCCGTAGATGAATATACACACGCAAAATCATGGATGGCAGGTTCACCAAAGTTGTCAGGGAAGAATAAAGGGGGCTTGGACAGAAGGGAGTCATCCTTCACCCAATGTGGATTCTCAAGCTCCTAGTCATACTCTTCATGAATGACAACGCATGTTGGTTGTGCAACAACAACGTCGTAAGTGGCTTGTTCCTTGTTCACAACAAGTGTAGAGTCCAGAATGGAAAAACACATGACTGTATCATCCGGAGGAATAACCGAGTTAGAAGATGGAGGTTGTGGAACAAAATGCATATGACAACTTGATGGACTCACAACCAAATCTGCATGAAAATTAAGTGAAGTGATGTTGGGAGGATGTGACAGCTGAACAGGTGTGTGAGCATGATCTTCAACATCACTTTGTAGAGGTGGAGCTATTTGATGAGGGGATGGCGGATAGTCACTTGTGACTGTGACTGCATTCATCTGTGATTGTGCAGCTCCATCACTGAAGAATACAAAGCGAGGCTTGATTTCAAACTTCCTCTTGGGACGAGCAAATTTCTTAACGCAATACTTGAATCGGTCCCAAAGATACAAAAAATTCATCTGGCTCTTTAGAGCTTAAAACTTCAAATCACAGAAGCATTGCTAAAAATCCATAATTGATTCATGCAGAGCCTTCCATTGTTCTAATAGTTTTTGTTCAAGATGTTCTAGATCGAAATGATACAAAGTGTCTTCAATGAGATCACATAGGTGCTCAAGTGAGTGCAAGGTATTAGTTGCAGGCTGCAGAGCCACCGATTTGGAGGTTTGTGATGTGTGTATGCAATCAACAAACTGGCTTGTTCGTCAGAACATCCATCTTCCTCATGAAACATGGGAAGAAAGTCATGTAAGAACTCAGGCCAGGCCACTTCGCCTTCACCACCATATGTGTAAGTGGACAAGTGATCGAAAAACTCCCTCGTGATGGTTACATCTTCGTGATTCGAAAAACATCATGGAGGGAGAAGAGTGCAAGAATCCATGTAAGATATGCAAAGCTTCAAAACAATATGAGAGGGCACAACTTTTCATTTGGCCCTCTTCTAGCACCAGAAATGTTGACAACGTTGGACTTGCCAACATGTCAGGGGATCTCTCCGTGGTAAGAAGTATCAATTAGACCTCAGACCATTCAGTTGTAGGAGTCCCAGTAGTGGGTCATATGGTAATGCCTTGACCGCAATTTTGCACAGAGGCAAGAAAGATAACTCTGTTGGTATAAAGGGTGTGACATATGCAATTAGCCAAGGAAGGTTCATGAAAGGTTCTAACAGATGTGGGTTGAGATGAGTGCACCCCTTGGAAACCTGTGATATCATGGAGTTAAGAAGGGAACACACGAGCAAAGATGCATCACAACATGGAAGGTAAGTTATCTAGCAATCCAAAGTGATGGTTAAACCAACAACACATTTAAGAAAGATTCATACATACATACACAGATAGCTATACATGCATGCGTAAGTAAACAAATACATATATCATTTAGAGTAAACAAAATAGCATATAATACAATACAACATATGCATGAAACGTGTTGGCTCTTGTTATGTTAAGAAGTGTATGTTCTAGACATACAATACATCCATGTCCAACCACTAGTTCCAATAGAAAGTTACAGTCAAAACCACCTGTTCCTCCAAAGAGATATACTAGCTCTGTGCAGTGGAGAATCCAAGGTTCGTTACAATACTATCCAAGCTCTCTCTAAGATAGTCCTATTGGAAGCTTGGTTGACCAAAATCCTTTACAATGAGTTATAAGGGACTATTTATAGCAAAGGGCGGGATGACCCTTGAAATTCCCCTTTGTGACAGTTCATCTACCCTCATGACTCTTCATCTACTCCATGACTGTTACATCCAACTATCGACACTTGACTTACACTTGAAAAGACGTTACATTACAATGCACATGTACCCATGTGAGACAAAATGGCTTGAGAAAGCCGTGTTAGATATCGCTATGACTAAGACAACCATGGAAGTCCAACTCTTCAACATCCTCATGATGATCAACAGTAGCGTACTGCTACCAAGATCGAAAGTCTACGATGGTGTTCGTGTGCTCCAAGGTGACATATTTCTAGAACCCAAATCGTGCCTCCATAGCATCCGAGTACACTAGTTGGGCTCCTCTGTCCAACTCATCTGAAACCATGCACATCATTTTCTTCAATGCAGTCGAACCAGCAACATACATCTACATGACATTGTTTCCTGGAAAAATAGTGTCTTTTAGATCTGCTAGTCCCACTAAGATGGGTAGCTATCTTAGAAAAAAACAATCAAAGCAAATTGCGATTTCCTTTATGTATGATAGATAAGAGAGAAGAAAAGGGGACCAACCTAGATCTTCCGCTTGATTCCTTGCTTGTTTCCTCTCTTCTTTGATAGAGCTTGCCACTCCTCTCCTACTTGTCCCGCTTTAGAGAATACTTGTAGAGACAAAGTAACAAAACACCATCAAAGCATCTTGATCTATAATATCATAAACAATGTAGAATCATAAATACATTGACCATACAATTGCATTCACAAATAGCGAGATTCACAAATACATGATTATATGGAGGAAAACTCAAAGAACTTTATTAATAGTAGAAGAGAAAATTACAACCCAGTTGTCTGATCCAGCATCATCCTCCCAGCATCAAATCCCTCTTCAACTCATGAAAAGCAAGATCACCCAACAATACAATGTCTCTTCTCAAAGAGAAACCAACAACACTTCTTTACAAATTACAAAATCCAGCCTTTAGATCTCTCAGATGAGGGATCCATTTATAGATATTTGCAAAGGGTGTGAGTCAACTCTGGGTTTTTTATTAGTGTCACTCCGTTGATAGTTCTTGGTTCCACTTGGAGATTTCTTTGATCTCTTACTCATCCCTTGGCAAATTCAGAGATGCAAGTGTCATATGAGAAGTTTCTAGAAGATTCCCTAGGCATCCACTTAGCAAATTGTCTCTGCCATTTGTCCATTTTCGCTCATCGCACCCTACAAAAGGCCTTTTCAGTATGCATTTCACTTCCCATGTGTAGTAGGTGAGATGCATTGCACCCTGACCATGGAGCAGTCAGTATGGTCCAGTTTTGGCTATTTCTGAGTGGTTTTTCAGGTCGAACTTCTTGGGAACGATGTAATCAATTGACCATGATCCTTTAGGGTATGAAACAACACTTTTAGGGGTTAAAGAGCCCTTGGTTTATCAACATATATGATTGGGGTTGAAGTGCCTAAATATGTATATAACAGTTGCACCCTAAAGCATGAGGTCATAAATCTTTAGATGTTGGGTGAAATTCTTTATCATGAGGATCCGAGGTATTCGAACCAGAAGGTGACCTGTATAGGATACAATACAATACACCATCATCATATTATTTTCATGGTCTAGCTAAGGCGAGCATTCCCATGCTCAGCCTTATAAATTCATTTTCATGTACATAGGATAGATAATCGTCTGCTGTTGCAGACTGATGATTCTTTATATGTAGAGTCATCATCCCTTAGCTTGGATGATCATATGTGCAACTTCTGCATACATTTGATGTCTTTATTTTCCTGAATATATCGCAACCTAGATGGATGAAACTAGATCCGGGGTCTTCAAGCTCGTTCAATCTTCACCCAAAGTACAAGTCAATCCACGTGAAAAGATTTTTTGAAGTCGAACATGGAAAGACATCGCCTGATTACCAGCCAATGATGTAAGTTGTTAACAGGTGTGAGAGGAATCACCGATAATGATGATGACCCTCAAGGCACTACAATACAATTCATGTCATGTGAATATATGACCTTATGTCAAACACCATGCAAACTCTTCTGATCGAAGGCCATTAATGTGAACCTGTCGCTAGAAGTGAAAAACTTGTCATTGAGGCATGCAAGCTTCAAAGTACTGAAAGGGTTGTTCCTAAGTCAACTTCTTGGATAATGAGCTGATGTCGAAAAGAAGTGACCCATCGTAGGAGGTCCTTAATTCATCCCACATCTACGATATGAAACGAAGCAAATGATTTTTTAGAGGTGAAAACGATCTGATGATACAAGGTTCAGGAATGGCGGTCATGAAAAATGGAGGGTGAAGGTATTGTAGTGGATGAGGCGTTAGCTGGGTAGTGAATTCTCTGAATGACTTCTCTTGAACATTTCAGTGACACTGAGATGCATTGGTAGAGTTAACCCAAAAATATGGATGGTGTGGAGTACCAATGGTGATATGACCGGTGAACAGAATAACCCAACCTGACTCAATCATGGTGATGGAGTGAAAGTGTCATGTTCAAGAGCGACCTGCTACCAATGAAGTTCTTCAAGTTTTCTTCCATTTTTCTGCAGTCATTGCTGACCAGTACCTCTTTATTTTTTTCAATCTTGAGGAGGATAACATATGCTTGTACTATAATTTTCCCTTCAGGCAAACCTGTCACTATGTTTTAGCGAGCCTAGCGACAGTGAAACTCATTCTTGTTTAGATGGACAAGTTTGTCGCTTTTGTTTTAACGAGTTTAACAACAAGGATAACTCGGTCCTTTTCATTTTTAGAGAGTTTGAAAAGGGACGAAAAGGAAACTCCAGCAGTTCTTTTTCGTATTATAATCCCTTGAGTCCGAAAAAGATTAAAATAATACAAAAGGGATGACTTTTCCGATCACTTTAGCGAGCCGAAAAAGACAAGCGCTCGATCTTTTTGTGTGATAATCCCTCAGGTCCAAAAGATTAAAATACAAGAGGGATGGCACTTCCAATCACTTTAACGAGCTGGAGAGGCCAACTGCTCAACAATATTTTTATATTTAACGAGTCTAAAAAGAATTTAAAAGAGACTCATTTTTTAGGAACGAGTGGTGTTTTGGGGTAACAATTGGTTCCAGGTAAGTTTGGAACTTCTCAAAACATGGCAGTGTGGAGAGTGTGGCTAACAAGACCGCTCATCGCAGTTGTTCCTCAAAAAGGTAAACAATCAAGTTGAAGCATATGATCGGCCAAAAGAACGGAGGTGACGATAGGAACACAACCAAGGTTCGAAAGGCTGATAGCAAGGCAATCACAAAGGTTATTTACCGATGGTGGATTCATTTTTTAATGAGCTTGAATCGGAAGAAACTATGCTCAGTGGCGGGTTTATTTCTTAATGAACTTGAACCTTGCAGAAACATTGCTCATGCCAGTCATTTTAAAGATGTCTCTCATTAGTAGGTTCAATTTTTAGCGAGCTTGCACCATGCGAAACTTTGCTCATTGCCTTTGTTAGAAATTATATATTATGGAGCAATGGAACACATAAAATATTGTAGAAATATAAACACAGAAAGCGCATAAAACAAGAGAGACACAGATATACGTCGTTCACCCAGTTTGGGCTACATCCACCCCGAACAGCTAGTCCTTCCTTTATATTATCCAGCAAAATGAAGAGACACAACCTACAGCAGATCCGTTGTAATATCCTCTGTTTTCTCTCACAGTCTCACCTCTCTATTTCTCGCTCAAAGAATACACATCTATCCCACAGCCTCAAATACAATGCCCTCATACAAAGAGAGGGGTTGCCTTCTAGGGCAAAAAACCCTAAACTAAACATAAGTTCTACCGTGAGATCATCCGCCTAATGAACAACCCACATTGACTAGAAATTACTATACTTTTTCAAGGCAATTTTACAGCTGTTTTTAGCTTCAACGGCGCTTCCCCCGAAACCCCCCACTAGGGGGAGGCTCCCAAAGGTCGCAGCCGCCCCCCCTGGACCCCCCCTGCAGCGAATATTTTAAAACTGGGTTCCAATGTGGCGATACCTTTGATATAGAAGATAATCAGGCTCCACACCCAACAATCTCCCACTTGGAGACTGATTGTAGCAACTCCACCGTTGCTCCATTTGCTGGACAATGAATCCTCTTTGGACCTGGCTGTTTCTCATCTTCATCATCATCCTTGAAGACCAATTGAAACTTAGCATATTCTCAGTTTCTCCCTGGTTACAACTTTTGTTAGCATATCTGCAGGATTCTGGCTAGTGTGTATCTTTTCCAGCTTCAACTCTCCATCTTCCAACACTGATCGTATGAAATGGTACTTGAGCTGTATGTGTTTAGTCCTGGAATGAAATGCTGAGTTCTTTGCAAGATGAATGGCACTTTGGATATCACTATATAACGTGCCCATATCATGCTCCTTACCCAATTCACCCATAAACCTTTGTAACCAAATCATTTCTTTACTAGCCTCTGTAGCAGCAGCATATTCTGCTTCTGTTGTTGAAAGTGCAACAACACTTTGGATTTTTGAAACCCAACTGACAGTTGTTCCTCCAACAATAAATACATATCCTGTAGTGCTCCTCCTGTTATCTCTGTCACCTGCCATATCTGCATCGACATATCCTTATAGGGAAATGTTTGAACCATCAAAGCATAATGCTTGATTTGTGGTACCTTTCAAATATCTGAGAATCCATTTCACTTCCATCCAATGTTCCTTTCCTGGATTTCTCATGTACCTACTTACAACTCCCACTACAAGTGCAATATCAGGCCTTGTGCAGACCATTGCATACATTAAGCTTCCAACTACTGATGAATATGCAACTTTAGACATATAATCCATGTCTTCTTGGGTCTTTGGGCACATTTCCTTGCTAAGTTTGAAATGGCTAGCAAAAGGTGTACTAACTGGTTTTGCATTGTGCATGTTAAATCTTTTCAACACCTTTTGTATGTACTCATTCCGAGACAATGTTAATTTATGATTTTTCCTGTCTCTAGTTATTCTCATACCAAGGATTTGTTTTGCAGCTCCCAAATCCTTCATTGCAAATGAATTTTCCAATTTTCTTTTGAGCACATTTATTTCCTGCATGTTAGATCCTGCAACAAGCATGTCATCTACATACAATAACAATATAATATAGCTGCCATCATTTTGCTTTTTCAAATAAACACAATGATCAGAGTGACATCTAGTATAACCTTGTTCGGACATAAACTTGTCAAATTTTATATACCACTGCCTTGAAGCCTGTTTTAAGCCATACAAGCTCTTCTTCAACCTGCACACTAGTTTCTCCTTCCCTTTCACCTCATATCCTTGTGGCTGCTACATATATATCTCTTCCTCCAAATCCCCATGGAGAAAGGCTGTCTTTACATCTAACTGCTCAAGATGCAAATCTTCAGCTGCTACAAGACTTAAAATAGTTCTGATTGAAGTCATTTTAACAACAGGAGAAAATATTTCATCAAAATCAATACCTTTCTTCTGTGCAAGCCCCTTCACCACAAGTCTAGCTTTATACCTCTGTTTTCCTCCATCTTCTTCCTTCAGCCTGTAAACCCATTTATTCTTCAATGTAGTTTTTCCTACAGGCAACCTGACTAAATCCCAAGTCTGGTTATGCATTAAGGAGTCCATCTCTTCTTCCATGGCTACCTCCCACTTCTTCCTACTTTCAACCTGCATTGCTTCTTCATAACATTCGGGTTCACCGGAATCAGTCAACAATAAATAATATAATGAAGGAGAGTATCGTTCAGGGGGTCTACTTATCCTGGTAGATCTTCTAACACCACTTACAGGTGTTTGGGGTGCCTGTTGTTGTTGTGGTGGTTGTTGTTGTTGTGGTTGTTGATTATTATTATTTTCAGGCACCTTTACTTTTTCAGTGATTTCATCAAGAACTGCGTATTCCTTATTTTCCTTTTCTTGTTTCTTTTCCTGCAACTGATTCTTATACAAGACCTTTTCATTGAATATTACATCTCTGCTCCTAATGATTTTGTGATTTTCGTAATCATATAAGCGATAACCAAAATCATTAACACCATATCCAATAAAGGTACATTTCTTTGAATTTGCCTCAAGCTTTGTTCTATTTTCTTTATCAATATGGATAAAGGCCTCACAACCAAAAGGCTTTAAAATAGAGTAGTTTACCTTTTTACCTGTCCATGCTTCCTCTGGAACACCACCATCCAAGGAACTTGAAGGCCCTCTGTTTATTAGATAAACAACAGTATCTACAGCATCTGCCCAAAACTGTAAAGGCAATCCTGCATGCAATCTCATGCACCTTGCATGCTCCATGATTGTTCTGTTCATCCTTTTTGACACACCATTTTCTTGTGGTGTTCTTGGAACTGTCTTCTCTCTGCGAATTCCATGCTCTGAACAGTACCTATCAAACTCTTTGCTGCAATACTCACCTCCATTGTCTGATCTAAGACACTTCAATTTCTTTCCTGTCTCAATCTCAACCAAAGCTTTCCATTTCTTGAAAGTATCAAATACATCAGATTTATTCTTAATACAATAAATCCAAGTTTTTCTAGTTGCATCATTAATAAAAGTAACATAATAACGATAGCCACCGAGAGATGATACCTGAGCAGGTCCCCATACATCTGTATGCACAAGCTCTAATTTTTCATTCTTCTTTTCTTTCCCAACTCTGAGAAATCTGACTCTCTTCTGTTTTCCATAAATGCAATTCTCACAGAAGTCCAAATCAACATTCTTCAAACCCGGCAACAAATTCCTTGAGTGAAGAATCTTCATCCCCTTTTCACTCATGTGTCCGAGCCTATGATGCCATAATGCTGCATCTGCTCCTAGCATTAACAAAGTTAGAAATACCATTGCATAAATACAATGTACCAACCTTTTCGCCTTTTTCTATTACCAGGGCTCCTTTGGTGACCTTCCAAGCTTTATCTGTGAAAGTTGTCACACAACCTTCACCGCCTAACTGCCTTGTTGAAATCAGATTTTTCTTTAGATCTGGAACATGCCTTACCTCCTTTAATAGCCATTGGTTTCCATTCTGCTGTTTTACAAGAACCTTACCCATTCCAACCATTTTACAGGGTTTATCATCACCCAGATGAACTTGTCCAAAATCTCCTTGAACATAGTCATGAAAGTATTTCTTATCAGGTGTGGCATGGAATGAAGCCCCTGAATCTACCACCCATGAATCAGTAATATTTTCGAAAGAAAGAATCAAAGCTTCTTGTAACACCTCACCTGTCACATTTGCTTCATGATTGTTTTCTTGCTGTGCATCTCCTTCTTTTCCCTTCCGAGATCTACAGTCTTTCTTTAGGTGTCCTTTCTTTCCACATTTCCAGCACACTATCCCCGATCTGGACTTGGATCTACCTTTCCTTGATTTACTGCGATATCCTGAGCTCTTTCCTCTTTCCATTTTTCTTCCTCTAGACTCTGCACTCAAAGCATTTCCCGATGTCTCACCGGAGCTTTTCTGTCGCATTTCCTCGCTAAGGATAGCACTGACAACATCATCAAACTTTAAAGTACTAGATCCAGAAACGGAGCTACTAATGGCCATTACCAAACCATTCCAACTTTCTCGTAATGAGCACAAGAATAACAGAGCTCTAACTTCATCATCAAAGATTACCCCTACAGAACTTAACTAACTTGTAACTGTATTAAAATCATTTAAATGGTCTGCAACAAATCCACCTTCCGACATCTTCATATTAAATAACCGTTTCATAAGAAATACCTTGTTTGAGGCCGAGGGTTTTTCATATAGTTTTGACAACGTCTGAATCAAACCCTCTGTTGTGGTTTCCTTCGAAATGTTGAAGGTGACTGACGCAGCAAGGCACAACCGTATTGTTCCGAGTGCCTTTCTATCGGGAAGGTTCCATTCTTCGTCTGTCATACCCGTTGGCATCTTTGATTTTCCGCCAAATGGTAGGTATAGATATTTCTGATACATATAATCTTCCATCTGCATCTTCCACAACAAGAAGTTTTGGCCGTTAAATTTCTCGACCCTAAACTTACCATCTTCCACCATTGCTCCCACTCAAACCAGGAACCCTTCTTTCCTTCGAGTTTATTAGCCAAATAGACCTTCGGCTCTGATACCAGTTGTTAGAAATTATATATTATGGAGCAATGGAACACATCAAATATTGCAGAAATATAAACACAAAAAGCGCATAAAACAAGAGAGACATAGATATACGTGGTTCACCCCGTTTTGGCTACGTCCACCCTGAATAGCCAGTCCTTCCTTTCTATTATCCAGCAAAATGAAGAGACACAACCTACAACAGATCCGCTGTAATATCCTTTGTTTTCTCTCACAGTCTCACCTCTCTATTTCTCGCTCACAGAATACACATCTATCACACAGCCTCAAATACAATGCCCTCATACAAAGAGAGGGGTTGCCTTCTAGGGCAAAAAACCCTAAACTAAACATAGGTTCTACCATCAGATCATCCACCTAATGAATGGCCAAGATTTACTAGAAATTACTATACTTTTACAAGGCAATTTTACAGTTGTTTTGACCTTCTCGGGGGCTGCCCCCGAAACCCCCCGCCAGGGGGGCCCCCCATGGACCTCCCCTGCAGCGAATATTTAATGGGCGGAGTTGCCGCCCCCATTTCAAACTGGGGTCCAATGTGGCGATACCTTTGAATATAGAAGATAATCAGGCTCCACGCCCAACAATCTCCCACTTGGACACTGATTGTAGCAACTCCACCGCTGCTCCATTTGCTGGACAGCCTTTTTATGCAAGCTGAAAACGACCAAACTATAGAGCTAACTACACTGACAGCTAAGGAATTGCTAAGGTTAGGTAGGATGGTTTTATCAGCAAACAAAACACTTCCTTTGGTCCATCTGGTGTGTAGACATTTCAGGACCAACTGCCTAACCTAAGAAGTTGACACTAAAAATCTAAAAAGCTAAAAACGCTAAAAAATCTAAAAAATGAAACTGGTCATTTTTCACTTGCATAAAAAGGGTTGCATGCCCCCAGGTATTGAGAAAACGAGAATTTCTAGGTTACCTTATGGAAGTCCCTGCACTTAAGCAGGATTGTTTCGTCCGCAGAGTAGAAAAAACACTTCGTTGGCATTTTCCATCGAAATAGACAAAGGTGAATGGTGTGAGATTCCAATCACATAACTTGCAAGGAGATAATTGTTTCAGACTGATCCCATATCCTACAAGGAAATGGTGTTTCAGACCAATCATATAACCTACAAGGAAATCTATTTTTTCAGCTGGGTTCGCCTGCCAAAGTAGACCAGGGTGCATGCCCCTAAGCTTCGTTACATTCACCGGACTACTCGCGGTAATTAGGTGGATGAACTAAAGGTTGAAGAGACATTCTTGATGCAAAGAGACCATTTAGGGATGATGTTTGACTCGTAGCTGCGTTTGAACTGGGAAATGAAAGCTGGTTGATAAGTTGCACCACTTTGCCTTCATGCGGGAAACACATCACTCGAAAGAGTGTGGAAACAATAGCTTCCATGCTATAAACATAGTCACACCCAAGGAGTAGATTGTAATCTAATGGCCCTTGGACTACCATCACATTCAAGTGAACGGTTTTCCTTTTCAAAGTTATAGGCAACTTCGGAAGGATCCCTAACGGTCGACTAGTTCCTTTGTTGAAACCTGACAAATTTTGATTCTCAGGCAGAAGCGATGGCGAACCAAGCACTTTCCAAGAAGTTGAGGAAAGGATACTCACTGAAGCCCCTTCATCTATGATAGTGCTAGACACGATCATTTTGTAAACTTGTACTATGATTCAGAATGGTACATTAGATGGAAGGTGGGGTCTTGCTAGTTGATTCCAATCGAAGGAAACGACTAGATTGCTTGGAGGGGGTACCGAATAAATGGCTGGATGAATCTCTTGAAATGGGGAACTTTCCTCCTATTGTAAAGGAATGGGTGGATTTCCCCCAAGTTCATCAGACTCTGTATTAACAAAAATAATTTGGACAGTATTGTTCTCATTCTCTTTGGAAATTGTATCGTCTGAAGGTGGACCTTCTGAAGGCAAGATTGGGTCGACTGCCATCTTGACCTATTGACTTTGGTCCAGCATGGACTCAGAAGGTTTACTTTCAATGATAGGCGCTTCGACCGATGGTTGAGTTACATCAGTCAGGTTTTCAACTAGCGATGGACTTGGTAAGAGTTTCTTGTATCCAGGTGGAAGCCACTGTGGTGAAGCAGGACGGTTATGCAAGATTCTCTTGGCCTCATCTAGAAAAGGACATTGGCGAAGGTGATGGTCTTCATCGCATAATTGACATGGAATTTTGACCTTTCCTTTCTGTCCAGGAACTTCATTTTCACTAGTTGATGGTGTGCTATCAACATGATCGCTAGAGGTTGATGACACTGGACAGTGCGAACGGGGAGACCATTCTCTCAAGATTCGTGGGATGCAAGGACAATCTCGATGAAAATGGTTTCCTTTGCACATTAGACAAGGATATTTAGGGGTGTTAATGTGTGGATTTCCACCAGATGATTCATTTTTCCCCCATGCTTAACCGACTTCTTCTTCTTCTTCTCTTTCCCTTTCTTCTTCTTCTCAGCCACTTGGTTTTTAGTATCACTAGTTTCACCAAGCGAAGAGGAAGAAGGGGAGGGAGAAACAAATGAAGTAGAAGGTGAAGGGTCACTTTTGGTATCAACTAGTTCCTGATTCGATTGCTGAGAAATCACGGTATTTTGAACGACAAAGGTTGAGAATAGCCATACTGGTAGGCTGATTGTGATTCCTAGCAGGGACAATGTAGCCATATACGGATTACCGATATCTCCCCAAGAAGAGAAAGGTCTAGGATTTCCCCCAAGAGGGATTCCTTGATCGGTGGACTCCATTAACTCAACCTAATATCAACAAAGGAACAGGAATGTTATTCCGAATTAAATAAATTTTAATGACACTTTGACACAACTTTGCTCTTTCAATTTTTAAGAGTCGAGAAAAAGCTAAATATGACACTAGTCGCCTTCGATTTTTAACGAGCCTGAAGTGACAAGTGCTCAGATGGAACTTTTCTTTTAAGGAGTCGAAAAGGAACAAAAATGAATACTCTGGAAATCTAGACAGAGGGATTACCAAACCGATCACAAAACTACAATATACACCTTGGTGGTAAATTAAAGAGAAATTACGAAGGACTTTACGTATGGCAGTCAATCTTCCCGAATGTTGTGTTCAGTGCATTACGATCGATAGGGTGGCAGACATGGCTTCCTAAGGATAAAGAATATCAGCCTATTTTGGTCTCCCAATATATACTCAACGGTAAGAGGAGCACAAGTCCATATTGGCACTTGTCGTATCAAAGAGGAGGAATCACCCAACCTTCGATGAAATCAATAGTTACCAAGTTTTACGACGCCGAGATACGTCTCTAGCCTAGACTTCTAGATGTTGTGCATTAGGTTCCAAAGCGTTTTTATGTTCATTGAGATTTATTTTAGAGTTGATCTTGCTTAGAAGTTTTCCTTTCAAGGTTCACCGCGTGATGTAGATGTAAAATTCCTCAATATGTAATCTAAGATGATAAATAGTCGTTTATTTTCTTTTAGCAATGAAAATTTTCGCTACTAAGGAAAGAGGATGACAATTCTTTCAACAGAGAGCAAAGAGCACACACCAAAAGCACTTTTCCTAAATCATTTTCCGCATACATTCTAAATGCAAATGTAGATGCATGTATTTTCTTTTCGTTTCCTTAATGTGAGAATGCCAAAAAGGAAAAATGAAGTACATATCTGAATTATTTTCTTCAAAGTGACACTTTCGACAATTTCTTTTCAAAATGAAAGGAAGACTAAAACAACACTTTTCGATTTCGAATGGAAAACTACTTTCAACACTTTAAATATTAACAATTCAAATAAAATACAATGGTGAAAGAACAATCGACTATCTAGAAGAGGAAGACTTTACAACACTCTTCTTTTTGATTCAAAACGATAGTTATGACACTTTTGTATCAAAAGACGACAATTCGATTAAGTTACTTTTGACAAAGAAAGACTGTAAATGGTTGACAAATACATAAAAACATTTACAAATCCTTATCAATGGAGGCTGAATAATGTAAAGGAAGGAGGCTTCAGTAATGATATACTGATCATAAGCAGCAAAAATACTGAATAGAGTTGAAAACAAGGAGGAAAAACCCAAATTCCAAAGAGGGAAACAGTATCATTCAGTCATCGCACCTGTCCTTAAGGGAAACATGGATGCATCTCACCTGCAACACATGGGAGGTGCGATGCTGTTATGAAACCAGCTCAAGAAAAGATAGAAAAGATAGATCAACGCCTTAGAATTTAGCCTCTTCGAGGGGGCAACCTCCTTTACATTACATAAATGAACAATTCTTCGATGATACAAATGAAAAGACCTCCTTTCTATATATAGGAGTCTAAGGGGTTATAACATAATCAGAGCCGACATAATAATAATGTAAGGGCACAATAATAACAATAGTGGGCTTCTATGGGGCACAATAGTAACAATATGGGCACTACATGGGTACATCAATATAATACGTGGGTTATACTAATAACAATAAGGGGTTACACTAGTAGTATAGGGGCCCAACAGATGCATACAAGCTGCTAGTTATAGACAGTGCGATGGGCCAGGGAACGAAACTGAGCTTGGTTTTTGCTCAAAATTTGCAGCTAAGTTCAGTGATTTAGGCTGAGGTATGATAGATAGTAAAAACAAAGTACAGGGGTATGATCTTAAGAGGTTCTTGAGCTACCACAAGGACGTTTAGGATGCTTGCAAGTCAGATGTTTAGTTCATAAACCAACCCGGAGATTGACTGAAGTAGCATTCATCTACTTTGCAGTTGCATAGCAAAAGCAGTTTGAAGGCTAGCTGGCTAACTTCAGGCTCCGTCTGTAGTTTATAAAGCAAACAACAATAAAAAACAAACTAACTAATTGCTCCCCAACGGAGTCGCCATTTTGTTTCCGGGAAAACTAGTGTCTTTTCGATCTGCTAGTCCCACTAAGATGGGTAGCTATCTTAGAAACAAACAATCAAAGCAAATTGCGATTTCCTTTATGTATGATAGATAAGAGAGAAGCAAAGGGGACCAACCTAGATCTTCCGCTTGACTCCTTGCTTGTTTCCTCTCTTCTTTGATAGAGCTTGCCACTCCACTCCTACTTGTCCCCCTTTAGAGAATACCTATAGAGACAAAGTAACAAAGCACCATCAAAGCATCTCGATCTATAATATCATAAACAATGTAGAATCAGAAATACATTGACCATACAATTGCATTAACAAATAACGAGATTCACAAATACACGATTTTATGGAGGAAAACTCAAAAACTTTATTAATAGTAGAAGAGAAGATTACAACCCAGTTGTCTGATCTATCATCATCCTCCTAGCATCAAAGCCCTCTTCACCTCATGAAAATCAAGATCACCCAACAATACAATGTCTCTTCTCAAAGAGAAACCAACAACACTTCTTTACAAATTGCAAAATTCCAGCTTTTAGATCTCTCAGATGAGGGATCCATTTATAGATATTTGCAAAGGGTGTGAGTCAGCTCTGGGTTTTTTATTAGTGTCATTCCACTGATAGTTCTTGGTTCCACTTGGAGATTTCTTTGATCTCTTACTCATCCCTGGGCGAATTCAGAGAGGCAAGTGTCATATGAGAAGTTTCTAGAAGATTCCTTGGGCATCCACTTAGCAAATTGTCTCTGTCATTTATCCATTCTCACTCATCACACCCTACATAAGGCCTTTTCAATATGCATTGCACTTCCCATGTGTAGCAGGTGAGATGCATCGCACCCTGACCATGGATCAGTCAGTATGGTCCAATTTTGGCTAGTTCTGAGTGGTTTTTCAGGTGGAACTTTTGGGGAATGATGTAATTAGTTGACCATGATCCTTTAGGGTATGAAACAACACTTTTAGGGGTTAAAGAGCCCTTGGTTTATCGACATATATGATTGGGGTTGAGGTGCCAAAATATGTCTATAACATATGTCTACACTTATGGGCAAGTTTGGGCTAGTGGCACTGCACATCAACTCATTGAAGTAGGAGTCAAGCTCTAGTTGGACTTGTGCCTTTGTCTTTGCCTGGGTGAGAGTCCTAATAGTTGGGATCACATGTGCATGCACCACAACATCCATACCCTTGAATACACGTGCATGGGAAGCCTGTATACTAGTGATGAGCTGCAGGAGCTCTTCATAGTTTTGGATTTGACTCTAGATACGTGCCTTCAGCTCGACTGCTCTAGGCTTCATCATCTTAGGCAAGTGAAGTGGGGCTCCCTTGTCTGTCATCATCCATGTTTGTATGTAATCAATAGCAACATGCAATTTCACCAAGATACGTGCTCTTCTAGCACATTGTTGCTGCCATCCGTTGAGATGGACGACTGCCTTATGCACGGTACCAAACTTGGAATACAACGCTCGCATAACTGTATCAAGGGACAATAATTCACCTAGTATTTCCTTCTTTAGTTCACCTCAGGCAGACGCTATCATCAACTCTCCTCCTTGCTTGGTCGTTTGTAGTTCCTTAGCTATTCACTCATTCTGAGATATGCGAAAGTGAACACTCAAGCTACTGGCTTACACATACACTCTGGCAGCATCGACAAAGGCTGCTGGATGTTTGCACACGTCAGACACGATCACTTGTTCCTCAACTTGTGTAGGAGATGTATGATCATATAGAGTCGACACTCTGTGAGACTGCACAACTCTATGTTGAGACTCCTCAAATGAGATGTTCTAAATCTCTCCTTCTAGCTAATCTCCAAGGATCTCAGTGCCTCATTGGTCACTTGATACTTGCTCACCTTCTAGATGCGATGAAGTAGGTAAGTTGACCCCTTGGTGATGAGGCATAAGGTTGATGTCCTGTCCCAATTCTTGTTGCTCCATATCCGTATCCAACTGTTGAAGTGCTTGCTCTATCTCATGAGCGAAATCCTGCTCATGCGATGGTTCACCCTGTCTGCCTGATTCCAGCTGTTCTGATGAGTCCACTACCTGTACAGGATCTGTTTCATCTGTTTGCACATGTTGTGCCCCCTTTTGTACCTTTTTTTGCTACACTTCCCTCTTCTTTTTGCGCAGCTCTAGTTCATTCCAGAGTTTCTCCTTCAACTTATGCAACTCCTTCTCCATTTCCTCAATTCTTCTCTTCTCCCTTTGCCTTTGCGTGATTCGCTTATCGTGTTGTTTCCTCTTTGCCTTTATAGCCATAGCTACTTTCTCCACAAGTGGATTTGCTCAGAACTTGTAGCTTTTTTCTTCCTCCATGCAATCGAAAATATTCCTCTTACCCTTGTCGCACACTGGTATGCTTACTTCTGCTATGTCTGGTGATCTCCGAGATGTCACTTCACGTTGCTTCACTAACCATTCCACAGCAAAGATGACCTGTTCATTGGGTCTAGAGAAGTCGTAACAATATCTCTATGGTTCCTCCTTTGCCTAATGACATGCCCTATGGATCCAGTTGAACTGTACTCTCATGCAGTGACCTTTCACAAGACAATGTGGGTCATACAGATTGTAACTACGGAGGATGAATGGATACTTACTCATCTATTCTGCTTCGATATCCGCTTGCTTGAAACTCCGAATCTCGTATAACCCAATCCGCAATGGAAGAGCGGACCAAGGTGCCTTATTCTTCTGGGGCAGTCTAACTGTCGATCCTGTCTAGATGTGATATGCTACTTCCCGCATGACGACTATTTCCAAGGAAAACTTCGGTAGAACATGTGGAATCTTCTCTGCACTGTACATTCGTAGGAAGGTGCTAGAGAGTGAGGCATACCAATCAACAATGTCTATCAGTGCCTCCATTATTGCCTTCGACATGCAGGGTGGATCCTATTCGGATATCATCTCGTAAATTGGGGTGATAATATGATCAAATAGCCGTGTGATAACTCTAAAACTACATTCAGACAACAATTTACAATAAGTGTCCAAAGAAGTCTCCGTCAGTGACCATGCCCACTTCAAGCACGGGAAATCCTATCGGGCACAAATTTCATCCAAGATGTAGGCAGACATGTAGATTTTTTCTTTCATACCTTCGAGCGACTGTCGAGCCCTTGTTACCTATTCCTTCAGTTGATGAGACAACATGTTGGACCAGTTACATGGTTTTCCTTCTCTGGCCAATTGGTCCAACGCGATCACCCAATTTTGTGGGAAGGTTTCCGTTCTTTCTTGGACACACAGTCGACATGCAAATATGACCAATTATTGATATGTCTTTCGAAGTATCTTCATCTTGTAGATCTAGTTGGGTGTCATCCTGAATCTAGATGGCTCCTTTACTCAATTCTTCAACATGTATGTGGAGTTGGCACTGCTGTTGAGTATGCTGAAGGGAGTCTCCATGATAATCACGAGCTCTGAAATCTAATACATATCATCATAATCATGTGCCCATAAGGTTGCAATCTTCGTCCTGCTAACACTGCTCAAAGTCATTGTCTCAGGATCTGTGTTCCAAATGATCCAATGTATGATGGTCATGCATGGGAACGCGAGGTATCCGTATCCAATCCGGTACAAGCTAGACTTGTGAATGTTCAGGTATACTTGGAGGTCCTCTAGGTCTTCCCCAAAGGTGCCTCAAATGCATCATTGACCTCATGCCATTTCATCTCGATGTCCTTGTCTAGAAACAACTTGGTATCTTCATAGATCGGTAGACATGCGGACACTCACTCAACTGCTGCTCTAGTTGCACTTCCGTCAGTGTCCTTTGATCCTACTCTCTTGGAGGCCATTGATCCTATACTACTAAGAGGTGGATGAACACCTGAAAGATATGGAGACAAAGAGACATGCATGGCAAGAAATCTTTCAGCGAAAACCAAAGCAAACTTGGGGAATGAGATAACACATACCCGAGGAAAGACTGGAAAGGATTGCACAATTTCTTTTGGGAGGTTGGGAGACTGGCTGCTAGACTTGCGCAAAAAGCAGTTTGCACTATCTGGGGAGGCTAACTAGCTACTGGATTTTTTCAATGAGCAATGGACGCTGGTTGCTGACTATTGGAATTGTGTAATGCACAATTCCAGCTGGCAATGACTACAGGCTCAGTGACTGCATTGTGCAATTTTCTGGGCCATCAGTCATTGTCCCCCATAAAAGTGCAAAGCACGCCTAGAGGACAGTCACTGGGAA
The DNA here is from genome assembly GCA_031772625.1 of Pinus tabuliformis. NCBI lineage: Eukaryota > Viridiplantae > Streptophyta > Pinopsida > Pinales > Pinaceae > Pinus > Pinus tabuliformis. The sequence continues at coordinate 802,226,832 of CM062811.1, read as the reverse complement.
GAAATTAGAATTTATGGAGAGGAAGATAGATCCTTCCTTCTCCGAATTGTACAATGTTATCTTAGTGAGGTAAAGTTTGGGCCAAGGCTGGCCAGCCTTGCCAACGGGCAACTGAAAGCAAACATGAAAGTGAATGCATGGTGATACTGAGTGTAAGCAGAAGTGACTGATCATGCATGCAAACATTGAATGAAATATTCAGCAAACAGAACAACATCCATGTGCATGAAGCAAGTTTCTGAATCAACCATCATTCGTGCAAAATAGTTTCATGCATGTGACAACAGTGAGATAGCACTGAAAACTCAAATGGTTCTAGTACAAGCTAGTATGCATGTAAGCAAAAACAAACGTTCAACGAAATCAAGAAAACAACACTCACACAAGAGAAAACACAAAAAGTGACAGAAATGCCAAAAAAGGACAAGTTGAGACCATGTACCCGTGAATAGCTAAGCTGGATGTGTCAAAGAGTCCTAGATTTGTCGTAGGATGTCAGAGCTCCAAGATTGATGTGAAAGAATGAGCTCTGATGCGTCAAATAAATAAGTTTGGCCTCATGACACGCATGCCACAAATCTAGGAAAAAGCAACACTTGGAGGAAATATTCTAAATCGATCTTTGCATGTAACCTCCATCTGCTAAAAATAGCTCCCTAAATCAAGGGATGCTTTTTGCATGTTTCCTTTTTCTATTCCTGGAAAAATCAAGCCATGGATCCAAGTCAAGTTTCCTTGGTCCCGTGTGGAACTCGTCAACCCAACTGCACATGCAAGAGGCTACTCAACTGCTAGGAGAAAATGCACATTTCTGGAAGGGAGTTGGGTTGGCTTCCTAGGAGATTTGTGCAGTTTTTAGGTAGAGCAGCTGACTGTTGCTCAAGATTGCGCAATTCTTGGGTTGAGCAACCCTGCTGGGAAGAATTGCGCAATTTTGTGGATGAAGCCTGACTAGCAGAATTGCACAATTTTCTGGATGAAGCCTAGTTGGAAGAATTGTGCAATTCTGGAGCCCAGTAGGCTGCCAAACAGAATTGCACAATTTCTAGAGGGAATGCTAGTTTCCCTGCAGAATTACACAATTTCTTGGGGGAGATGCTCAGCTTGCAGCTGGACCAAGTCTGGAGGAAGAACCTATGAGGGGAATGCATCAAGCTTTGATAGACAGGTTGTCTTTCTGCAAGAAAAATTATTGAATCTTGTGTACTTGATGAAGCAAGACATGGTGCTATGAAAGGCTGATAGGGAGGCTCCAAAACAAGGCTAAGGCAAAATTTTGGAGGGTGGTAGTAGCTGCTACAACACTTGGTGACACATTGGTAGAAATCCAGCTCTCTGAATGGACCTTGTTCATGAAAAGAAAATCTAACACCTCTGGAAGTATTGTTCAGTTCTCAGTTCTTCTTGGTTTCACACTACCTTGATTGTAATATGTAGCATCTGCCAAGCTCATAGTTGATTGAAACACATTCCAAGCCAAGGAAACACAATTGTTTCAATTAGGGTCGAGGATTGTATTGGTGCACAAGCAGTATAGTCATCAGAGCCTTAGTTTCATCTCCAGTGTTACTCTGCCACCAACAGGCATGGTCAGTACCCTGGTGGAGTTACTCTCTAGTGTTACTCTCCAGTGTTACGTGTCTGTTAATATTTTCACCCTAACCTTAATCTATTTCACTAAGCTAACAAGGGTTAACCCAAAAATAACCGACTAGAGTAAGTGACACTAGTTAGCGCACAAACATTGTGTTTTCAACAAGGTTCACTTTGAACAATACATATTTTCCATTGACGTATCATGGACTAAAAGTAACAAGTTCTTCATACAGAGGTAGCATGATAGATAACCAAGTAGTGATAGCTGCACAAGGCCTATTATACTTTACCCAACTTGTTTCAAGAGTCATACATGGTTTCATGCGAAACTAACCTGTTAGTTCCAATCTTCGCAGCCTGTCACTAGGGATCAAAATGGGGTCTTACTATGTCTGGTTTTTAGAGATGTTTTGCACATTATCTTCAGTGCCAATCATATCCTAAGTATTTCCATCAGAAGAAGCTCGAAAAAATATTTCCAACGGTATATCACACTCCTGTAACCAATTTTTGGATCAGAAGATATGATCGAAATGAATGAGTGAATCTTGGTTATGCATGTTTTGAGGTCAGTTGCTACACACAACGATGAGTTTACTACAAGATCAATTTCTGAAATAAAGGTAAGGAATCTTTCAAAAGTGAAATAATTTTTTTCCATCACATACCGAATAACAAAAACCTCCTTTAGTTTATGCACAGGTGCTACTATGTGGGAGATATGCAGTGATATTTGGAGCCTGCATTAAAACAAAGCAAAATTTTCATTTATTTTACTGTTTTAGTCATTTTAGTGCGGTGCCATTTTACAATAGATGGAAAGTAATTTTACAAAACCCAATGAGGTTTTTGTTAACCACGAGCCATATAACAAAAACCTCTTTCAATTTATTCACAAGTGTCGTGAATTTGAATATGTGACTAGATCTTTACAGCTCATTTTGACAGATTTAAGTTTTTAATGATTTTCTGTTTTAGAGATGCTTTTGTGGCACATATTCTGAGCAACTGGAAATGAATTACCAAAATTTGAGAGAGGTTTTTCTCCAAAATGAGCTTATCTACAAAAACATCTTTCTTTTTTGTAACAGGTGCTATGTTTTGGGAGATACGAGTTCATCTTCAACACCTATTTTCAGAAATTCGGTCCAAGTTTAATGTAACTGATTCTATTTTGAAGAAGATGGTTGAGCTCAATTCCCTTCGTACAGGGATGAGAAAATGTATATATTTAATGAATTTCATAGTGTAGAGGTTCAATTTTGGTAGCAGATAGGATGCTTGGCATTATGTAAAATTTTCGTGAATATCATTTTAATAAAGCAGTTTTCTGCCCTTTGGACCTGGGATCCATCATGGTATTATTGTTCAGTATGTTTTTCATGTAATTCACTTACACATTATGTTTTTTCTACTTTTTTTTAGCATTATCTAAATGATATGTTAGGAATTCATCCATAATGATGCTCCTTTCGGGATGATTTTGCTGTTAGTTGTAATGGTTGTCTTAGCATAATTCATCCTTGGCTAGATGCTCTGTTGAGCAACCTCGTGATTCTCTTTCATCTAAAGTTGTTGTTACAGATTCATCCTTTTTCTGATGCCTGCAGGGCAGCAGGATTTCTCCCCTATACTTCTCACATTTACAATCTTCACTTGCCTAAACATGGCACTTAATTTGCCCTAGGTTTGCTGGCAAAAACTAACATCGATTCCATAGTCCAAATCATCCTTTCTCTTGTTGTTTCGACCCAAAACAAATCCAATAAAATCATCTAAGCTACTATACCTAGTCTAAAATCCATATTTGATTCATTCATCTTGACTAAAATTCACAAGGAGAGGGCCCTCTCCCGACCTGGTAGGGCTAGCTACCAAGTTAAGCGTGGTTTGATGTTACCCTACACCTGCCTTCCTTCAACTTGAGGTAGATCTAGGCTCTAACATAACCTACAAATGGAAACAAGTAAACAAACAAGAAACAAAGCAAAGAAGAAGCATAAGCAAAAGTGAAAGAAAATCGAGTAAGCAAACAAGCAAGCAGAAAAACAAACAAACAAAGCAAGTAAGCAAACAGACATGCGAGCAAACAACTGAAAGCAAACAATACTCCTACTCCTAAACTAATGGTGCATGGGCCTGATCACGTGAAGTGATATTTCCAATGCAGGCACCGACACATTGGTTGACTCATGCTGGTGAAGGATTGGTCCACGAGCAACCCGAATGTGCGAACCAACAAGAAAGAAAGATATAACACTGAATATTGACACACTTCATGTTTCAAAGTGTCCATAGGACATAAGTGAATGAAAGTACATAAAAAGTAGGCTGTGGACTTATCACAGTGCTATGCAACACTATGTGTAGCTTTGAAGCATATGCAAACTCTTGATTGTGAGATGTAAGCAAACGAAAGAAACAATGATAACTTGCATCATGCACACATGCTTGCAATGTAAGATTCCTCCAATGCGTGAGCGATAGGATCGTGCAATATGATTGGAGGAAGCACGATCTATGAGTGAGATTAACCTTCAATGCATATAGATGAGTGATGAGGAGCCTCGAGTGGTTGAACAATTTCCTACTTAGAAGTAAAACCAACCTCAGGACATTGAGGGCCTGACATAACCATTAGCTTGGCTGAAGTGCCTCGACAGTCTTGGGTGTTTCCACTTCATCGTCAGATAGATCATCATAAACTAGTGGCTACAAAAAATCAACTGCGATATAATCATGATCATGACAGAATATGGAAGTAAATAGATCTCAACAGCCATGATCAGAAAAATCAATGATTTCATTGGAATCCTCATGATCTAATAAATCAAACACAGGGGCAGATGGAAAGCAAAAAAATTCATCCTCTGTGTTTCTGGAAAAGGCAGATGAAATATCAAGTGGATGTTCAATGAATAACTCATCCTCTCAATTGTCAGATGATGGAATAACATCCCGTATGTCCTGCGAGTGATCAACAATGGGCGCATTCATAGATGAATATACACATGCAAAATCATGGATGGAAGGTTCACCAAATACTTCAGTGAATAGTGGAGGGGCCTCGGATGGGAGGGCGTCATCCTTCACAGAGTGTGGATGCTCAAGCTCCCAGTCTTACTCTTCATGAATGACTTGAGCGCATGTTGGTTGTGAAACACGAACTTTGTCAGTAGCTTGTTCCTCATTCACAACAAGTGTAGAGTTTGGAATGGAAGAACACAAGGCAATATCATCCAGAGGAACAACCGAGTGCAAAGACGCAGGTTGTGGAACAAAATGCATATGACATCTCGATGGAATCGCAACCAAATCTGCACAAAAATTAAGTGAAGTGATGTTGGGAGAATGTGACAGTTGAACAGGTGTGTGAGCATGATCTTCAACATCACTCTTCATTGGCATAGCTATTTGATGGGGGGACGGCGGGTAGTCACTTGTGATAGTTACCGCATCCGTCTATGATTCGCGAAGTGCGTATGCAAGTAGCAAACTGACCTGTTCATTAGAATATGCATCTTCTTCATGAAGCATGGAAAGAAAGTCATGTAAGAACTCAGGCCAGGCCACTTCACCTTCAACATCATACATGTAAGTGGACAAGTGATCAAAAAAATCCCTCGTGATGGTGACATCTTCATGATTCTAAAAACATAGTGGAGGGATAAGAGTGCAAGAATCCATGGTAGATGTGAAAAGGTTCAAAAAACGATGAGAGGACACATCTTGTCATATGGCCCTCCTTCTAGCACCATAAATTTTGATGGTGATGGACCAGCCAACATGTCAAGGTATCTCCCTGGTAAGAACTCCCAATTACACCTCAGACCATTTGGTGTAGGGGTCCTAGCAGTGGGTCGTATGGTAATGCCTTGATCGCGATTTCACATAGAGGCAAGTAAGATAACTCTATTGGTAGAAATGGTGTGACAGAATCAATGAGCCAAGGAGTGTGCATGAAAGGTTCTAACACATGGGAGTTGAGACGAGTGCACCCCTTGGAAACCTATGATATCACAGAGTTAAGAAGGGAACACATGAGCAAATATGCATCACAACAAGAAAGGCAAGTTAGCTAGAAATCCAAAGTGGTGGTTAAACCAACAACACATTTCAGAAAGATTCATACATACATACACAGATATTTATACATGCATGCGTAAGTAAACAGATACATATATCATTTAGGGTAAACTAGATAGCATAGAATACAATACAACATATGCATGAGACGTGTTGGCTCCTTTTATATTAATAAGTGTAAGTTCCATTCATACAATACATGCATGTCCAACCACTATTTTGGACTGCGAAACATTACAGTCACAACCACTTGCTCCTCCAAAGAGATATACTAGCTTTGTGTAGTGTAGAAGCCAAGGCTCATTACAATATTGTCCAAGCTCTATTTAAGATAGTCCTATTGGAAGCTTGGCTGACCAAAAGCCTTTAAAATGAGTTATGAGGGACTATTTATAGCAAAGGGTGGGCTGACCCTTGACGTTCCCCTTTGTGACAGTTCATCTACCCTCATGACTCTTCATCTACTCTATGACTATTACATCCAATTATCGACACTTGAATTACACTTGAAAAGACGTTAAATTACAATGCACATGTACCCATGTGTGACAAAATGGCTTGAGCAAGCCATGTTAGACATCACTATCACTTAGACAACCATGGAAGTCCAACTCTTCAACATCCTCGCGATGATCAACAGTAGTGTACTGATGCCAAGATTGGTAGTCTGCAATGGTTTCCATGTGCTCCAAGGTGACATCTTTCTAGAACTTGACTCTTGCCTCCATAACATCCAGGTACACTACTCGGGCTCCTCTGTCAAGCTCGTCTTAAATCATGCCCATCATTTTCTTCAATGCGGCTGCACTAGCAACATACTTTTACACGATGTCTGCACTGGTGGGCAAGTATGGGCTAGTGGCAATGCGCATCAACTCGTCAAAGTACGATTCAAGCTCTAGTCAGACCTGTGCCTTTGTCTTCACCTGGGTGAGAGTCCCAATAAATGGGATCACATGTGCGTGCACCACAACATCCATACTCTTGAATACATGTGCATAGGAAGCCTATATACTAGTGATGAGTTGTGGGAGATCTTCATAGTTCCGGATCTGACTCTGGATACATGCCTTCAGCTCGATCGCTCTGGGATTGATCATTTTAGGCAAGTGAAGTGGGGCTCCCTTATATCTCATCATCCATGTTTGCATGTAATCAATAGCAGCATCAAAGTTCGCTAAGATACGTGCTCTTCTAGCACATCGTTGTTGCCATACATTGAGATGGACGAGTGCCTTATGCAGGGTACCAAACTTGGAATACAACTCTCACATAACTGTGTCAAGGGACAATACATCACCTAGTAATTCCTTCTTCAGTTTAGCTCGGGCGGATGCTATCACCAACTCTCCTCCTTGCTTGATCATCTGTAGTTCCTTAGCCATTCGCTCATTCTTAGCTATCAGAAAGTGAACACTCAAGCTAGAGGCTTCGGTAGACACTCTGGTAGCATCGGCCAAGGGTGCTGGATGTTTGTGCACATCATACACGATCACTCGTTTCTCATCTTGTGCAGGAAATGTATGATTATTTGGAGTCGACACTCTTTGAGACTACACAACTTTATGTTGAGACTCGTCGAATGAGATGTTGTGCATCCCTCATTCCAGATAATCTCTGAGGATCTCATTGCCTCCTTCGTTGCTTGAGACTTGCTCATCTTATCGATGCGGTGAAGTGGGTAATTCGACTCCTTGGTGATGAGGCATAAGGTTGATGTCCTGTTCCAATTCTTGTTGCTCCATATCCATATCCAATCATTGAAGTGCTTGCTCTATCTCACTAGTGAATTCCTGCTCCTACGATAGCTCACCTTGTTTGCCTGATGCCATATGTTCTGATGAATCCACTACCTGTACAGGAGTTGTTTCATCCATTTGAACATGTTTCACCCCCTACTGTACATGTTGCTATTGCGCTTCCCTCTCCCGTTTGTGTAACTCTTATTCCTTCTGGAGTTGCTCCTTCAACTTATGAAACTCCTTATCTATTTTCTCCATTCTTATCTTCTCCCTCTACCTCTACGTGATTTGCTTGTCGTGTTTTTGCCTCTTTGCCTCTATATCCATAGCTTCTTTCTCCACAAGTGGATCTGCGCAGAACTTGTAGCTTTTCTCTTCCTCCATACAATAGACAATCTTCCTCTTGCCCTTGTCACGCATTGGTATGCTTACTTTTGCTACTTCTAGTGCTCTCCAATATGCTGCTTCGCTAACCATTCCACGGTGAAGCCAACCTATTCATTAGGTTTGCAGAATTCATAAAAATATCTACATGGGTCCTCCTCCTCCCAATGACATGCCCCGTGGATCCATTTGAACTGTACTCTCGTGCAGTGATCTTTCACAAGACAATGTGGGTCATATGGATTGTAACTATGGAGGTCGAATGGATACCTCTTCATATGTTCTTCTTCGACATCCACTTTATTGAAACTCTGGATCTCGTATAACCCAATCTGCAAAGGAAGAGCGGGCCAAGGTGCCTTTTTCTTCTGGTGCAGTCTAGTTGTCAATCCTACCGAGATGTGATATGCTACTTCCTGCATGATGAGTATGTCCAAGCAAAACTTCGGTAGCTCCACGTTGTACATTCGTAGGAAGTTCCCAGAGGGTGAGGCATACCAATCAACAATGTCTATTATTGCCTCCATTGCTTCCTTCGACATGCAGGGTGGATCCTATTTGAATATCATCTTGTAAATCGGGGTCATAAAATGATCGGACAATCGTGTGATAACTCCTCTGAAGTTGCATTCAAACAACAACTTACAATAAGTGTTCACAGTGGTCTTCGCCGGAGACCATGCCCACTTCAAGCCCGGGAACTCCTGTCGAGCACAAATTGCATCCAAGATGTAGGCGGACATGTAGATTTCTGCTTTCATACCTTCGGGCGACTGTCGAACCCTTGTTACCTATTCCTTCAGCTGATGAGACAACATGCTAGACCAGTTACATGGTTTTCCTTCTCTACCCAGTTGGTCCAGTGTAAACAGCCAACTCTGTGGGAAGGTTTCCCTTCTTTCTTGGCCACACAGTTAACGTGCAAATATAACCAAGTACTGATACGCCTTCTGTAGTATCTTCATCTTGTAGATCTAGTTGGGTCTCATCCTAAATCTAGCCAGCTCCCTTACCCAATTCGTCAAAATGTCTTTGGAGTTGGCATTGCTACTGAGTATGTTGAAGGGAGTCTCCATGATAGTCATGGGCTTCAACATCTGACACATCTCATCAAAATCCTATGCCTAGAAGGTTGTAATCTTTGTCCTGCTGATACTACTCAAATTCATTGTCTCAAGATCTATGTGCGAGATGATCTAGCGTATCGTGTCTGCACATGGGAACGCTAGGTATTTGCATGCAATCCGATACAAGTCAAACTTGTGAATGTTCACATATACTTGGCGGTCCTCGAGGTCTTCCCCAAAATTTTCTCCAAATGCATCATTGATCTCTTGTCATTTCAAATTGATGTCCTTCTCTAGAAACAACTTGGTATCGTCATAGATTGGTAGGCATGCAGACACTTGCTCAACTGCAGATCCAGTTGCACTTCCGTCGGTGTCCTTTGATCCTACTCTCTTGGAGGCCATTGATCCTGTACTGCGAAGAGGCAGATGAACACCTGAAAGATTAGGAGACAAAGCAGCATGCATGGCAAGAAATCTGTTAGTGAAAACCAAAACAAATTAGGGGAATGACATAAAACATACCTGGGGAAAGACTAGAAAGGATTGCACAATTTCTTCTAGGAAGCTAGGAGATTAGCTACTAGACTTGCACAAAAAGAAGTATCGACTATCTGGTGAGGTTGACTAGCTACTAGATTTTCACAATGCGCAATCCAGGCAGACTGCTGACTGCTAGAATTGCATAATGCACAATTACAGCTGGCAATGACTATAGGCTCAGTGAATGCATTGCACAATTTTCTGGTCCAACAACCATTGTCCCTCAGAAATGCACAAAGAAATCCTAGAGGGAATTCACTAGGAAGAAATGTGCATTTCTGGAGAGGAAGATAGAGCCTTCCTTCTCTGGATTGTGCAATGTTGTCTTGGTGAGGCAGAGTCTAGGCCAAAGCTGGCCAGACTTGCCGATGGGAAACTAAAATAAAATGTGAAAGTGAATGCATGGTGATATTGAGTGTAAGAAGAAGTGACTGATCATGCATGCCAACATTTAATGAAAGATTCAATAAACAGAACAACATGCATGTGGGTGAAGCGAGTCGTTGAATCGACGATCGTTCGTGCAAAACAGTTTCATGCATGGGACAACAGTGAGATAGGAAGGAAAAATGAAACGGTGCTAGTACAAGCTAGTATGCATGTAAACGACAGCAAGATTTCAAACAAATCAAGCAAACAACACTCACACAAGCGAAAACACAAAAAGTGATAGAAATGTTGCAAAAGACAAGTTGAGACCACTTACACATGAATAGTTGGGTCAGATGTGTCGAAGAGTCCTGGATCTGTTGTGGGATATCAAATCTTGAAGATCAATGTGAAAGAATGAGCTCTATGTGTTGAATAAATAATTTTGGGCTCATGACACACATGCCACAAATCTAAGAAAAAGCGACACTTGGAGGAAAGATTCTAAAACAACCTTTGCATGTAACCTCCAGCTGCTAAAAGTTTCTCCCTGAATCAAGGGATGCTTTTTGAATGTTGCCTTTTTCTCTTCAAAGAAAAAGTAAGCCATGAATGAAAGTCAAGTTTACTTGGTCTCGGGTGGAACTGGTGAACCCAACTGCATATGCAAGCGGCTGCTCAACTCCTGTGAGAAAATGTGTATTTCGGGAACAGAGCTAGGTTGGTTGCCCAAGATATTTGCAAAATTTCTAGGAAAAGCAGTTGATTGCTGCCCAGGATTACACAATTTCTGGGTTGAGCAGCCCTACTGGGAAGAATTACACAATTTTTTTGATGAAGCCTGACTAGCAGAATTGTGCAATTCTGGAGCCCAAAAGACTACTAGAAAAAACTGCGCAGTTTCTAGAGGGAAGGCTAGTTGCCCTCCAAAATTGCGCAATTTCTTGGGAGAGCTACTTAGCCTGTAGCTCGAACAAGTCCGGATGAACAACCTGTGAGGGGAATTCATTAAGCTTTGATAGATAGGTTGTCTTTCTGCAAGAAAATTACTGAAGCTTGTGTGCTTGACGAAGCAAGACATGGTGTTGTGAAAGCTTGGTAGTGAGGCTCCAAAACGAGGCTAAGGCAAAAATTTAGAGGGTGGTTGTAGCAGCTACAACAAAATCACAACGTAAATGAACTTAAATAATATATAGAATTTGATGCACAAATTTCTTATTACTAATGTGATTTATTCAGATATAATAAAATTCCTCTCACCATCATTAATCCTCTCATTTAATTTTTTAAAAAAGAACAACACTACAATGTTTGAATTCCAACCCTGCATAAAAAGAGACTTGACAGAGATTCTGATATTCAGATTGCAACCCTACATCAAGAGGAGAAATCCTAACGAATTAACTAGCACAACCACATTAATAAATGTGGTTGATATACGTTGTTGACGTCAACTTAATATATGCTATGTTATAAACTTAATATGCTAGATTATTATATTAATATATAAAATCTAAGATTAATATCAAAAACTCTAAGATTGTAAACTCTAATATATTATTATACATATCAAGGATTAATATTATAAACCCGAGGGAATAATATTAAACCAACGAGATTAATATTGTAAAGTCAAGGAATTATTATCCCAAGGGATTATTAATATTATAAACTCAAGGATTTAAGAAATCAATGGAATTAATATTATAAACCCAAAGGAGAATTACACCAAGGAATTAATAAAACCAAGGAATAATAGACCCAAGGAATTAATATTAAAAAATATAAGGGAATAATAATAAATGAAAGGAATTAATATTAAAAACCCAAGGGATTATTAATATTACAATCCAAAGAAATCGATAAATCCAACACATTAATATTAAAACCCTTGGGATTAATATTAGAAACCAAAGAGATTATTAATATTGCAAGCCCAAACATTAATATTCATGGGATTTAATATCATTCCCTTGGGTTTATAATATCAATCCCTTGGGTTTATTAATCTAAGGGATCATATTCCTAGGGTTCAATATTATTCCTTTGGGTTTATAATCCCTTGGGTTTTTAGCATTAATCCTAAAAACTCTAAGCTAATAAACCCTAATATATTATTATACATATGACGGATTAATATTATAAACCCTAAAATAAACATGGTTGACCATGCTTGATTTTCATATTGAAACAATCCTTGTCACAATGCAACGTTGGACCATGATTGATCGTGATTGTTTTTTATATTGAGACAATCTTTGTCATAATTCGACATTGAACCACGGTTGATTTTCATATTGAGACAATCTTTATCACAATGCAATATTGGACTATAGTTGACCATAATTGACCATGATTAATTTTATAAAACATGGTTGACCATGGTTGACAATGGTTGACCATGATTGACCATGGTTGACCATGTTTGTCCATGGTTTACCATGATTGATATTATAAATCAAAGAAAATAATAAACCCAAGGGATTAATATTAAATGTAAGGGAATAATATTAAACCATAGGAATATGAACCCTTGGATTAATATTGAAAACTCAAGAGATTATTATTATTACAAACCCAAGCGTTAATATTCCTAGGGTTTTATATTATTCCCTTGGGTTTATAATATCAATCCCTTGGGTTTATGTAACACCCCCTTGCAGGTTTACCCAAAGTAACTATGCCAACCAGGGTAAACATGAGGAGAGATTATACTATGATAATATTCGACCTCCTATGTCACCTTAAGGAAGTGGAATCGACGAAACATCACATACATTCATCCAACATCATCAACAAAACCCTCAAGAGACAAGTCATCCACTGAGACAACGCATCTGTGGGTCCCACTACTGTTATGGACCTATTAGGCCATAGTCGCTCTCATGATATTGGTAAGGAAGCGACTAGAAACCCAAATTCGCTCTCATCGGCCTGCCTACTAGTGAATGTGGATCAAAATTGCTATTTCTATGCTAGTGACACCAGGATTTAAGCCACTTTTCTAGACCAGGATCTTGGTCTCTACCCAGAACTTACTGTATCTTCCAAAATTCTTTGAAAACATGATAACCACATTGATCAATCCAAAATCACCCTCAGGACTATTTCTAAGCATCCCCAACCGGGACTGACATTCTGTCAAACACTTGGCATCAATGCAACCAACAAGTCTAAGATACAAGATAGAGCATAAATGACTGAAACAAATTATGAAGCATAACCAAAAGGATCACCTCCTTCTCCATTGAAGTACTACATCATCAATCAGGTCTTACATCCATCCATTTAAAAATTACAAGTAAATACCTGTGATAACCATGACATGAACCAGTAATTTAACCATGCTTATAACCAGCATAAAACCATGAAAATATCAAAGATAAGAAAACCATTAAATCCACATATAAATCATTTAAAAATTAAGATAACTTAGATTTTATTAATCATAGGAAAATCTGACTCGATTCAGGACTTCCACATACCACCCAACCATAGACATAACTGAACCAAATCTCTCTTTTAGTCAATCACCCTCGTGCTTATTCCAAGAATGAATGTGGGATCTCATAGAACAACCAAGGGAATCCAGCGGTTAAACCACTTCCACCCTCACCAAACCATGCTCCAATAACAACCGAACACAACTTGGATTTCCATCCGGAATCCATCACTATCCTTCAGGAATTTTCTGTCTCCTTGTCTCTCGGGCTTTACCACAATCCAAACTCGGTTCAATAGGGCCTAAACCGAGACCAGTATCTCAAGCTTTACTGCAATCTAAACCTGGATCAATCAACCCTAAATCGAGACTTCTCCCTCAGGCTTTACCATGTATCCCACCAAAATCGGTCAAGGGATTCCTAGGCCTTTGGGAATGAACCTTAAGACCACCTTTGCCCTAGATTCTGAAATCCATTCAGTAATTCCAAAGTTCCAAAACTGAAATAAACATCCCAACATACCATGGCATCTGGAAAAAGTCTAGGCTAGGCTAAAATCCATTGTCATAACTTGAAAAAACCATATGAATGACAACAAGAGAACCATACACCAACATGTAAAGGCATGCATGTCCAAATTAGCTAGGAAATCACACACACAAAAGGTTACCTGCAAGTATTCCTGCTGAAGATGCATGATCCTGCTCTTCCTTCCTTGATCCTTGCTTTCCTCCCTTTCCCTTTGTTTTCTTTTACTTCCTTGATCCAAAGCTAGAGTGCTTCAAGAAAACTCTAAGTGGCCAAGAGTGAGAGAGAGAGAGAGAGAATAATGAGGGAGCTCCAAACTTTCACTGCCCAATCTTAACTGTCAAGACCTGCCAACTGATCCTCAAAGCCTTTTTATGATTAATGACTCTATTTTATTCATTTTACATTATTTTTCTTCAATTTCCTCTTCACATGTAACCTGTGACCTTTTATATTCCTTTTAGCTTAATTTCCTTTATTTTCATAAATAAATGTGCCAAAAATTCCTTTTCCTTAGACTTTGCCAATTTTCCTTAGCTAAAACACACATCCAATTATTCCCACTAGGATATATTTTCCCAACATTCATCTTAGAATATTTGTCCCTTACCCATTGTCTTATTTTTCCTTTATTTACTTTTGTTACATGAAATTTTCACTAGGGCTGTTATAGAACCCTCCCCCTTTAGGAACACCATCCTTGGTGTTAAACCACACCAAGACCTCAGCAAGACCACTGAAAAGTAAACATATTTCCCATGGATCTTTATAACTTATCTCGTTGCAATATTTATAATCAAAGACCTGCTCAAAAGAAAAACATCATGACAACATGACCATATAACAATCATACCACATACTAGAGCTTTATAACGCATCTCAGTACAATATTGACAATAACCACATATACACATATGCACATTTGCTAAACCAACAAATAAAAGGATACGATGCCCGCATCAATCAACAAGGGAGTCCGGAGGCTCACACCTCCACTCTCAAAGTAATACCAAGATTCAACTCCTTCCCAAGAAGTCTAGAATCCACTACCATAGTCAAAGAAACATCTAATGTCCAACGCTACAATCCTGCTCCACTTGTCCTCTCAGTGGACAATTACCGGCTCATTGTTCTAAGGTGCACTCCTAATGTGCATCTAATTGCATCTGGAAATGATAATGACCAAAACCAATATATCCGCGACCTTCCCTTCTTTGCTACACAGTCCCTCGAGAAATCAGGTCACCCCCTTCCATGCAGTCACTCACCTTCCAAATTCCTCAACATCCCCTATCCTGGGTGATCCATCCCTTGGTAAGGCTTCTTCCCATTATAAGATCAAACAACCAATGCATATACCTGCCTCAAAACCATCATACTAGTGATAACATGCTCATGGTAATCAATGGATATTATTGGGTACCAGTGTCCCACAATGGCCTTACTCCTGAAGTGCTCTACCAACATACCACTGCATGTTCCAATTTATTTTGTTGATGCTGCCAATTCTTACAGTCGATTTCAACCACCCAACTAGGCATGTTCATGCATTTATGTTCCAAGGACATAATTGCCATTAGATTCAAATGAAATGGAAATAACCTCAAATCGTAGCACATATCCACTTAATGTCAAACAAAACCAAGGTTAAGAAGACTCCCTACACGAAAAGCACTCGTTTGTTTGGAATTAGGGTTTCCAAACATAGCCAAAAAATTTCTTACCCAATTCCTTTATTTTACCTTTACCCTGCTGAAAGTCATACTATATATTGTCACGTCACCCAATTATTCGTTATATAAGCACATTAGTTATTACCTCATCACGCTAATACCAAGCATGTTTCCTGCAACTGCTCACACATGTCAACCACATGTTCCAAAGATAAAAACAATCATATCTACCATTTTGAAATCAACCTTTACTAATACTAACAATCATATCATAATCCATAGTCAATTCATAGTCATAAGTCATAATACATAATGCTACAACTATCACTTGTCATACTCAAGTACATGTCAACTATCTCAACTCATATGTATTAGCACAATCATCTTAAACAAGATCATTTGAACACATACTCATATTATGCAATTAATCAAGCATTCAACAATAGATAGATGAGATAATCAAACATTCAAGCACCAAATATATGACATAAGCAATCTCGTACCTTACTGTATCTCAAGGGAGGCTATCTTGTCTGCAAAATTAAGCTAGTTAGAATGACATAACTTCTCAACACATCATCTTAAAAATAAATAAGATCATGATATCCATAACAATCACTTGCTAACATGTTCACATCTTAACTCATAAACAATTTTATTTATGCATAGAAATCACATATCTACTATCAGTCTAGATTAGTACCACACAATGCAACACAATAAGTCAACTCATACCTGAATGTCGTAACCCTAACCATCTGTGTAGGCCAATCCAATTTATCATGATACATATGACGTCAAGATTTTAATGAAATAACCCTAATCATAAAGTTACTAGCATATAACAACCATAATCTAGATATCATGCTCATCTACAACATATACCCTAATCGTCAAGCTAATTTTCATATAACTACAACAAGTTAACCTATAAAATACTCATCAACAACATACAACATAATCATCAAGAAATCTAACATAAAACATAAATAACAATGCATAAAACTACAGGTTACTATCATTCTTGACTATCCAACACATGTGCATATAACTACACTGATCAACTAACATCTATCATGAATGTAAGCATAACATCAAAATACATGTACACAGACCTAGTGTATATAAACCTAATGGATATAACAATCCTTTACATACATACCTACATGACAAACATGAAATTCATATATGGCAATCTACTCTTACCCTAAAGTCCAATGTTGCAACCTCATTATGATGCTCTGCATCTCCTTCTCTATCTCAACCAACACATTAGCATAATAACATACCAATATCACCCTGATGAACTAAATTGCATACCATGACCTCAAAAGGCATGTTTGACCTACTATTCATGCATAAATGTAACCAAGACCATACATGCATGACCACAACCATTACTCCATTGTACATATTGTCTCATGCAACTATCAACCTACATAAGTAATGCTTAATCAACTACACTTATGCATAACCGCATGTAGTCGAGCATAAGCGATAAATTATTGTAATCAACCTATAAGACTGATGCATGTAATAAAATAACCAAGAATCCAACCTAACATAAACGGATGTAATCAAGCTGCATATACTCATGTAACCGATCATATCCTCTTGACAATGCAATCCATAAAATCAACATCAAGTTTCTCATGACAACCTTACTACCATCATGACCAATCATTATGAAATGCAACAAGCAAATGGAATGAAAGTGTAAGAGACACACATGCAACTGAAATGCATGCATGACCAACACTTCCACCCGAGGAGAGTGCAACCACACTCTGATACCACTCTGTAACACCCCCTCCCAGGTCTACCCAAAGTAACCATGCCAATTGGGGTAAACATGAGGAGATGCTACTATGATCAGATTCAACCTCCTATGTCACCTTAAGGAATTGGAATTAACATAACATCACATACATTCATCCAACATCATCAACATAACCCTCAAGAGATAAGTCAGCCACTCAACCAACCTGTCCCTAGGTCCCACTATTGTTCTGGACCTCTTAGGCCATAGTCACTCTCATGCTATGGGTAAGGGAGTGACCAGAAACCCAAAATCACTCTCACAAGCCTGCTTGCCAGTGAATGTGGACCAAAATTTCTAAATTTTGTGTGAGTGACCCCAAGATTTAAGCCACTTTTCTAGCTTAGGATCCTGGCCTCTACACAGAACTTATTGTAACTTCCAGAATTCATTAAAAACATGATAACCATGTTGATCAATAAAAAATCACCCTCAGGGCTAGGCCTGAGCATCCCAAACTGATACTGACATCCTGTCAAACACTTGGCATCAATGCAACTTACAGATCTAAGATACAAAACATAGCATAAATGATTGAACCAACTTATGAAGCATAACTAGAAGTATCACCTCCTTCTCTATTGAACTACTACATCATCAATTAGGTCTTTCATCCATCCATTTAACAATTACAAGTAAATACCTGAAATAACCATGACATGAACCAATCATTTAACCATGCTTATAACTAGCATAAAACCATGTAAATATGAGAGATAAGACAACCATTAAATCCACATATAAATCAATGCAAAAGGAAGAGAACTCAGCTTATATTAATCATAGGAAAATCCGACCAGGTTTGGGAATTCCATGTACCACCCGACCATAGACATGGTTGAACCAAATCTCTCTTTGAGCTAGTCACCCCCATGCCATATTCCAAGAATGAATGTGGGATCTCATAGAACAATCAATCTAAGAAAAACCAAGGGAATCTAGAGGTTAAACCACCTCCACCCTCACCGAACCATGATCACACCAAAACTAGTGCTCTGATCACAACCGAACAAAACCTGGATTTCCAGCCAGAATCCTTCACTATCCGTGAGGAATTTTCTGCCTCCTTGTCTCTTAGGCTTTATCACAATCCAAACTTGGATCACTAGGCCCTAAACCAAGACCAATTTCTCAGGCTTTACTGCAATTCAAATCCAGATCACTAGGTCGTAAACCGATACTTCTCCCTCAAGCTTTACCGTGTATCCTACAAAAATTGGTCAAGGGATTCCTAGGCCTTTGGGAATGAATCTTGAGACCACCTCCTCCCAGGATTCTGAAATCCATCTGGCAATTCCAATGTTCCAAAACCGAAATAAACATTCCAACATACCTTGGCATCTGTAAAAGGCTACACTAGGCTGAAATCCACTATCATAACCTGACAAAACCATGCCACTGACAACAAGAGAACCATACACCAACATGCAAAGCCATGCATGTCCAAACCAGCTAGGAAATCACACATGTAAAAGGTTACCTACAAGTATTCTTGTTGAAGTTGCTTGATCATGCTCTTCCTTCCTTGATCCTTGCTTTCATTCCTTTCCCTTTTCTTTCTTTTCCTTCCTTGATCCAAAGCTAGAGTGCTCCAAGAAAACTCTAAGTGACCAAGAGTGAGAGAGAGAGAATAATGAGAGAGCTCTAAACTTTCACTGACCAAACTTACACTGTCTAAGACCTACCAACTAATCCTCATAAGACTTTTTATGAATAAGGCCTCTATTTTCTTCATTTTCAATTATTTTCCTTCAATTTCCTCCTCACGTTCAACTTGCGACCTTTTACCTTCCTTTTCTCTTAATTTCCTTTATTTTCATAAATAAATGTGCCAAAAATGCCTTTTGCCTTTTAATGCTTTTGCCTTAGCCTTTTCCAATTTTCCTTAGCCAAAACACACATCTAGTGATGCCTGTTAGGATATATTTGCCCAACATTCAGCTTGGAATATGTTTCCCTTACTTGTGGTCTTATTTTACCTTTATTTACTTTTGTTATATGAAGTTTTCACGAGGGCTATTACAATTTATTAATCTAAGGGTTCATATTTCTAGTGTTTAATATTATTCCCTTGGGTTTATAATCCTTTCATTTTTTAGTATTAATCCTAAAAACTCTAAGATTATAAACCCCAACATATTATTATACATATGACGGATTAATATTATAAACCCAAGGGACTATAAACCCTAGGATTAATATTAAAACCCTAAAATAAACATGGTTGACCATGGTTGACAATGATTGATTTTCATAATGAGAATAATAAACCCAAGGGATTAATACTAAAATCCCATAGGATTATGAACCCAACGGAATAATATTAAACTCAAAGGATTAATAATATAAGCCCAAGGTATATAAACCCTAATATAAATATTAATAACCCTAAAATAAACATGGCTGACCATGCTTGATTTTCATATTGAGACAATCCTTGTCACAATGTGATGTTGCACCATGCTTGACCATGGATGATTTTTATATCGGTATAATATTTGTCACAATGCAACGTTGATCCATGGTTGAGCATGGTTGAATCTGATATTGAAACAATCTTTGTCACAATCTGACATTGGATCATGGTTGACCATAATTAATTTTGATAAACCGTGGTTGACCATGGTTCACCATAAATGAGCATGGTTGACCATGGTTGAACATGGTTGACCATGATTGATAATATAAACCCAAGGGAATAATAAACCCAAGGGATTATAAACCCAAGGGAATAATATAAACTGAAGATACATAAACCCTAAGATAAATATTATAAATCCTAAAATAAACATGGTAGACCATGGTTGATTTTCATATTGAGACAATATTTGTCACAATGTAATGTCGGGCCATGCTAGACCATGGTTGAACCCTTAGATTAATAAACCCGAGGGATTGATATTATAAACCCAAGGGAATAATAAACCGAAGGGATTAAAACTAAAACCCCACTGGAATAATATTATAAACCCAAGGCATATAAACCCTAAGTTAAATATTATAAACACTAAAATTAACATGGTTTACTATGGTTGGTCATTGTTGACCATGAGTGACCATGATTGACTATGCTTGACCATGATTGACGATGGTTGACCATGATTGATTTTCATATCGAGACAATTTTTTCCATAATGCGACGTTGAACCATGGTTGACCATAGTTGATTTTCATTTTGAGACAATATTTCTCACTATGCGACATCAAACTATGGTTGATCATTATTGATCATGGTTGACTATGATTGATTTTATAAAACATGGTTGAGCATAGTTAAGCATGATTTCTATTATAAAAAAAGGTGAATAATAAACCCAAGGGACTAGTACCGAAAACCCAAGGGAATAATATTAAATCATAGGAATATAAACCCTTAGATTAATCAACCCAAGGGATTGTCATTCTAAAACCAATGGATTGATATTCTAAATACAAGGGAATAATAACCCAAGGAAATACTATTAAACCCTAGGAATGTGAAACCTTATATTAATAAACCTAAGGGATTGATATTATAAACCCATAAGAATAATAAACACAAGGGACTAATACTAAAATCTCAATGGATTATGAACCTAATGGAATAATATTAAACCCAAGGGATTAATATTATCAACCCAAGGTATGTAAACCTTAAGATAAATATTATAAACCTTAAAATAAGCATGGTTGACCATGGTTGATTTTCATATTGAGACAATCCTTATCACAATGCGACGTTGGACCGTGCTTGACCATGAATATTTTTCATATCGAGACCATATTTGTCACAATGCGATGTTGGACAATGGTTGATCATGTTTGATTTTCATATTGAAACAATCTTTGTCACAATGCGACGTTGCACCATGGTTGACCATGATTGACCTTGATAAATCATTGTTGACTATGTTTGACCGTTATTGACCATAGTTAACCATGTTTCACCATTATTGACCATAGTTGACCATGATTGATATTATAAACCCAAGGGAATAATAAACCCAAGGGATCAATACTAAAAACCCAAGGGATTATAAACCTAAGGGAATAATATTATACCCAAGGGAATAATACAAAACAAAGGTATATAAACCCTAAGATAAATATTATAAACCCTTAAATAAACATGATAGACCATGGTTGACCATGGTTTATTTTCATATTGAGACAATTTTTGTCACAATGTTACATTGGACCATGCTCACCCATGGTTGAACCCTTAGACTAATATATCCAAGGGATTGATATTATAAACCCAAGCGGTTAATACCAAAACCCCAAGGGATTATGAACCCAAGGGACTAATATTATAAACACAAGATATATAAATCCTAACATAAATATTATAAGACTAAAATAAACATGGTTGACCATGATTGATATTATAAACCTAAAGGAATAATAAACCCAAGGGAAAAATACTAAAAACCCAACGGATTATAGACCCAAGGTAAAAATATTAAACCCGAGGGAATAATATAAACTCTAAGATAAATATTATAAACCCTTGAATAAACACAGTTGACCAAGTTTGACCATGGTTTATTTTTGTAATGAGACATTCTTTGTCATAATGTGACATTTGGCCGCTCGACCATGATTGAACCATTATATTAACAAACCCTTTGATCGTCACAATGCAATGTTGGACCATGGTTAACCATGATTGATTTTCACATTGAAACTATATTTTTCACAATGTGACATTGGACCATGGTGGATTTTCATATTGAGACAATCTTTGTCATAATGCAACTTTAGAGCATGGTTGGCCATGATAGCTTTTATAAAACATAGTTGACTATGATTGATATTATGAACCCGAGTGAATAATAAACCCAAGGGATTAATACTAAAAACGCAAGGGATTAATATTAAAACCCCAAGGGATTATGAACCCAATGGAATAATATTAAACTCAAGGCATTAATATTATAAACCATATAAGCCCTAAGATAAATATTATAAGTTACCTTAAAATAAACATGGTTGATATTCATATTGAGGCAATCCTTGTCACAATGCAATGTTGGACCATGGTTGACCATGAATGATTTTCATATCAAGACAATCTTTGTTATAATGCGATGTTGGAACATGGTTTATCATGGTTGATTTTCATATTGAAACAATCTTTGGCCACAATGCATTGTTGGACCCTCATTGACCATGGTTGATTTTGATAAACCATGGTTGACATATTATTCTAAGGGTTTATAATATTAACCCTAGGGTTTATTAGCCACTTGAGTTTATTATTCGTTTGTGTTTATAATATCAATCCCTTGGGTTTATTATTCTAAGGGCTCATACTACTGGCGTTTAATAATATTCATAGGGTTTATAATATTAATCGTAGGGTTTAATCCCTTGAGATTTTAATATTAATCCCTTGGGTTTTCAATATTAATCCCTTGTTTTTTTAACAATTATCCCATGGGTTTAGTATTGATCCTAGGGTTTAATTTTATTCCCTTGGGTTTATAATCCCTTAGGTTTTTAATATTAATTTCTTGGGTTTATAATATTAAACCCAAATTTTATAAAATTAATCTTAGGGTTTGATGTTTATTTTGGGGTTTATTACTAGTGATATAACAATCCCTTGAGTTTGTTGCTAGCACTTAATTGTTGAATATAAAAATTGATTATGTTTTTTTTTTTTTTTAATTATAATATTAATGAAATAGTCGAATAAAATAAATAAGTAATTTTTCCATTTAAAGAAATATGTTTAATAATATTAATTAAATTAATCAAAATGGTATTTTGAAATTTGAATTTTTTCTACAAAATATTTATAAAATTTTAAAATTGAAAATAATAAGATATATATTTTTAACAATTACAAATAAATATAAATAGATATGAAGTTCTAACAAATAATATAGTCATGTCTTTAAAATAAAAGGGTTTTTTAATATTATATTTAAAAAATAAGTTACAAATATTTATGGAAAAGATATATTACAAAGAGAAATCGGTTTTATAATTGTATATGAAGATATACATCTTGAGTGGGCCTAATGGTTAAGATCACGTGTTTCCTTTTAAGAGGTCACAGGTTCAAAACCAGAGGAGGGTAGAGTATGTATGCCTTCGTAGACTTGGTAGTTACATTGTTGTGCGAAGGTGGGTCCCTTGTCCCACAAAGAAGGGGGTCTCATACACCAATTTCCTGTTTGGCTTGATCATGGCCTTAAAATTGCATAATAATAGTAATAATAATATATTTATTAATTCCTTGGTTTTATTGATGGTCATATTGATTGTTGAATATGATAATTAGTTATATTTTTTTTATTTTAAATTATAATATCAAAAAAGTAGGCCAATAAAAAAAAGAGAGGTGGGTCCCTTGTCCCACAAACAAGGGGTCTCATACACCAGTTTGGCGTCTCGCTTGGTCGTTGTCTTAAAATTGCATAATAATAATAATATATTTATTAATTCCTTGAATTTATTGATGGTGACATTGATTGTTGAATATGATAATTAGTTATATTATTTTATTTTAAATTATAATATCAAAGAAATAATCCAATAAAAAAGAGATAAGTAAGTTTTCCACATAAAGTATTATGTTTAATAAGATTAATTAAGGCAATGTTTTTTAAATTAAATGGCTTCATTTAGCTTTTTTTTTTTTTAAATTATATTTATAAAATTTTGAAATTGGAAAATCAAATTAATGTATTTTAAAAGAAAATAATAATAAATATATTTGTTAGTAATTATAAATAAATACAAGAATAGTTTTGTGTTTTTTAAATTAGAAAGATTCTTTTAATTTTATATTTCAAAAAAAAATTATAAATATTTATGGAAGAGATATATTACAAAGAGAAATCAATTTTATAATTGTATATGAAGATATATACTTATTAATTCCTTAGATTTATTGATGGCCATATTGACTATTGAATATGAGAATTAGTTATAATTTATTTATTTATTTTAAATTATAATATTAATAAAATAATCCAATAAAAAATGGCCAAGTAATTTTTCTAATTAAAATATTATGTTTAATAAGATTAATTAAATTAGTATTTTTTTAAATGGAATGACTTCATTTATTTTTTTTTTTCTAAAATTATATTTATAAAAAATTAAAATTGAAAAATAAAATTAATATATTTTAAATGGAAATAATAATAAATATATTTTTTAATAAATATAAAAGTAGTTTTATGTTTTTTAAATTGGAAGGCTTTTTTAATATTAATTTCAAAAACTATTTACAAATATTTATGAAAGAGATATATTACAAAGAGAAATCGAGATATATGTTTTATTGTATTTATAAAACTTTGAAATTCAAAAATAAAAGTAATATATTTATAAATAGAACTTCGGCGTAAATCACATAAAGAAAGACATTTGTCAACGCATTTCAAACCAACCAGTGTGGCTCATCGTCAGGACAAGTTGAAGATACAGATCCAACTATGCATGCTAAGTAGTCTAGCAGAGCTTCCAACGGCTAATTTTGACTCAAGGCCTAAAAAGTCAAAATGATCAATTAATGGGAGTTAATTAAATTATAAAAGAAATAATTATATATGTTGATTCTGTTAATAGTTTAATAAGAATTGGTTAGATTAAGGACCTGATTTATATATATATTTATAAAATATAAAATATAAATTATATGTGAGGCAATTCTAGTTAGTTATAGTAACTAAACTAGCAATTGTCCCAAAAGGTACAAAGAGAGGCCGATAGAATTATTAAATTGGAATTGTTGAATTTCTCCTTTAACTTTGCGGGGATCTAATAATCCGAGAAACAGAATTGTCTGAAAATATTAGTGATCGAAATTGTTAAAACACAATATGACAAAGCAAAACACCTCTTCTTGCTCTTCCTTGGCTGCTCCTTGTCCTGTTCATGTTTCTCCACCTCTTGTTCTGTCGAGCTGGATGGGGCGGTGCCAATGGCCATCTCCACTATTGCTATTGCTTCCACCATCTGGGCATCGCTACTTGAGACTTGAGGGCACCAACGCCGTGGGATGCGGAATCGATGGGTATTTCGCCACATTGCTTAGCTCTTACATTTGAGTCCCTCGAGATCTTCTTCCCCGGGCGACTGTAAAATTCCTCCATGAGGGCTGCTTCAAGATCTTGGTCGCTCACATCCAAAACCTAGAAACTTCAAGCCCCAATCTCATCAAACACTTCCAGAAGGATCTGTAAGCTCTTGACAAAGTACTCGGAAACAATTTGTTCCATTTTTGCTCGACTGCTTTGACCTTTGCTAGAGACCGTTTTTTAGAGCTCGACTCCTTTGACCTTTGCCAGAGACCGTTTTTCAGATCAGACATGCCGTTGTTGTTTTTCTTTTCCTGTTATTTTCAGCCTATTTTCCCATGGAGCTTGGGTTTATATATTTGCATTGACAAAGGCCAATTTAAAGCATGATTTTTAAAGTGCTATAATTCACTCCAGACCCCTTTATAGAGGGGGCTCCTTTCATCCACCGCTATTGCTTTTGGTTGGAATTCTTAAGGAGTTATCATAAGTGAAAATAGGTTTGAGGGTCGATCTTAAAATCTAGAACAATTATTCAGATCTTAAAGTCTAGAATAATTATTCAGATGGGAAAGCTTGTTAAAAATGATTGCAAGATTCAACATAAAAACATCTTGGATGAAATATTTTGATTTTCAATCACGTTTTATTAGCTTGTACCCATCTGGTATTGTCTTTGGGAGCCCAGTCTACTGAACCAAAACTACAAAGGTGTGCAACTGACACTTATAAGCAAGTGAAATCCATCAGATTAAAATAGTTTAAACCCTAAATTGTTGCACAGACCAGAGAATAAATAAATTTATAGAATTTTTATAAATAAAATGATGAACAATTACAGAGGTTAATTTACAATAAATAACTCCCACAAGAATCTAATTCAAATGTGTCAGGCAAGTTGTTTGAATTAGACATTCAATGCAAGAATTTAACCTGGCTCGCAACAAAAACTGTGGCAAAGATAAAGAAAAACAACAATATAGGCAAAGTGAGGATTCACTTGAAAATGTTGTGCACAAACTTCAAAAAATGTTAAACAAATATTGTTGCCACTGTATGAGACCCACCAAGATATGAATCAAATATCTCTAACTAAAAGGTAGCATATTTAACGGTTGCCAGACAAAATACAAAAGCATATATATTTAAAATATTAAAATTTTGAATCAATAATTTTAATAAAAGAAAGTTTTGAAGCTTGGAAAGAAGCGTCACAAAGAATAGTATTAGTTTTATCTTTGGCATTAGAGGTTGAAGGGGTAAATCAATATGTAGACCCATATATAGAGCGTAAAAACTGGAATTTAAGGCATAAAACAAAAGAATCTATCAATTTTTTTGACCGAGGAAGCCAGATTTACCTCTGATTACATATGCACGAACATTAGGGAACATTGCAGATATCAGTTTCATTCAGATGAAAAACTACGAATGAGATCTCTGGCTAATAACTATGGGCGAATATCAGTTTTCTAATCAAAAAAGCTAAATTTAAAGGAAACATTGAGAGAAAAAAGTGGGACTTTGGGAATTTGACTAAGTTTTCAAAAGAGATTCGACAAATTGCTTGATGAAAAACATATTATATGTAAATAGAGAAAATTAAAATTCATATTTGAGGAATCAAAACTGATTTGTGAAGATATAGAATTCCTAAAAAGATTTGGAAGGGATTATCATTCATAAATCTTTTTCTTACACCAAAATCACAACAAACAAAATTCAAACTTCTCCTAATCCCTTCGAATAAATAATATTTAACCTGACAAAAAAAACTCGAAAAAAAACAAAATTAGGGGAAACTTAGCTTAAATTGTTAGAATTCTACCATCGATTACTTCAAATTTGAAGCAAGATGAACGAAATCGATCTCAACGTTAAAAGTCCATACATTTAATGGTCGACTGCCACCTGTAACGTAAGCAGGACTCAACTGCAGCATTACAGTTCAACATTTAACAACATTTTGCAATTTTCTGCCACACCTTTTGCCGTGGCAACTGGTTCCTCCTCTCTCTCTCAGCCAATAATCTCTGCAGAAATCGTTTGAGTTTTTTACCGTTATCGCATAGTGCGGCAATCTGTCCTGACTCCAATAGCCTTTTGGTTCTTGAAATTTTGCCATCCAGAGCACTGTCCTCAAGGCCTTCAAATTCATTGCTGTGAAGTGAATCCATTTTTTTGATCCTCAGCTTTATTGAAAACTTGAAGAAAGGATATCCTGTCTTTCATGACCTAAGGATAGCTCTCAATATCTGCGAGGGCTTTCAGAATTTGTTCACATTCGCCGAGTCTTTGGGCTGCTACCCAAGAGCTTTCAGGCCTTTCCGCCCTTACACTACAGTAACAGATAACATGAAAATCCAGGGGAAAACTAAATGTGATGATCCATAAACCGTAAAACTTCATTAGAAACTGAACGTTGGGGAAAACTAAATGTGATGATCCATAAACTGTAACACTTCATTAGAAACTGAACGTTACATCCATTAGAGACAATTTGATAAGAAACTGCACATCCTTATCCGTGGAGAAAATAACAAACAAGAACACATAAAAGAGGCAAATATCAGATTGAGTAATTAAAAAAAAAAAAAAAAAGTCAGATTCCTACCCCAATATCGAACTCCACCGCCTTAAAATTCATATTTGAGGAATCAAAACTGATTTGTGAAGATATAGAATTCCTAAAAATATCTGGAAGGGATTATCGTTCATAAATCTTTTTCTTACACCAAAATCACGACAAACAAAATCCAAACTTCTCCTAATCCCTTTGAATAAATAATATTTAACCTGACAAAAAAACCTTGAAAAAAAACAAAATTAGGGGAAACTTAGCTTAAATTGTTAGAATTCTATCATCGATTACTTCAAATTTGATGCAACATGAACGAAATCGATCTCAACGTTAAAAGTGCATACACTTAATGGTCGACTGCCACCTGTAACGTAAGCAAGACTCAACTGCAGCATTACAGTTCAACATTTGACAACATTTTGCAATTTTCTGCCACACCTTTTGCCGTGGCAACTGGTTCCTCCTCTCTCTCTCAGCCAATATTCTCTGCAGAAATCGTTTGAGTTTTTTACCATTATCGCATAGTGCGGCAATCTGTCCTGACTCCAATAGCCTTTTGGTTCTTGAAATTTTGCCATCCAGAGCACTTCCTCAAGGCCTTCAAATTCATTGATGTGGAGTGAATCCACATTTTTGATGCTCAGCTTTATTGAAAACTTGAAAAAAGGATATTCTATCTTTCATGACCTAAGGATAGCTCTCAATATCTGCGAGGGCTTTTAGAATTTGTTCACATTCGCCGAGTCTTTGGGCTGCTACCCAAGAGCTTTCAGGCCTTTCCGCCCTTACACTACAGTAACACATAACATGAAAATCCAGGGGAAAACTAAATGTGATGATCCATAAACCGTAAAACTTCATTAGAAACTGAACGTTGGGGAAAAATAAATGTGATGATCCATAAACCGTAAAACTTCATTAGAAACTGAACGTTACATCCATTAGAGACAATTTGATAAGAAACTGCACATCCTTGTCAGTGGAGAAAATAACAAACAAGAACACATAAAAGAGGCAAATATCAGATTGAGTAATTAAAAAAAAAAAAGTCAGATTCCTACCCCAATATCGAACTCCACCGCCTTCCTTAACCCCCTGCAGTGTGGATTTTTGCATTTCCTCGATTTGTACTGGTAGATTTCCCATGCCGCAATCACAAGAACAAACATCAAGATCGCCCCAGACGCATAGGCGATCGGCGCATGATAGATAATATCGCCGATCAACAGAAAGGTAGCAGGAAGAATCTCAGCAGCCTCATTATGGGAAAAAGAAAAAAAAAATATCTTGCCATGCGCAAAAAAAATATCTTGCCATGTCACGGAGCGCACAGCAAAACTCGGAGATGAAAAAAGGTAACTCAACCCATATTTGGAAAAAGCAGTCACATTCAAATCAAGGGTTGAAAGTGTCTCACCTGATCCAACGGAGCAGGGTAAAAGTGTTGACAATTGTTGATGCATAGGAAGGCCTATCGGCCTAATTATATTCGAAAAAATATTTATATAAATAAAAATAATAAAAGATAGTTGAAAGGTATAATATAAAGGGTATAAATAAAATATAAAGGGGGCTATTAGGCAGGATTGTGCTGTCGTCCTTAGAAAGGCTAAGCCCCCTCGGAAGAACCTCAGCAATGAGGAATTCTCTGCCCTAAAATCCTTAAATCAGAACAAGGATATTGTAGTTCTGAAGGCGGACAAAGGAGGAGCTACAGTCATCCTTAACAAGGATGATTACCGTAGGAAGATGTTAGATCATCTTCACAATAGTGGCAGTTATAAAAAACTGCCCAAGAACCCTCTGAAGAAGATTTCTAGGACAGTGACTCTCGCCATCAAATCGAATAACTCGGTGAGTTCCCTGTGCCACAAGCTCATCGAAAGCAATCCCATTGCTCCTAGCATCTATGGGTTACCAAAAGTTCACAAGGAAGGGGCTCCTCTGAGGCCTATCGTCAACACCATTGGTGGTCCAACCTATCTTCTGGCTAAGTTCCTTGCCCTCAAACTTAAGCCCCTAGTTGGCCGCACTGAGTCCTTCGTGAAAGACTCTGCATCCTACGTTAAGGAGCTCAAGGATATTAAACTTAGCCCTGAGGACATTCTCGTCAGCTTTGATGTGGTTTCCCTTTATACTTGCATCCCTATAAAGGAGGCCTTGGAAGTAATCTTTCGCCTAACAGATCCCGATACCGCGCATCTGGTGGAGATCTGTCTCACTTCCACTTTCTTCTGTTTCGAGGGTGAGTTCTTTGAACAGACTTGTGGTGTTGCCATGGGTTCCCCTCTTTCCCCTATTGTTGCTAATCTTTTTATGGAAGATTTCGAAGCCAAAGCTTTAGCCTCGGCTCGTCTCCTTCCCAAGCTTTGGAAAAGGTATGTAGATGACACTAATGTCATCTGGCCCCATGGCCCAGAGGAGCTGGAACACTTCTTTAATCATATCAACAACCAGTCCTCTGCCATTAAGTTCACCATGGAAAAATAGGTCAAGGGTTGCCTCCCTTTCCTAGATATTCTTATATCCAAGAATAAGGATGGCTATCTCTCCCTCTCTGTGTTCCGAAAGGCAACACATACTGAGCAGTATCTTCATGCAGATTCCCATCATTTTCCTGCTCAGAAGATGGGGGTTCTTAACACCCTCACCACTCATGCCTTGAGGATTTCTGATAGTGAGAGCTTTGATAAGGAGAAATCCCATCTCCTTGATGTCTTTGTGGAAAATGGATATAGTAGACGCCTAGGTCAAAAGGCTTTCTGTAAAGCCTCTAAAAATGCGTTAATTAAGAAAGAGCCTAAAGAATGTCGTCTAGATGTCCATCTTCCCTATGTCCAAGGAACCACGGACAAGATTGCTCGGATCCTTAAGAGGTATGAGATTCCCTCAACCTTTAGGCCCCTCAACACCATCCGCAATTCCCTCCGATCGGTGAAAGATCCCATTAACCCTAAGGACATGAAGGGTGTCTACTTGATCCCTTGTTCTTGTGGGACCCCTATATTGGGGAGACAGGGCGCTCCATCCATCAGAGGATTAGTGAACATGCAGCTGACCTAAGACATGGGAGATCCAAGTCTTCAGCATTGGCAGAGCATGTAGAAAAGACCAAGCATCATGTGTGTATAGAGGACGCCAGGGTTGTTGCCAAAGTTGCTTAGTTCCATCATCGTAAATTCAGGGAAGCTAGTGAGATTGAAAGAAGGCCAATCAATCTCAATAGAGATGACGGCTGGAAGATCAGTAGATGTTGGATCCCCGCCCTTTCATCCTAGTCTCTCTCCCCCCCCCCCCCCCCTTTCCCATCTTCTATGCTTCTGTCTGGGTTTGTCCTTCTTTTTTGTTAGGTGCTCTTCTTCCTGTTAGATTTTAATAAACATGATCTTAACTATATCAGAAATATAATATATTATTATACTCTATTTAATTAATTAATTTATTATTCTATTTATTTGTTTGTTTTTATTTAATTTTCATTTATTTAATTTATTTTTTTTATTTACTTATATATATATATATATATATATATATATATATATATATATATATATATATATATATTATAGGATTAATACTATATAATTACTATATCTAATTACCTTCTGAATATTTTATAAAGTAAGGTACTTTATCTAATTAATTTACATTAAATTTATATAACTTTTTAACCGACCAATAAGTTACCACCATATTAAATTATCTCTTTTAAAAGTTACTAGTTATTATAACTAACTAGCCCCCTTTATATTTTATTTATACCCTTTATATTATACTTTTCAACTTTTTATTATTTTTATTTATATAAATATTTTTTCTAATATAATTTAGTTACTATAACTAACTAGAATTGCCTCATATATATATATATATATATATATATATATATATATATATATATATATATATATATATATATATATATATATATATCAGGTCCTTAATCTAACCAATTTTTATTAAACTATTAACAGAATCAACATATATAATTATTTCTTTTATAATTTAATTAACTTTAATTAATTGATCATTTTGACTTTTTAGGCCTTGAGTCAAAATTAGTCGTTGATCAAGATAGCCATTGGAAACTCTGCTCAGACTATTTAGCATGCATCGCTGGATCTGTTTCTTCAACTTGTTCTGAGAATGAACCACACTAGTTTTGGTTCGAAACGCGTTGACACATGTCTCTCTTTATGTGATTTAAGCCAAAGTTCTACTTACAAATAATATGGATCACAGAAACTTCAATTCAACAAAAGTAATATAATTTAAAGAAAAATAATAATAATAAATTAAATTTTAGAGAAAAAGAGAAGAAACTATCGCCAAGAAACAAAAAACCACGATTCAAAACCCTACGTCGCCTTAATCTGTGGTTTCGTCCAGCTGAAAACCTGTTGAAAAGGTTATTTCCAGCACTGAATGCAGTTGTCAAAATTTGGAGGACAGGAGGCTTGCAGAGTGGTTTGATCAGATGGAGCAGTGGTTGCCTAAATGTTAGACAGTTACTCCCTTCATCTTCAATATTTGGCTCGAGATGTTCGTTTGGAGGAGAGGCAGTGGTTGCTGCCATGGCTAACGAAACGATCCATGGGCCATCAAAATCCATGCACACAGTGAATTAATTAAACAAAATATTAGAATGATGCATTAAGAGTTCAGAGGCATAATGCATTAAGATGGAAAAAAATTTCATAATATTTATATGCATGAAGAGAAAAACGAGTAATTTAATAACAATAATGATGAAGAGTAAGTGTATTGCAATTTAAAATTTATATATATATTTATTTATTTTATTTATTTATCTAAATTTTAAAATTAAAAAGAATAATTTCAAATTGAATAAGTAAAAATAAATTCAGATCTGGAATAAGTGTTCAATTTGGCGATAACAATGCTCATCGGATAAAAAGTTTTATGTTGCGTTGATTATTAAAAGTTACGTAACCTTAGTATGAAGTTTGATATTTATTTTTATATGTAAATTTATTATGATATATTATATATTTTTTTATTAATTTTAAATATAAATATTATTGAAAATGTAATAACAAAGTTTTTTATGTTGCGTTGATTATTAAAAGTTACGTACCCTTAATATGAAGTTTGATATTTATTTTTATATGTAAATTTATTATGATATATTATATATTTTTTATTAATTTTAAATATAAATATTATTGAAAATGTAATAACAAAGTTTATATTTTGATTTTGCTTTGGTGAAATTCAAAATTTCACATAAGAAGATAATTTAGAGGAGTTAACTGAGGTGACATGGTTCTTGTCACTTAGTTAAGAACACTCAATTCAAGTTAATGAGCTGAATTTAGTGTGCTTGTGTTGATTTTTAAAAAATATGAGTCTAGCTCAGTTAATTTGAGTGATTTAAGGTTTAGTTGTATGAAATGATTCCTAAATTTTAGGAGCCCGGGTTGAGTTAATTTCAGTTGTAATCACTCAAACTAGTTCTAACTGTTAATAAAACTAGTTGGTAGTCATTTAAGTAGTGAGACATCAATCTAACTTAGAGATCATCTACTTAGCTAATCAATCAACTAATAATTAACTCATGCATGCAAATAATACGAGTTTCCCAGTTTTGGTGGAGTTTCCAAGGTACTTAACCAATAATCGTAATCTAGTTGAGTGTACATGTGTTGCATGAGGTCAAGTGATCAACCCTGAGGAATTGCACAAGCATTTTGGAGGAAATTCCTAATTAATAGGGGCCTATTTCCTTAGGAATTGTTCAAGCAAATAGGGGCTAAGCACATGCAAAATTTGACTAAGTATGGGATAGAGGCCTTCAGTGAGCGACGAGATAAGTTACGTACTTTCAAAGTGTGCTCAGTTGAGCAAATCCATTGTAATACATCTCTATTCATTTGATTAATGCAAGCATGCATTGGGGATTTTAGTATATTTCTTTCCCTAGATAAAAATACTTGTTTCATGTGTGTTATTTCTTCTTGCATCTTTGATATTTTTGTTTTAAATTGTGAATTGATGTCTGCAGAGTAGTAGAGTAAGTTTGTGTCTTGTGATTTTGATTAAAAAATCATGAGAAGTTGCAAATATAAAGTTAGATTCACATTAGAGCAGGAAATTCGAAGTTGTTTCTCATAGGTTTGAATTTGAAGATCAGTGTAGCATATTTTTTCAAAGCTGAGAAGATGGACTTGAATGGACTAAGGCTAGAGTATGCCTTGGAAGGCACCTCAATTTTTGTTGCATGGAAGGAGCGCATGGAGGTAGTATTAGATGACAATGGATTTCTTGAATATGTCAACAAATATTCTAAGACCACCAACAACTGATGTCCAGGATCTTGCATAATGGAAGAAATATGTAGCCAAAGTGAGGAGAATAATCTTGGAGCGAGTATGAGATCATATTGTCTCGAATCTCCATGGAAAAGAAACTTTGTTCATGATGTAGAAAGCACTAACATAATTGTTCAAGAAAAGTAGTGACCACAGGAAACTGGCGCTCAAGGATAAACTTTGAAGTATCAAGATGCAAAAGAATGACATTATACCACAATATCTGAGTAGGTTCACACAAGGTCATGAACTAGGCGGGGTCATTGTCACTATCCCTAAAGATGACTTGGTAAGACTAGCCCCTCTGGGCCTTCCCAAGAGTTGGAATATCTATCAAGACTCGTTGAACGAGAGATAGAAACTACCAACTTGGGAGTGCTTATGGTCTGATTTGCTACAGGAGGAGATAAGGTGAAATACCAGAGATGGGATCTCATTCAAAGAAGAGGAAAAATACTTTTCTCTAGTTAGCAAAGAAATGAAGGCCAAGGAAAATAATTCCCAAGGTGACGCTGAATCTAGCAAAGAGGGAAAGAAAAAAGATTTGTCAAAAATTAAATGCTTCAATTGTCATGAATTCGGGTACTATGTTACTAAGTGTCCACACAAAAACTCTAGCAAGGAGGAGTTTGTAATATCAGAAGCAGGTGAAGATTTGGCTTCACAGTTTGAGCTAGATTTCACCCTTATCGCATGCATGGCCAACACTGTGATGGGGAGTGTGTGGTACTTGGATTCAGGTGCCTCATTCCACATGACTAGTTGTAGAGAGTTTTTAGTGGCCTGGATTAGAAAGATCTCCAGATGAATATTGATTTTGGAGACAACGAAAGGTACATCATGATTGGGATTGGTACAATCACCTTTGAGAGGGAGTTAGGATCCCCTCTCAAACTCAAGGAAGTCATGTTCATTCCAGGCCTAAAGAAAAATCTCATCTTTGTTTCATTTTTGGAAGACCATGGTTATGATGTGATATTTAGAAAAGGAAAATCATTCCCGAGACATATAGCCATGGGACAGGTGAAGCAATTCAGGGTTCGAATCAAGATCTTGTATGCACTTGAGGTAGAGGATGCATGCACAACCCTGAGGAGTGAAGTAGAGACTAGAGATATGGTGGTTAAGAGGGAGCATGTTAGACCTCTCAACATGCAACCTCAGAAGGAGCCTCAGGAAGTTGTGGAGAAGCCAAAAATACAGAGGCAGAGAGGAGGAAGTGTGGAGACATCCACTAAAGAAAATACCTCCATTAATGGGATAGTTTGAGACAAGTGGGCAGAGGGAGGAAATGCAGCTATAACTCAAGGAGTGATGTGGAGAAATGTAGATGCTTAGTCCCAGAGTTGCAAAAATTTGGGCAGGGTCCATTGAGGTATTCTCCTCATGGATCATTACCTTGCTATAGAGGCCCATAGTATTTAGTAGGAGGAGGATCAATGTCATAAAATATTGATGAGTGCAAAGAAGTGTCGGCAGAAAAGAAAGAGGCTCAGTAGCAGAGTCAACAAAAACATAGTTTTCCTAGTATACAGTTGTAGAAACAGTTGATTCAGACTTTTTTTGGATCCTTCTCACTTGCAGATGTTGTAGTACCATGCAATACATTCCACAGGTGCAGGATAGGGGTTATTAATAATCCCTTTCTTGATGAGAGGGAGTGTTGAAAATTCAGCAAGCAAGTCTCAATTTTGAATTTTCCTTAATCAAATTGAGGAAATTCGAAATTCCACATTAGCAGACAACTTGGAGGAGTTATCTGAGGTGACAAGGCTCTTGTCACTTAGTTAAGAACACTCAATTCGATTTAATGAGTTGAAGTTAAATTTTCTTGTGTTTTTTCCTAAAAAATAAGAGTCTACCTTAGTTAAATCAAGTTAAGGGCATGAAGTTCAATTGTATGAACTAATTCCTAAATTTTAGGAGCATAGGTTGGGTTAATTTCAGTTGTAATCAGTTAAACTAGTTCTAATTTTTAATAGAACTAGTTGGTGGTCAGTTAACTAGTGGGACATCAACCTAACTCATAGATCATCTAGTTAAGTGATCAATAAGCTAAAAATTAGCTCATGGAGGCAAAGAATATGAGTTTCCCAGTTGTGGTAGAGTTTCCAAGGCAGCTTACCCGCAATTGTAAATTAGTTGGGTATACAAGTGTTGCATGAGTTCAAGTGGTCAACCTTGAGGACTTGTGCAAGAATTTTGGAGGAAATTCCTAATTAATAGGGGCCTATTTCCTCAGGAATTTCTTAAGAAAATAGGGGCTCAAGTAGAGGTAGAAATTGACTAAGTCTGTGTCATATGCTTTCAATGAATGAAGAGATAGGTTACGCACTTGCAGGGTGTTCTCAGTTGAGAAAATAAATTGTAATACATCTCTATTCATTTGATTAATTCAAGTAGGCATTGGGGTTTTTAGCAGATTTCTTTCCCCATATATAAATACTTGTTGCATGTGCATTGTTTCTTCTTGCATGTTTGAGATTTTTGTTTTGAATTGTGAATTAATGTCCGCAGAGCAGTAGAGTAGGTTTGTGTCTTGTGCTTTTGATTAAAAAGTCATGAGCAGTTGTAAATCTACAGTGTAATTTCTACAAATTTGAAGTAATTTATATATTGATAGTATAGGTTTAATAAATAAATCTTTCAAATGAAAGTAGTAGGGACATGTAAATCTTGAATGAATGCTCTAGCTTTGATGGTGTAGCTCAAATCTTGTCTCAAATTTCATGGGGAATTTTTGGCTCATTGTGATAAGGCTCAAGGAATAAGATCCCCAACCTTTTTGGATTCTAGGATCTTGTTGAGTCATAGATTCCTGATATATCTTGATTAGGGTTGTTGGATATACTCATGGTGTTATAGTGGGAGTCTCTAGGTTTGGTCATCCACTTGAATGCCTTAGCATTGATGTTGTAGCCCAAATTAGGTTTCAAATCACATAGGCATACATCTTTGGCTCATTTCCCTAATCCAGTTTCAAATCACATGAGCCCGCATCTTTGGCTCGTTGTGATAAGGAAAAAAGAGTAGGCTTCCCCACCCTCTTGGAGTCTCAACTCCTGCTAAGTCATAAATTCCTCGTATATGTGGATTTGGGTTGTTGGATATACTCTTGGTGTTTACTCCAACTAGTTTAATTCACCGTGGTAAAGAAAAAATGATGTAGTCCAAATAAAGGATCTATATCTTAAATTTCTAAAAAAAAATCTTTTCTATTAAAAAATAATTAATTTTTTTCTTACTTAACTTGACAACTATATGTCAAAACATCTTAGCTCGAGTGTTTTGGTCAACTTTGGAGACATGTTGTAAATAGCCATGGCCAACTGAAGGATTTTTACCTTTGTAGATACTAAGAAATTCTGAGTAAAAATAAGGCAACATAGGTTCAAGTCTTTGGAGATATGTTGTAAATAGCACTAGCCAACTCGAAGATTTTTCAACTTTGAAGATACCAAGAAATTATTAGAAAACAAAATGAAACATTAACAAAATTATTTAAGAAATATGCTGTCAATTCCACACCTTCTAAAATTTACATCCACCAAGCACAATTAATGAAAACAGAAACAAAAACAAAAATTAAAATAATTAAAATTTGTCTTAGAGATTAAGTCAAAATTTACAAATAATATCAAAATTAATGAATAAAATGCATATAAATGCTTTTGGTTAAATCCATTGATTTATAAAAAATAAAATTCTTTGATAATAACAAACCAAAACCCTTCACATTTTCCCAGAGTTTTCTTTGATTACATGAGATCAAGGCGTTCATGAAAATTATTGGCCTTGATCACATTAAAGACCTTTGTTATTAGCCTATTTTTCTCCCTAGGATTAATACCTCTGAGTCATTATGATGTTGACCTTTTTATCGGAATTGACCTCCCTTTTCCCCAGTGCTATGCCCCAACCACATGGATCACGGCTTGTGCATGCAGTTAGAAACTTCCAACTGCACAGAGGACACACTATCTATCCAATAGCCTAGATTTCATTGCTTTGTGCATGTGGTTGGGAGACTTGTTTAGAGACTTATTGTTCCTAGGAGATCAGTTTGACTCATCATCTTATCCTATCTATTCAAGCTTTCTAGGAATCATTATTGAGAATCTTCTCTAACTTCTTTTGGTCCTAAGCATCTACATTCATCCTCCTAGGAATGATCTTCTTCCTATTTATACTAGACCATCTTAGAGGGTGAGGCTAGTTTTTGAGAGCCAACGATTTGGAGAGTGAGCTTTAGAGGTTCTATGTTGCCTTTGTGATTCAGATTTGAGGGCTTCATGCCTTTGTGATTCATTCTTCATTTGGGGGGGGCACTTCAGGAAATATTTTGAGCTAACGATCTTCTACAGGAGATCACTTGTCATCTTTATTTGTTTATGTTTATGTGTAGGATTTGGATCAGAACAAGATGAAAAGGATCACTTAATTGGAGCACAAAGATTCTGCAGTAGGCCCAAAACCCTTCACTGAACTGGGGGAGAAAAAGTACTTTCTCATCATTTATAGCATTGGAAATTTTAAAAAAGCTACTTACATGGCCATTTGGTTTGGGAACTTTTATTGAATTTTCTTAGCCTTTCTTTTTGTTGTCTAGTGATCCTAATCGGACATAAGATCACTGAGCAATAGCTCCTTTGATGTAGAATTTATTGCACTAGAACTGGTGCTTTCAATGGGAACATTATTTTTCTTTTCCCGCTTCACTTTCAAATTTCTCTTATTTTCTCCTACTTTGGTTTCCCAACCTCTCCTGAATTTTTCTGATCATTTGTGGTTGTTTTTGGGGTTTATTTTCTAAATATTGGTCTTTTACTTCCACTTCTATGTAATTTTTTTTTGGAAAAAATGGGGTTTTCCTGGACCACATGCATGAAGCTTCTTTTGTGTGGTTGTAAGCTTTTGACAACTATCTGGTTGTTTTGAGTGTGCAATTGTAACCACATGAAGCAAGAATCATTCATGTGGTTGTAGTTGTAACCATGAAAACTTAAAATTTTCCTTCTGAAACTTCTAGCCTCTTATCTAAGACTATTCTTGGCTTTGTATTTGCAGCCTGGGTCTATTCCAGATCTTTTTTTATTAACTAATTTTCTTGATTGGATCTTTCATTGTTGAAATAATTTCTTGTTGTGTCTTGGAATTCCATCATTAATTCTCTTCCAGATCTATTGGAGATCTCTTGGATTGATGATTTCTATTGCTGCTAATTTTTGATACGTCTTTGGTCTGAAGCAATATTGTTTGGTTTGATTGAGGTCTTCCACTACTTGTGTCCTTTAAGGTATTATTTGAGGGATTTTTGGGTTTTTGGTTGAGGCTAGTGTCCTCGTCTTGGGATATCGTCTTTTCAAATATGTTTGGCTGCTTTAATTAACTGATTAAATCTGTTTTTCATCTTGATTCTACATCTTTGCTACCTTTATTTGATTTTTATCACTTGTGTTTGAGTGATTTCCTTTATTTGTGCTTGTTTGTATCACAATTGGTGGTATTGTGTTTGGTTGTGTAGTTGTCAGCTATAAAAGTTTATTTGGGTGTGTCTTGATTGTTTCTTACCACTCCCATTTAATATTTTTTAAGCATTCCTACCTTTATGGTCTAGTTTTGACCATTGTAGAGCATTGACCCTTTTTTATTCATCGTGCTACATCCCTAGCTTGTTGACATGCCTTCCTTTCTCACTTTTATCTTTCTCTTTTATTGCTTGAGTGTAATTCTATCTTTGGATTTGACTTCCTAGCTTTGATGCTTTTGAAGTAATTTTCATTCTAGCTTGGGGATTTCTTTTGCCTATTTTTTATTTCTTTTCCTTTTTAGTTTGTTTTAGGTTAAATTTTTTATAAATTTATGGGATTTGCATTTAAAGAATTTAGTGATAGGTGCATCATCATAGGCATTAGTGTGTCATGAAAAACTCTTACACTCCTGTAGTTATAATTCATTGAAGTGAAAAGAATAATTTACATATAGCTTCATCAGGGATACTAACAAGAGTCATTCACACCATCTAAGTTTCACACTTCATCCCAAATGAGTAAACAATAGCCATTTAAAATTAACGCGATAATAAAAGAAACTAGATTCATATTTTATTTTTGCTGGTAGCACACCAACATTAGGCTAGGCTAGGGTCTTGGAGACAGGTGTGTGATTCAACTACTCCAACATTACAAAAAAAAGCCTGAGCAGCTTGAGTTAAGGAGTGAAAAATCCTTCACCATCCCCTGGAAAATTTGAAGCACATCAGAAACCCGATTCAGAGGGGGTTAGGCTAGGTCACAGTGTGAGTGATTCTCCTCGAGGCCACCCACCTCATAGTAGGGAATCCCATGTTGTGACTGATCACTTAGAATCTCAAGATTCATGCGCCCCTGTGGGACAGAGGTACCATAGTTGCAAGCTATCTTAGAAACGAACTATCTCAGCTGCCCAACAAATATATTTAATCTATTCACAATCAGATATACTTTATGAAGTATTTCCCAATGCTCTTAGGCCTTCCATTGACACAAAAAAGCCTACCCCTGGCGCACATGCTGACAGTGTGATTGGGTCTGTTTCCAACTTCGTGAACCAACTTGCTGCCCAACTTGGGCATTTGATCATTACATCACAACCCCCAACAAGTGTGTTTGGCTCTACAGAAGAATTTTTGTCTGATCATTCCACCAATGTTCTTACAGTGAAGTCCCAAACACCTAAGAACAACTAACAAATTGGTGGTAAAACGAATAAGGAAAATAAACAAAAAAATCAACCAAATTAGGAATCTCAACCAAACCCACCGAATTAGGGAGTGGGCACAACTGAATGTCATCGGAATATTAAGTTCCCTTGTAATTTTTTTCAAGGTGAACATATAACTTGCGAGTTCCCTCGAATGGATGAGGTTCATATGATTCTTGCACCACCACCATCTACTCAACAACCTGACCATTTAACTTATCCATTCCCTACACAACCTCAACAATCAATGGTTACACAACCTCCTCCACCTCTACAAGGGTGCAACAAGGGGGCATATCTTAATCATGGAAATAGCTCATCCATCCTTATGTGTTATGAGAATATCAATGTGACTACGCGAGCTAAGTCTTATGACATTCCTGAGTTGTGTTCTTCTCCTAAGGTCTCACCCACTCCACCTCCTTCCACTGGACCTCTCACATTATATAAGCCTTTGGAACTTGTTTACCTCCTACCTAAGGATATCATTCATAAGACAACACACAATCCATCTACCCGGGTTGCTCAAGACTATAGTATTATTGAAGATCTTGCCTAGGCTCCTTATGCCATGTATGTTCTGGAGGTTTTGCAAAGTTATCCTTAGCAGCGCAAGGCTGTTTGGTCTATGATCAGTGGAGTAGATCCCTACAATGCGAACCTCATCATGCTTAATGTTGAAAAGGATTCCATTTGAATTTCCTGCTAGATCGCATTTCAAATTATTGTGCATGTTTTTCACAAGAATGTTCATTGCACTTCGATGGGTGAAGGTTCTTCTACTTGCATCATGTTAGCATCATGATATAAGGCTTTTGTCTCTCCAACACTTGCTATGTCTGAATTTGTACCCAAAGGGGTTCTTCCCAATTTTTCCATTGAGTTAGGAGGAAAACTTGTCTATGTTGATTTTGTAGTCGTCGATGATACTTTGGATTATAAAATGCTCCTTTACCATAGTTGGTTCTATGCCATGACCACTATTTTCTTATCTATATTCCATATACTTTTCTTCCCTCACAAAGGAAAGATTGTTTGTTATGAAACCAGCTCAAGAAAAGATAGAAAAGATAGATCAACACCTTAGAATTCAGCCTCTTCGAGGGGGAAACCTCCTTTACATTACATAAATGAACAATTCTTGGATGATTCAAATGACAAAACCTCATTCTATATATAGGATTCTAAGGAGTCACAATATAATCCAGCCGACCTAACAATAATAATATAAAGCCACAAAAATAACAATAGAGGGATTCTATGGGGCACAGAAATAACAATATGGGGTAATAGGGGCACAACAATATAAATAAGGGGTATAACTACAATAGTAATGGGTTAATCACTAGTATTATAGGGACCCAACATGCCCCTCTCCTTCAAAAAAGTGTTGTCCTCAACGCTTGAGTAGTTCTGGATACTTCTGCATAAAGTTCTCATCCTCCCATGTCGAACCTTCAGTGGATAAGTTCTTCCACTTGATAAGATACTCTGAAATTGATCGATTTCGTAGCTGTCAAATTCTTGTTTCTGTGACTGCCTCCGGTTCCAATATAATTTTTCCTTCCTCGTCAAGTTCTGGCAATATTGTTTGAATTGGGAGCTTGTTGCTTATAACCTTCTTTAAACATGAAACATGGAAAACTGGGTGCAATCGAGAAGCTGCAGGAAGCTCCAATTTGTATGCCATAGTACCAATCTTTTGCAACACCTTGTATGGACCATAATACTTTGGTGATAATTTATTATCCTTCTTAGCTTGCTTTAGGGACATTTGCTTATATGGTTGTAGCCGTAGGAATACCCAATCACCTACATCAAAACTTCTTTCACTGCGATGTTGATCTGCCTGTTGTTTCATTCTATTTTGTGCCAACATGAGGTTATCCTTTAAGAGTTGGAGGACTTGTTGTTGATGTTCGATGTGATGTTCCACTACCTGAACCTTAGAATTTTCTCTTAAATATGATGTGATGGATGGTGGTTGATACCCATAAAGTGCCATAAATGGGGTCATTTTTGTTGCTGTATGGAAGGAAGTGTTATACCACCATTCAGCCAGAGGCAACCATTTGACCCATTGTGTCTGTTTATCAGATACAAAGCAACGAAGATATCCTTCCAAACATTTGTTTACTATCTCAGTTTGCCCATCAGATTGAGGATGATAAGATGAGCTATGAGCTAACTGAGTACCAAGACAAGAAAATAATTCTGTCCAAAAATTTCCAGTGAAAATGGGATCTCTGTCACTTACAATAATCTTTGGGTTTCCATGTAGCTTTTGAACTGTTTCCATAAATGCAGTAGAAACTGTACTGGCTTTAAATGGATGTGATAATGCACAAAAGTGTGCATACTTGGTAAGTCTGTCAACTACCACCATGATGACACTCTTTCCCTCAGACTTGGGTAAACCTGTGATAAAATCCATTGAAACCTCCTCCCAACGTTGGCTTGGAATGGATAAAGGTTGTAATAGACCCGGTGTCTTAATTGTTTCAACTTTATTTTGTTGGCAAACCAAACATTCCGCCACAAACTTTTGAATATCTGATTTAAGGCCATCCCAAAAAAATTCCTTCTTAACCCTGTGGTAAGTTTTTAAAAATCCTGAGTGCCCTCCTAAGGGAGAAGTGTGCAATTCCATAAGAATCTTTTGTTTTAGCTGGGAATTCTTACAGAGGTATAAGCGATCTTTGTACCATAACGAATCATTTTTCCAGCTAAATGTATCAGAAGTACTGGAATCTTGTTGTAGCTTTGAATAAGTGCCCACACTTCTTCGTCATTCTTCCATTCCTCCCTTGCTTCGTTTATCCAATCTGGTTGGATAATAGAAATGGCACACAACAATGCTTCCACATCCTCATCCTTTCTTGAGAGTGCATCTGCCACCACATTTTGCTTCCCTTTTTTGTAGATGATTTCAAAGTCATAACCCAACATCTTTGTGACCCACTTTTGTTGCTCTTCAGAGGATAATCTTTGTTCTAAAAAGTATTTAAGGCTATCATGATCCGTTTTTACCTTGAAGTGTCTTCCCATTAGGTAGGGTCGCCATTTCTTAAGTGCATGGAGTATTGCCAACATTTCCTTCTCATAAATAGCTTTGCTTAAAAACTTTCCCTTGATTGGACGACTTTCAAAAGCAATGGGTCTTTCATCTTGCATTAGAACAGCACCAATTCCATTTCCTGAAGCATCACATTCCACAATAAAGGTTTTTGTGAAGTCTGGTGTAGCTAAGACCGGTGCTTGGCACATTGCCTCTTTAAGATGTTCAAAGGCCTTTGTTGCTTCCGGAGTCCATGAAAATGAATCTTTCTTCAATAATGTTGTTAGAGGTGCTGCTATTCTCCCATAATTCTTAACAAACTTGCGATAATACCCTGTCAACCCAAGAAATCCTCGCAGATGCTTTATGGATGTGGGGATTTTCCATTCCTTAATGGCTTTAATTTTGCTAGGGTCTACCTTAACTCCTTCATGAGATACAATATGACCCAAATATTCCACCTCTTGGACTCCAAAGAAACATTTGGATCTTTTTGCATATAATTGTTTCTCCTCCAATAGTTGTAGCACCTTGTCAACATGTTCAACATGATCCTTCCAAGACTTGTTGTAGATTAGTATATCATCAAAAATACTAACACAAATTTTCTAAGGAATGGTTTGAAAATTGAATTCATCAAACCTTGAAATGTTGAAGGTGCATTGGTAAGGCCAAAAGGCATGACCAAAAATTCATAATGACCCTCATGAGTTCTAAATGTCGTTTTCGGAATGTCTTCAATCTTCATTTTGATTTGATGATATCCCGAACGAAGATCCAACTTGGTGAAGTAAATTGATCCATGCAATTCATCCAGTAATTCATCAATGACAGGAATGGGGAACTTATCTTTAATAGTGAGCTTGTTGAGCTCCCTATAATCCGGACA
The DNA here is from genome assembly GCA_031772625.1 of Pinus tabuliformis. Classification (NCBI taxonomy): domain Eukaryota; kingdom Viridiplantae; phylum Streptophyta; class Pinopsida; order Pinales; family Pinaceae; genus Pinus; species Pinus tabuliformis. Next base: position 802,181,963 of record CM062811.1, on the reverse strand, counting down.
CATGCGCCATGATCCATCCTTCTTGTGCACCAATACTACTGGAGCTGAGAAAGAACTTTGACTCGGTTGAATTATACCAGCCTCTAGCATTTCTGCAACCATACGTTCAATTTCACTTTTTTGGACATAGGGATATCTGTACGGCCTGATGTTTGGAGGAACACTTCCTGGAATCAGATGAATAGCATGATCATGATCACGCATAGGTGGGAGACCTTTGGGAGTCTCAAATACCTTGGAATGATTGTCCAGGACTTTTTGGAGATCTGGAGAAATAGATGATTCCAATGTGGAAACATCTAGCGAACATAATTGTGCAATTACACCTCTTTGCTCCTTTTTTAGAAGCTTTGTCATGCCATTAGAGCTGATTATCTTTCCTGGTTTCCCTGCAATACCCCTTAATTCAACTTCCTTTCCTTCCGTAGAAAATTTCATGAAAAGTTCTTGAAAATTAAAAGCTATTGTACCCAAGGATTGTAGCCATTGGACTCCTAGTACAACATCAGCACCTCCCATTGGAATGGAAAGCATTGGGCTAGTCAATACATATTCTCCCATGGATAGCTTGATATTATGGCACTTTCCAGAGCAATTTATTGTTCCTCCATTTGCAATCATCACTTGACACTCTGGTGCTGGATATAGGAAGCAATTCAATTCTTTTGCTACCCTACAATGAATAAAATTGTGGGTGCTTCCTGAATCAATCAACACTATTACCTTTTTTTTCTTGATTTGTCCTTCTATCTTGATGGTTTGAGGAGTGGTAATTCCCGCCAATGCATTACAAGATATGGTCGGATTTATTTGTTCTTCATCTAGGCTTTGTTCCTGGAGTATATCCTCTTCTTTTGACCTTTCTTGCTCCTTTTCTTCTTCCTCTTCACAATCTATGTAGAATAATTTCTTCTCAGCACACTCATGACCTTTTATGTATTTGCTATCACAATTGTAACAAAGCGCTTTTTCACTTTTTTCTTCCAATTGTTTTGGTGTCAACCTTGTAGGTTGTGGAAGACTAGGGGCAACAACACTTCCGTCTTTATAGTTGTGAGTGGTATGCTTCCTAGTTGCCATAATTTTGCTTTCCATTTTTCTTGCTAACCTGAATGCCTTCTCTAATGAATCAGGTTCCCAAAGGCGAACATCATGTTGGATATTATCCTTTAAAGACCCTATGAACACATCAATCCTATGCTCCTCTGGAATATCTTTTACCCTTATGTTCAATTTTTGGAACTCCTCAATGTGCTCCATTATTGAACCCTTTTGTTTGAGACTTATCAATTGGCTAAAAAAAGTGTTGCTTTTTGTATCCTCATAATGTGCTATCAATTCTTCCGTAAAAATTGCCCAAGTGATAAATTGTTTACGAGAACAAAGCCATTGATACCATACAAATTGATTTGGTTCCAAATATACAGTTTCCATACGTACCTTTTGTGCATTTTGCACATTATTGAGATCGAAGAATTGCTCCATCTGTAATATCCATGTGGCGGGATCCTTGCCATCAAACTTCCTCATATCGATTTTTGGAACATGGTGAGTCTTTGATCCAACATTAGAGTCTATGGAATCATGATTAACATTTCTTTTGTTCTCATCATGAGTTTCCTTTAGTACCCTTTCACCCTTAGTGACCATTTCTTGTAGCAACTTATTCATATTTATCTTCAATTCTTCCATCTTATCATCCATGCCATCAATTTTAGCGTCCATGCCATTCACCTTAGCTTCCATGCCATCCATCTTAGCTTCTACATCTTTCCTTAAACCATCCATTTTAGATTCTGTTGCTTTTTGTGCAAGTGACACTCGTTGCACTTGTTCTTGTAATTTTGATATATCATATAGCATTTCTTCTTCTTCTTCATGAGTCATGCTAGAGCTTTCAGGTACCTTACTAGGTGTTTGCATTTTCTTTCCTCGGGGCATCAGTTACCGATAATAATGCTCTATTATGCCCTTTGAATTCCTTCAAAATAAATTTTCAAACCAAGCTTAAGCAAAAATTTAAGAAAATCTACACACCTTTTTTCACTTTGTAGGAGCTCGATATTGCCTCTGATGTATCTCTGTACTTTTCTATCATCTAATTCTGAATTTGTGACCTACAGTATCCCTCTGTGTCCTCTTTCCAATGCCACAAGTCTGACCCAAATTGGATTCTCCAAGGAAGAGTTATGCGAAATCTCCCACAGTGACTTGATTATAGACTAGTTCAGTAAAGCGAACTTGTATGACGTGCCACAAGTCACTGTTTCAATATTTGGATCTGAAAAAGGCATACAAGAAAATGCAGTCCGTCCTCTTTCTGTACCTTCTTATGAAATTTCAATCCGATCCCCAGAGAGAAAGTTATGATGATTTTCCCCAAGTCACCTGTTTTGAATGTAATTCAGGAGTCTGCAAAAAGACCAACTTCCTCAGATCATATCTCCGCAAATATCGCGCGAAAAGATCTGAAATTCGGACCCAAGGTTCAACGTGATTTATTCTCAAATGGGTTTTTTTTGTGACTTCTGAAACGTCACAAACAAAACATTATAGCGAAAATGCCATGATGACCTGTTTGGAGCAGCGAAACCCTAGAATCCAAAGCTCTGATACCAAATGTCATGAAACCAGCTCAAGAAAAGATAGAAAAGATAGATCAACGCCTTAGAATTCAGCCTCTTCGAGGAGGAAACCTCCTTTACATTACATAAATGAACAATTATTGGATAATTCAAATGACAAAACCTCCTTCTATATATAGGAGTCTAAGGAGTCACAATATAATCCAGCCGACCTAACAATAATAATATAAAGCCACAAAAATAACAATAGAGGGATTCTATGGGGCACAGAAATAACAATATGGGGTAATAGGGGCACAACAATATAAATAAGGGGTATAACTACAATAATAATGGGTTAATCACTAGTATTATAGGGACCCAACATTGTTACTATCGACGAAATTGACTATTGTGTACCATCGGCCCAAATTTCCACTACAGGGAATTGAGTCCCACTTGTGGGGGATAACCCTGGTCAATATTAGAGTGTTAGTGTAGGGTTGTTCAAAATCTCATCTCTTATGGGTTTTTCTCCTCAATTACCCCCACCTAGCACTCCTTCTACATCTATTTCTACTTGTGTCCATATGATCTCTTCACACACCTGTGGACCCAAACCTCTTTATGATATTTGGGTGGTGCCATCTAAATATGATATTGATCAATATGGTGACCATATGCCTTGAATTCCAAAAATTTCTTATCAAATTATCTATCTAGCCTCTACATCTCATGAGTCTGGTGATGCCATTACGGTACCATTTGATGATTTCATATGCCTTTTTGGGATGTTGACCATACTCTCTCTTATGAATTCCTCGACTTCCCACTACCATCAGATGAAGCTATTCGAGAAGTCATGTTGGTTTACAACCATCCTTGGGGATATCTTCATCATCTCTCTTCTTTAATTCCCTAGGTAGAGAGTTTGAACGAGCCTCGTCTAATCCTAGTTTCCTCTGGTATTGCCAATTTTTCCCCAAACCTCAATTGAATTTTCACTATTTATTTTGAAGGAAATTTGGCTAATATATCCACTGCAATTCCTATTAATATTTCCATGAGTCTCAATGTCATAGAATATATTTTGATCAGGGCATATTGTACTCCTCATGATATTGCAATTTACACTGCCCTTTTCAAATAATTCCATGATGTTTTTGTTTGGTCTCACAACGAAATGCCTAGAATTGATCCACGAATTGTATAACATGAGATTGAGACTTATCCTTGAGCCAAGCCTATTCGATAGAAACTCCAGTCGGTAAACCCCTATAAGGTAGCTACTACCAAAGTAGAAGTCCAAAAACTTCTAGATGTTGGTTTTATTTATCATGTACCTTTGACAAAGTGGGCCTCTAGATCCCTATTCCAATTGATAACTAACAAGTAACTATTTGAGTTTGTGTCAATTACCATGACTTCAACTTGGCCTATCCAAAAGATAATTATCCTACTCCTTTTATTGACCATATCCTTGATGCATGTGATTGAATGCTATATTTTCATTTACGGATGGTTTTTCTGGCTATAATCAAATTGAAATCAAACTTGAAGACCATCATAAAATTACTTTTATCTGCCCATGGGGAACTTTTTCCTGTCGTAAACTTCCCTTTGGTCTCAAAAATGTTGATGCTAGCTTTCAGTAGGCCATTTCTTATGTGTTTCACAATATCAAGCACATCATTGAATTCTATTTTTATGAACTTACTGCCCATTCTTTGATTTGCAAGGATCATCCTACCCACCTTCAAGAAGTCTTTCTCCAATGTCATTATTATAAAATTTGACTTAATCTACACTAGTGTGTTTTTTGTGTATGATCTGGGCGACTGCTAAGCTTCATTGTTTCTCAATAAGGGATTCATTTTGATCCCATGAAGGTTGAGGCCATCATCAACCTGCCTGCTCCTCGTACTATTCGCCAACTTTCAAAACTTTAAGGAAAAACTAATTTATTACGACAATTCATTTTCAATTATGCTCACATTACCTAAGGCTTCATGCGCTTATTAAATAAATGAGTACATTTCATTTGGGATGAAAAAAACCAACATTATTTTGATGCCCTTAAGCAAGATTTGTTGTTCGCACCTTTATTGAGTCCTCTTGATTTCAATCGATATTTCCTGTTATATCTTGCAACCTCGAAATCTTCCTTTGGTATGGTTCTTGTCCAAGAGGATGATTTGCAAAATGAACAACCCATTTACTATCTTAGAAAAGGTCTCCTTGGTCCTAAGCTTTGTTATAATCATGTTGAGAAGTTGGCCCTAGCAACTATGATTTCTATGAAACGATTGAGGCATTATATCTTATTACGAAAGAGTATAGTCATTACTAAATCCAACCACATGAAGCATATTCTTAATCATCATATCATTGGGGGGGAAATACTCCAAATGGATTGTTATCCTTCAAGAGTTCAATTTGGAGATTGTTATTGCTAAATCCAAAAAATCCTTACCTTTCACTGAGCTTCTTGTTGAATTGCCTTAGGCTGATGAGGAAGTTATGGCCATGGATCCTTTACATAACAAATCCTTTTTCCTCATTATTATTTCCGACCCTTGGTATGGATACTTTATCTTTTATCTCTAAACCCAACCTTTTTGGCCCAAACCACCTCATGATGACTATCAGTGCATATGACATTAGTCTTGACATTATCTTATTATCGATGATATGCTATATTGTTGCATTGTTGACACTATGTTACGTTGATTCCTTACTCATGAAGAAGTTAAATGCATCTTGAATGGTTGCCATGTTGGGGCATGTGGTGGTCATCACTTTTTTGCTTGTCACCACTCAGAAAATCTTATGTGCAGAGTACTTTTGGCCTTCATTTTTTAAAGATTATATTTCGATAGTCCAAAAGTTCCATCCATGTTAGATATTTTCTCATAAAATGAGCGCTCATCCAGCCCCGTTTCACCTGGTGGTTGTCGTCATACCTTTTACGTAGTGGGGTCTTGACTTTATGCAATGCAGTTCACCCTCATCCCAATGTCATCAATACATCATCATGGTTGTTGACTATTTTACCAAGTGGATTGAGGCCATTATTACATGATTAAATCACGATGAAACTGTTATCTTATTCCTTTGCAGTCATGTCATCACCAAGTTTTGTGTTCCTAAATACATCGTGACCAATCATGGTAGACATTTTCATAACCATATCATGCAGGAGATAACTACCATGTTGGGTTTTTGCCATGAACACTCAATGCCCTATTATCCTCAAGCTAATGGCAAAGTCGAGGTTGTTAATCGAAATTTGAAAACCATGTCACAACAGATTGTAGGGAACCATAAGTCTAATTTGCATATTATGCTATTTTACGCCATATGGGCATATCAAACCTCAATGAAATATTCCACCGACTTTACTCCTTTCCAATTGTTTTATGCAGTTGAGTTAGTTCTTCCTATCCAATGTGAAATCACTTCACTTCAATTAGTTGTCAAATTACTCCCTAACACTTCAGCCGAGGAATAACGCCTCTTATATCTCACCCATCTAGATCAACAATGCCTTCTCACCCTGGTTGATAACAAAAATTATAAGAAAAACATTAAGGCCCAATATGACAAGTCTATTCAACCTCGTGTTTTCTCTAAAGGTGATATCATTTTGGTTTATGACCAAGACCATGATAAGTTAGGAGGAGGTAAACTTGAACCCATGTGGTATGGTCCTTACATTCTTAATTTTTTCTCAAGAAAGGGGCCTATGAGTTAGTTGTTTGTGATATGAATCTATTGTCGGATCCACCTAATGGGATCTACCTGAAATGCTACTATGCTTAGTTTCTTTGCATGGTCACTCGTACATAATGTATATAGGTGTGTGTGTGTGTGTGTGTGCTAAGCTTTTTTTCTTGTTCTAGTTTTTCCCATGGTTCCTGTGTGTGATTCGTGTGTATAGTATTTGGTACACAGATGTCAAAAACCTCACTTCCCTATAGAGCCTTTGCAGATGGTGCAAACCATTACACTCAGAACACTGCTTCCGCCACTTAGGTCATCTTTTCTCCTACTGATGATCTTGTGACTTCTGGGGGTATTTGTCTTTTCCCGATTACCAACAGTGTGCCCAAATATAGTGTTTTCATTGAGCTCTTGCATATTTTTTTGAAGATCCGCATTGAAAAAAATTGAAGATACATTAAAAAATCATGTTCAATGCATTTTTTGAATGTATCTTCAATTTTTATCAATGAAAGTATTCTCAAAAGTATGCTTAATGGGCACTCATTGGATGTGGAATTTAATTCTGCATCTAATGAGTGTATACACTTCAATTTTAGTGATCGGATTGGGAGATAAGCCAAAAATACAATTAAAAAAAGTAGTTTTTCTTGTTTTCCCTCCAAAATATTTATATGTACCTATTTTTAAGTTTAAGGGATTTTGATTAGTTTACGTATTATGACATGAAAATTACGTGAAAACTTCATGGGCACTTTTAAGCCAAATTTCCTCTAATGTGAGGGCAAGGTGGGTCTCCAAGTCACGTTACAACATAGGTCGCATTCCTAACCATGTCATTGGGCACACCTTGTGACCTGAAGAGGTATCGCAACAGTCGCACAAGTCGCACCAGCCACTGGCTTCTTTCAATGGTGATTCTTTGACTTAGTGACCTTAGGGGAGGTCGCATAGTCGTAGGTTTGATTGGGTCACATCCGTAGCTATCTAGCTGCGACTCTAAAGTGCGACTTAATGAACTTGGGAGATTGCAATTTGACCCATGCCTCGACTCTCCCAATGCTTCATGCATCGCCAAACGGATGGTGTGTGTTGTGTTGAGTGCACGATGGCATTGTCGCATCATAATAGGGAATATCCTTTGAAAAACACATCTCATCACACTCTTTATTCATTTATGCATGGATCATCATAATGCCCCTTTGGTGAACACTGGCATCGTTCCCTTCCCTCCAAATCGACTCGTTGTGAGGTGGTGGTGTAGCCATGTCTGTTGGTTGCATCTCTGTCCTTATGCAGGAATATTGTGTGTGTTCTTTACAAATGCCACTCTAACGTAGCACCAGTGAGGCCTTGAGATGTGGGCTACATAGCATTCTCTTTTGACCTCTCATTGGTGGCTATATACACATAATGAACCTTTGTTCTAATATATGTTGAAGTGCGCTTTCATTTATGAATGTATCTCCTAACCTCGGTGCACTATCTCTGCTAATGAAGAAGTTAGCTTGATATCAGATTCCTTTTGCGCTTACCACAAATGCTTTCGTGTATTGCATAGTCACAAAAGTCATAGAGAAGGAGAAGTCGCACATGCCCCTGGCTGCTCTGGGAGTGATTTTGTGACTTAGCAAACTTGGGGAGGTCTATAGTCATAGCTGAAGGTATTTCACATCATCATATCACAGGAAAGGAGATCAGGTGTGATTTGTAACTTGTGGAGGGGTTTCCTGAGAGGAATGCGACTTAGGAAATTCACATGGTTGCATTTATCACCAGAGGATGCCACTACGACCTTCACTTAAAAATTAATGCCAGTCCCATTTGACACAGTCCCCAAATCACACAAAATCCCTTGCGACCTCAACACTCAGCCAATGCACTATGTACATTCTAACTATTTTGATGCTTAGCCTCTTTTGTGGCATATGGTCTCCAAGGTTTGATACTTGACACTATCAATGGAGAACTACCCAATATTGTCTATTTTAAGCTACCTCACAAGATATTTCGTGCTCTCCTATTCTCATTGCGTTATTTTTGATGATCTTGTTAGGCTTTGAGGAGCTTTTAAATTGATTTGCATCTATATCAATAACTGGAATAGTCAACCTTAAATCTGTGTTTTCCTTTCGACCTGGTGGCTGCAATCTCATAAGAGCCCAGGAGATATTTTTTTAACTTCAACACCACGTCCCTCGTAGGAGAATTTTCATCCTAGCAGCAATCGCCTCATAAAGGTCCTCAAGTTGTTTCGAAATCCTCAGATTTACCACTGACACCTAGGACCATTTGATTTTTCTTATGGGAAGTGCACCATCAATGGCTCAGGACTTAGAGAAGGATTTTCTCCGAAGCATTCTCGTAAACCTACTATTTGACATAGTAGAATATGTGGAACAATCCTTTTCAAATTGGTGTGATATCTCTCCCTCGAGTGTCCCAAATGTGAAGCATGGATATCCATTGTTTGAATCACAACAAAACTTTGAGTTCCTTTTCCTTTAACCTCATATGCCTGGCTTGTGCGATGGCCCACAAGAATCCGTTGGAATACTTTTATGGGTTTACTGCGCGTGCTTTGAAGTGTGAGCTTCTTGGTCATCTTAATGTGCTACGTTCCAAATCAAACCATAGCTTGCTATGTGGTGAGAATGTCAGTACGACCTTTATCCAATTGGACTTTTCCCTTATCGTTGCCCTGAGCGCAATGGCCATCACCCAACACTAAAACCTAGTGTGCTCCTTCCATCCTGGGCACATAGATGACTCCTTCACATTCGATGTGTTCATTTGGACATCTTCTTGAATATTTTTGCTTTATGTTTGTAAGTCCCAACATGTCTACAATGGCCAGCATTAGGGTCACTTATTAAAAAGTTATTTCCTTTATTTTATAGCCATCACACACATGGTAGATCTAATCTTTTGATTGTGTTCAATGTGTTCTTTCACTTGCCCATGCCATTCATAAAGAACTTGCTTTGTCCCTCTTGTGGTCACGTTCCATTGCCTTTATGATATACCTAGTAGTAATTCTCATTGTGTATGACATAAAACTTTCTTCTTTCTTTCACCAAAGCACATACCATTTCCCCTTAATTTGAATGTCCATTATGCATGCCTAGTCCATTTTAAATGGTGTACGCGTTGACTTTGCATGCTTTCATGAGGTTCATGTGAAACAATTTAAACATCCTTTACCCCTTCATCTAAGTGATGTCACATCATGTCATTAATTTAACATAACCATTCCCTCATTTGATATGTGTCCAAACCACCTTCCCTCGATCTCAAGCGTTTCAAATCAAGGTGTTACAAATTGCTTGGGTTGAGAAAATCATGCTTCAATTTGGAAATCAATTTAAAATTTATGCATTTCTGGGAGGCACTCATTTTAAGGAACTTTAATATTATGTGTTGCCTATGGTGGTGACTTACTTATAGAGTAAGTGTCTAGAAGTACTTGTTAAATGCTTCTTGTGTTTGCAATCACATGAGCCTAGTGCTACAAGGATGCAAGGGAAAGTTACAACTCTCCCAAACCCTAATGCACATGCTAGGATGGGGAACGAGTCATGAACCTAAGGGGAAAATGACATAAAATGACTCTTACCATAACCCCAAGCCGTTTTGATGAGAATGCAACTCTAGAGGTATATGAATTAGGTTGAATCATGAAGGGAATGATTCTTGTGCCAATCAACATAATGAAAGCCAGACTGGAGTCTTGTCTTCCCATGCACAATGTCGTCACTGCTCAAAAGGCACATTTCATAGGGATAATTTTTGAAGTCATGTGAAAGACATCACACTTCCAAAACCTTAATGAAATGGTAGGGTTGATGCATGAGATGAGGCATGACAAACTAATGCAATATATATTGCACGATTGCATGAGTGAATGCATCGATAGGGTCTGATAAGAACAAGCCATGGGGGAATTAGCCAATGAACAAATGGAGCGTCCCTTAATGGCTTGAGGCAAGGAGAGGGGGACCCAAAATTTTAGATATGCCCAAAATTTTGGGTGGTGTTGTAGTGGCTAAAACACCAAGGAAACTCATTGGAAAGTTGGAAAAAGGATTTTGAGATATATTGCAGGTACAAATAATTATGGATAGTGGTACATAGTTTCTAAAGACAAGAAGCTTATAGGACACTACTAATATTGATGATTGAAAAATCACTTCAGGATCGACTTATACTTTGGGCACAAGTTTGTTCTCGTGGGTATCTAAGAAAAGTCAAATGTCTTAATATATTTCATAAATACAGAATATGTAGCCACTACTATAACATGTCATACAATATGGATGAGAAGAATTTTGAAAGATATTGCACATGTTGAGAGGAGCCAACTACTATCTTTTGAGACAACAATTCAATGATTGCATTGTAAAAAAACCAAGTGTTTCACAAGAAAAATAGACACATTGACACTTGCTATCACTTCATTTGCAAGCTTGTCAATAATGGTGACATATCATTTAAGAATTTTTTGGATCTAGAGATCAGCTAGTAGGTATCTTCACAAAACCATTGAGAAGAATTGATTTTGAGTTTCAGAAACAACACTAGATATTATTAGTGGTGACAATGTAGCAATTGAGATTAAGGAAGAGAGTTAATAGTAGTCTCTCTAGTTTTGAATTAATCTAAAGTATTTTTAACTTAACTGAGACTTAATTAAGGAAGAATGTTGAAAAGGATCATTGTTCCAAATAATTTATATACCATTTAAGTTTAAGACATATGTGAACTAAGATTGACATTTCAGACCTTTTACATATAATTTAAATTTAGGAAATGTCAATCATGTATATGTAAACTAAAATTGACATATACATTCTTAACAATTTTGAGTCTAATTGAATAGCTACAATTTACTAAGCACTAATCCATATCAAGGTGTATTTTCTTATTCCCTCTCTACCTCTATAAATATTTTCAAATTGAACAAATGCAATTTTTTTTTTCAAGTGCAGTTTCAATCACCAAAACAATAACTTTATTGAAAATAACTTACAAAACAGACGCTTGGTTAAGACTATTATTTGACATAAATTCTTAAACTAGTAAACATTCATGTTGTGGCGTGCATCATCCAAATAAACGAACAAGATTACGGTCACGCTGCTAGGAGCTTCGCTTCTCTAAGAAACTCCGCTGCGGAGTGAGTAGTCTAATGCCTTCCATTCAATTTCTTAACCGCAACATCCCTCCCCTCTGCAAGTCTTCCCTACTTGTTTAAATCATTAGAAGTCGGTTGTAAATAACCCATATAATTAATCCATGTTTAATATTCTAACTTATAAACTTCACAGAATCCTTCTCTGCCAAGTATGTTGTTTTTGTCATAACCCCAGTTGAATTTTTCAGAACCTTGTAATCAAAAACCTTAAAGTTTTCCTTTGTAGTTATGTTGTCATATGCACAGAGTACTTCTCATAATGATTAGATAAGACCAAGTCAAAGAAATCTATAGAATGTAGTTTGGAAGCCCTAATAATGATGATAAATCACCTGGTTGAGTGTAGCTCTTCCATTGTCTATTTCGTCGATGAAATAGTACCAAACACACCACCGCAACCAGTGTTGCTCCACCATCCTTTCTCACTAGTTTTGATGATGAATTCCCTAAATCTGAATCAAAAACAAAACAATCAACATACATATCATATGCGAATTAAACAACAAATTGTTGCAAATATATGAGAATTCAAATATACCCAGAAATAACGAGATAGAAATAGATAAACTTGAGATCTTTATTAATATCAAACCCTTTAGGTAGGGTAACACCATACAATCACTCCTTAAGGAAAGAGAACACTCCACAAGACATATGCTTGCCAATACAATAATCTTTCATATATCTCCATGGGGAGTCTCTAGCCTCTATATAGGCTTCATACATACAATACCCTGGGTCATTACCATGGGTCTTTCATTACCATGTATCTAATACAATTGGCTTATCACCTTATTCGTAACTATTTGTGGTTCCTTACATGATGCGGGTTAACCAATTTCTTTATTAACTATGGCCCATCACATTATTACATTATTCCCTTGGGTACCTCCCTCTGTAACCCATAATATCACCCCTAGGTATACTACATTCCACCCCCCTTAAACATGTTTGGTCCCCAAAACATAAGAAGAACACAAACAATAAGATCTACTCAAAAGAGTAGTCCATTGGTACCATGCACGTGCATCTAGCCATCCAGGAGAAAGGTGAACCCTCGATTTAGCTCGTACCTCGCTCGCTTGAGATGGAAGTTGGTCCTGGTGGTTCCTCTGTGTTGATGTGTTGTGGTTGGATCTTCACATCTCTCTATCTATCATGTGGGGGTTGTTGTCCTTGTTGCTAATTTTTTGCCATCTGGTTGGTTGTTTTCTGACCGAGTGATGTGGGTGGTGATATGTTGAAGTTTTAACCAATGGTGTATCTTTCTTTAATTCACCACCTAATGGAGCATGATGGGTATCTGATACATGTGTGGCGCCTGCATTTATTTCTTATCTTCCAGTAATACTTCAACCACAGACTCCTCGTCTGATGTATCAATACCCGTAACATTTTCTCCTTCAGCCTCTTTGGAATCTACCTATTTATTGATGGAAATATCCTATAATGTAATTTTCTTCTTTTTATACCAGAGCTTCAAGAATTTCTTCTACATATTAATATTGATAGTACCAACAGATTCCATCCAAGGGCATCCCAAAATAATATCCACATTAGCCATATCTGAAGGATAAAAATTTGAATGCAATACATACATGTCCATAACAATATTCAATTCTTAATAAACTTGAACATCCTCATTATCAATCTATGTGTTTTCAATGTGTTTTTCTAGAACTTGTAACTTTTTTGCCAAATTAACATTTATAAGATTTTTCTTTCAATCAGGATTTATAGACACAATGATCTTCTCCTTCTTAATACATCCATGAACTTGTAATAAAGAGATACCAGTAGAAAATAAACCCACATGTTTCTCATTATCTCGTTTTCTAGTATGAGACCATTTATCTAAACAGAATTTTTCAAATTCTTCATCAGTAAGGCTTAACAACTTCTTACTACCAACTGAGTGCCACCATATGGTAGCCTCATCTTTCAAACAAAGGCATACTAAACCTTTCCAATATTTCAGAAAGATTCTCTTAAGATATTTTATGAGTTCTTCAATAGTAGGACCATTATCTTTCCCTGTAAAAAAATCCTTGCTAGAAGCCATGAAGAAGGTTTTGAAAAAAAATACTTCTTGGTGAAAATTTAAAATGGACACAGTTTGGTCAATATTGCTCAGAATCCTTATTATGACATGTTTTCACAAAAGGAATATTTATTCTACATCTTCACGTGTGATAGAAATCCCGATCTAATCACTCTACAATTTCAGATTTGCACTGCAATTGTCCCACTGTCACAAAAAATTCTGAAAAAAAAGAGATGATTTTAAATCAACGATATCTCCCTCATTCGGACTCTGATTCGACCGATTTTTTTTTAATTTAGGTAATATTTTTGATCCAAAATGGATCCTAGAAAAACCGTCTAAGTCTTCTAAAGATCAAAACTATCGCAAAAGAACTCTTAGAACTGGCGAATAACACTATCGGGAGTGAAAAACACAATGAAATGACCAAAAACAGAGTTATCAGAGGTGTGGACAGTGATGCATAGGAGCCTTCGGATCTGGACGATCAATGGTCCAGATCTGATTGGCATATCGCAAACGGTGAAGGCATATGAAGGCTATTGGAGGCTACCACATAAATATTGCAACAACAATTAGCGCAGTCAACGAGGACCGTTGATCAAGTGCACAAATCGACGACCCAAGTTAAATTGCAATATCACGTCGACAAACCATAAGGGAGCACTTACTAACAGCCCAGGTCTTATGCGATATGTGATTACGACAAGTCGCATCGCAATATTGCATCAGAGCAACACAAAGGAGCGGGACCAATATACATATGACTTGTGATAGCCAGACCCAATGGAGTCATAGATGATATTTTATATATTTCGAGATCCAAAAAACGACATTTTCCTTTGTATTTCTCATTTTCATTACATAAATGAAATGCAAAGGAAATGTCCCTGATGGGATGAAGCGAACCCGATGGAACTTATAGATGAAAATATATAGCATTTCAAGTCTACCATAAAGCCATTTTGCGATATTTTCAGTGTTTTTATGAATTTTTCAAATATAAAGGGAAACCAAGAAACGAGCGGGATTTCGGGTGGGCCGTAGGTGGTAAGTGGTTTTGGACGGGCTCCGCCCAAGCCCATACATTGGCTGCCACATGGCTAGGCACCGGAGAGAGAAAACCACCCTTTGCAGGCGGTTAACCCCCGTACGCATGAGCCGCCCAAAATGGATCTCAACTGTTGGATCAAGATCACTTAGATCAACGGTGGATTTGCGATAGCGATATAAAGGTAGACCTAACGGATTTATACGGTGGAATTAATAATATTTCAAAACCTATAAATAAATGGCAGATTGGCGGATTTTCACAGTTTTAGGTGTATTTCTCTGTGTAAACAGAGAATGATTATTCTGAGGATTTCAAAGGCGTCGATGGTCCTTTCGTTACAGAATAGTTGGCCACCATCCCTGAAGGTGTTTAGCAATGATTGCTAATGCTCCGAGGGGGATTTGAGCGGACAGAGGCCGGGAAGCCAGAAAGCCCAGAAGAGGAAACGAACTGACAGTGTTGATTGGCTTAAAAGCCATAGAAGATAGAAGACAGAGGTAAGCAATGCTGAGACAGAGCAAGGATAGAGACAAAGAGTGAGAGAACGAGTCTGTGTACTCAGAGGCTTGAGGGATTCAAGCAAAAATCCTATTGTTTTGTATCTGTTGTGTTGAGACTCAATTTGAGCTCATATTTTGTAAAAATCTGCTCTTGAAGACATAATAGAGAGGTCACCACTGAAGGCTGGACCAGGAGATGTAGCTCAGGAGTTTTGGGTGAACTCCATATTAAATTTGTTGTGTTATGTGTGTTTATCTATTATGTTTCTTTAACTGCTTCATTGCCTATATTATTCGCAATCTTATTGATCTGTTGCACTAAGTAATGTAGGTAAATCCATGCACATGAGTCTGTAATACCTTAATATTAGTCTAAGATCTCATTATTAGATCAAGTGGTATTAGAGCTTTAAGTTTGCTAAGGTTAGACAAGCTTGTGTTGGATTGTTGAATGCTAACTCGGTCAAATCTCAAACTAGGAGAAGGAGAACTTGTCGAGGCTAATCCAGAAATTGGAAGAGTCTATCCTAGGAGGAAAATGGCAGAACAAACCCCATTGGAATCAGAATCTCAGTTCATGGACAGTTTCATGACCATGAGAGCCATGGTGTAAGAAATATATCGAGAATTTAAGAAAGGTAGAGGTGAAAGTACTTCAACCTCCAAACAAGACAAAGGAGCAGAGGAACCTTCTCTAGATGCCTTAGAGGGAAAAGGGAAACAGGAAAGGCTCCCTCCATCATCTCCTCCACCATCACCTCCATCATCCTCATCTCCTAGCCCTGAAAAGAAAAAGAAGAAAACATATGTGATTAAATTAGATGTGAAATTTGATTTGCCAATCTATGATGGAGAATTAAATGCAGAAAAGATAGATAACTAGATTAGATAGATTGATGTATATTGTAGGGTGCATAACATTGATTCAAAGAGGAGAAAGATTCAGCTGGCTAGCCTTCGCCTTGGAGGAACTACTCTAGTGTGGTGGGAAGGTAGGACACAAGCTGATTTGAAGAAGCATGGTAAAATTATTTCTACCTGGAATGAATTTGTTTCTGCCATTAAAAAGCAATTCTATCCACTAGCTTATATGTAGCAAGCAATGATGAGTTGGCAAACTCTTCGCCAATTAAAGGGCCAAAATGTACAAAACTATACCTAAGAATTTAGAAAAAGAGCTTTAACTCTAGGCATTTCTCTAGACTCACCTGAAACTTTTTTGAAGTATATAGGTGGTCTACATAGCTATTTGAGGCACACCATTCTCATGTTTAATCCCACTAGCCTAGATGATGTATCAATTTAGGCTACACATCTAGAGGCTAGAGGCAAGAATGTGAACCCAGAGATTGGGCATGATGATGAACACTGTTGGTCTTTTCATCTGGAGCTGAAACCAAAGAAGTTAGGTGGTAAGAAGAAGAATATTGTTGTTGCTATTCAGAAGGATTTGGGTCAGATTCAGGTGATGAAACAATAGTTACAACCATAGGTATAAAAGGTAAAAATTATGAAGCCTCTACAAGTAATTCTGAATAATCTATTGATAATGAAGACAATGAGAGGAAAAGACATGAGCTTTTTCATATTAGAGTTATTTCCAAGCACCAAAAGGTTGATACTTTATTTGATAGTGGTTTACAAGTAAACTTGATTTTTGAAACAATTATAAAGAAGTTGGGCTTACTAACAACACCTCACAAGAAGCCATATCCATTAGGTTGGGCATGTGATAAAGCAAAGCTACAAGTGACTAGACAATGTAAACTTAGGTTTTCTATTGGGTCAACTTTTGTAGATGAGGTTGAGTTGGATATAGTTCCCTTGGATATATGTGGTATTGCTTTAGGAAGTGCATACTTGTATGATGGAAAAGCCATTTTCTATAGAACTGAAAATAAGTATCAACTCACAAAAGATGGAATAGGATATATTGTAAGAGCTCATTAGCTCAAAATAACTATACTCTCATAAACTCAGGGCAGATGAAAATAATTGTAAATTCATGCAAGTAATTTTTACTAATGGTTGTAAAGGAAAAGACCCCTGATAAAACCAATGTATTTGAAGGTTGTGATGCTAAACAAAAAACTGATTTAGATAAAGTTGTTTCAGAATCTGATATCCTATTTCAAAAACCTAAAGGTCTGCCACCCAAAAGGGAAATTGTACATGATATTCATTTGCAGCAAGATGCTCCATTGCCTAACATAGAAATGTATAGGTTATTCGCTTTAGAGAATGCAGAGATCAAGAAGCAGGTATAGGAGCTGCTCGATAAAGGGTTCATCCGACCAAGAACTTCACCATGTGGATCTCCAATTGTGTTGGTGAGAAAGAAAGATGGTTCATGGAGGATGTGCATTTATTACAGAGCACTGAATAAAATAACGATCAAGAATTGTTATCCTCTTCCTCGCATAGATGATCTATTAGATCAGTTGAAAGAAGCAGTTTACTTTTCCAAGTTGGACTTGTGTAGTGGCTATCATCAGGTCAGAGTAGCAGAACAAGATGCATGGAAGACTGCTTTCAAAACAAAGCAAGGGCTATATGAATGGCTGGTTATGCTTTTTGGCTTAACTAATACTCCTGCCACTTTCATGAGAGTTATGAATGATGTACTCAGAGCTTTTATTGATGATTTTGTAATTGTATATTTAGATGACATTCTTGTTTTCACTAAAACATGGGAAAAACATTTGAGGCATGTAAAGAAGACTCTAGATGTTTTGAAAAGAGAAAATCTCTATGTGAAGCTATCAAAATGTGAATTTGGAAAAAAATATTTAAATTATTTGGGTCATATTGTATGGGGTTGTGAATTGAAGATAGATCCCTCTAAGGTTGAAGTCATTGTGAACTGGACTAAACCCAAATCTGCTACAGAAGTTAGGAGCTTTCTAGGAGCAACACAATATCGGAGAAAGTTTATTGCTAACTTTTCCTTGATTGCAGATCCCTTACATGCTTTGACAGGATTGAACACGGTGTTTCAGTGGGGAGGCAAACAGCAGAAAGCCTTCGACACCTTGAAAGAAAAAATTAGTACAGCACCAGTACTAGCACTGCTAGATCTTCAACAACCATTTGAGATTGAAAGAGATGCGAGTGACTATGCCCTGGGATCAGTTTTGATGCAACATGGTAAACCCATATGTTATCATTCTGGGACATTTAATTCTACAATAGTTAATTATCCCACGTACGATAAATAATTGTATGCATTAGTGCAGAGTGTGAAAAAGTGGAAACATTACCTATTGGGAAAAGAAACAATTATACATACAAATCATCAACCACTTCAATATTTGCACTCACAAACTAAATTGCAGCAATCAAGACACTATAAGTGGATGGGTTTTCTACAACAGTTTCATCTTGTCATCAGATATAAGAAAGGCATACACAATAAGGTTGCAGATATGTTATCAAGACCAATCATAAATGCATCTACTATACTTAATCATACCTCAGTGTTGCATGAAAGCTACATTGAACAATATGCTCAAGATGTAGATTTTAAAGATGTATATGCAACTTTAAGTCATGGAAAACAAGTAGAAGAATTTGATTATCATATTAAGGACCAACTCTTATATCATTTGGGAAAGTTATGCATTCCTCAAACTGAAAGAGTTAACATAATCCGAGAAGCACATACTTCTCTAATATCAGGTCATTTTGGTGTAAGTAAAACAGTTGCATAGCTGAAAAGGTTCTGTTATTGGCCAAAAATGCATGAAACAGTTTCTAGATATATTAAAGGATGTACCATGTGTGCTAAAAGCAAGCCCAGCAATAGAAAGCTAGGCTTGTACGCCCCACTTCCAGTTCCTTCTCATCCTTGGGAAAGTGTTTCCTTGGACTTTGTTGGGAGGATTTCCAAAATCTAGAAAAGGTCATTATTATTTATATGTTATTGTGGACAGGTTCAACAAAATGTGTATTGTAATACCTTGTAACAAGCAGATTACAGCTGAAGAAACAACAAAGTTGTTATTTCACCATGTATGGGTTCATTTTGGGTTACCCACTTCTATTGTATCTGGTCGAGATTCCCAATTTGTTGGGAAGTTTTGGTCAAGTCTATGGGAGCTGATGGACACCAGATTGAAAAAGAGCACATCATTTCATCCACAAACAGATGGCCAAACAGACGTGGTCAACAAGACAGTGATCCAGTTTCTCAGGGGCTATTGCAACAAGCATCCCAAGCTTTGGGATGAACATTTATGTTATGTGCAACATGCTTACAACTGTGCTAAACATTCTTCTACACAGAGATCTCCTTTTGAGACTTGTTTTGGTTTTACATCAAGGTCTCCCTTGGGTTTTATCTTTAGTAAAGACATAGCAGTTGATGAACACAGTAATGTGGACAAAGCAACCAAGTTCATTGAACAGATCCAAGAAATTCACTAGGCAATGCAGGAACAGCTGGAGGGAAGCCAGGCCAAGTACAACGCAAGGCATGATAAGCATCGAATTGAGCATATCTTCCAAGTTGGTGATCAAGTTTGGTTGTACATCATCATAGACAGAATGCAAGGTGAAAGGAAGAAGTTGAAGCCAATAAGGTATGGGCCTTTCAAGATACTTGAGAAAATTGGTGAGAACGTTTTTCACCTTGATTTGTCAGCTTACATGCACATCTATTCAATAGTTAATGTAGAGAAATTGAGACTATTTGAACCTTCATTGATTGAAGATCCCGAAGAGCAAAGTTAGTTGCCTTCTATTAATGATCTATTGCTTGAATATCTCAATGAGTTGCAGGAAGATATAGTTCTGCATAGGAAGGTGAGAACTACGCGCAGATGGGATTTTGAGTACCTCAGAATCAGACTCAAAGGTTCAAAACCAAGAAGTGCAAGATGGATAGAGATTGGACAAGTAAGGAAGCTGTATCCTCACTTGATTGATGCTTTAAAACCAACTTTTGGTGGTCCAAAAGATTTTTCAGTGGGATGGCGTGATCCAAAATGGATCCTAGAAAAACCCTCTAAGTCTTCTAAAGATCAAAACTATCGAAAAAGAAGAACTCTTAGGACTGGTGGATAACACTATCAGGATTGAAAAACACGAAGAAATGATAAAAAGCAGAGCTATCGGAGGTGTGGGCAGTGATGCATAGGAGCCATCAGATCTGGTCGATCAATAGTCCAAATCTGATCGGCATATCGCAATCAGCGAAGGCAGACGGACGCTATTAGAGGTTGCCACATAAATATTGTGATAGCGATCAACGCGGTCAATGAAGACCGTCAATCAAGCACGTAGATCGATGGCCCAAGTTGAATCGCAATATCGCGTCGGCAAACCACAAGGGAGCGCTTACTAACAGCCAAGGGCTTATGCGATATGTGATTGCGACAAGTCGCATCGTAATATCGCATCAGAGCAACATAAAGGAGCAGGCCCGATATACATATGACTTGCGATAGCCGGACCCGATGGAGTCATAGATGATATTTTATATATTTTGAGATCCGAAAAACAACATTTTCCTTTGTATTTCGCATTTTTGTTAAATAAACGAAATGTAAAGGAAATGTGCCCGATGCGATGAAGCGAACCCGATGGAACTTATAGATGAAAATATATAGCATTTCAAGCCCACCATAAAGCCATTTTGTGATATTTTCAGTGTTTTAATGAATTTTCCAAATACAGAGGGAAGCCACGAAATGAGCAGGATTTCGAGCGGGCCATAGGTGGTAAGTGGTTTTTGCTGGGCTTTGCCCAAGCCCATACACTAGCTGCCACGTGGCTAGGTGTCGGAGAGAGAAAATGTTGGGTCCCTATAATACTAGTGATTACCCCATTAATATTGTAGTTATACCCCTTATTTATATTGTTGTGCCCTATTACCCCCCATATTTTTATTTCTGTGCCCCATAGAAGCCCCCTATTGTTATTTGTGTGGCTTTATATTATTATTGTTAGGTCGGCTAGATTATATTGTGACTCCTTAGACTCCTATATATAGAAAGGAGGTTTTGTCATTTGTATCATCCAAGAATTGTTCATTTATGTAATGTAAAGGAGGTTGCCCCCTCGAAGAGGCTAAATTCTAAGGCGTGGATCTCTCTTTTCTATCTTTTTGTGAGCTGGTTTCATAACATTTGGTATCAGAGCTTTGGATTCTAGGGTTTCGCTGCTCCAAACAGGTCATCGTGGCATTTTTGCTATAACTTTTTTTCTGTGATGTTTCAGAAGTCACAAAAAAAACCCATTTGAGTAGAATTGGTGCTGAACCTTGGGTCCGAATTTCAGAGCTTTGCGCGTGATATTTTCGGAGATATGATCTGAGGAAGTTGGCCTTTCTGCAGACTCCTGAATTACATTCAAAACAGGTGACCTGGGGAAAATCGTCATAACTCTCTCTCTGAGGATCAGATTGAAATTTCGTAAAAAGGTACAGAAAGAGGACGGACTGTAGTTTCTTGTATGTGTGTTTTAGATTCAAAAGTTGAAACAGTGACTCGTGGCACGTCGTACAAGTTCGCTCTACTGAACCAGTCTAAAAGCAAGTCACTGTGGGAGATTTCACATAACTCTTACTTGGAGAATCCAATTTGGCTCAGACTTGTGGCATTGGAAAGAGGACGCAGAAGGCTACTACAGGTAGCAATTTCAGAACTGGATGATCCGAAATTACAGAGATACATCAGATTCAATATCAGGCTTCTATAAAGTGAAAAAAGGTGTGTAGTTTTTTTTTAAATTTTTATGTAAGCTTGGTTTAACGGAATTCAAAGGGCATAGTAAAGCATTATTATCGGTAACTGATGCCCCGAGGAAAGAAAATGCAAACACCTAGTAAGGAACCTGAAAGCTCTAGCATGACTCATGAAGAAGAGGAAGAAATGCTACATGATATATCAAAATTACAAGAACAAGTGCAACAAATGTCACGCTCACAAAAGCTAACAGAAGCTAAGATAAGTGGCGTGGAATCTAAGATAAATGGCGTGGAATCTAAGATAAATGGTGTGGAATCTAAGATAAATGGCATGGAAACTAAGGTGGAGGATTCGATGGTAAATTTGAAGATAGATTTGAAGACAGACATGGAAGAATTGAAGAAGTTGCTACAAGAAAGGGTCACTAATGGTGAAAAGGTAGTAAAGGAAACTCATGATGAGAACAAAAGAAATGTTAATCATGATTCCATAGACTCTAATGTTGGATCGAAGACTCACCATGTTCCAAAAATCGATATGAGGAAGTTTGATGGCAAGGATCCCGCCACATGGATATTACAGATGGAGCAATTCTTCGATCTCAATAATGTGCAAAACACACAAAAGGTACGTATGGCAACTTTATATTTGGAACCAAATCAGTTTGTATGGTATCAATGGCTTTGTTCTCGTAAACAATTTATCACTTGGGCAATTTTTACGGAAGAATTGATAGCACATTATGAGGATACAAAAAGCAACACTTTTTTTAGCCAATTGATAAGTCTCAAACAAAAGGGTTCAATAATGGAGCACATTGAGGAGTTCCAAAAATTGAACATAAGGGTAAAAGATATTCCAGAGGAGCATAGGATTGATGTGTTCATAGGGTCTTTAAAGGATAATATCCAACATGATGTGCGCCTTTGGGAACCTGATTCATTAGAGAAGGCATTCAGGTTAGCAAGAAAAATGGAAAGCAAAATTATGGCAACTAGGAAGCATACCACTCACAACTATAAAGACGGAAGTGTTGTTGCCCATAGTCTTCCACAACCTACAAGGTTGACACCACAACAATTGGAAGAAAAAAGAGCAAAAGGGCTTTGTTACAATTGTGATAGCAAATACACAAAGGTCATAAGTGTGCTGAGAAGAAATTATTCTACATAGATTGTGAAGAGGAAGAAGAAAAGGAGCAAGAAAGGTCAAAAGAAGAGGATATATTCCAGGAACAAAGCCTAGATGAAGAACAAATAAATCCGACCATATCTTGTAATGCATTGGCGGGAATTACCACTCCTCAAACCATCAAGATAGAAGGACAAATCAAGAAGAAAAAGGTAATAGTGTTGATTGATTCAGGAAGCACCCACAATTTTATTCATTGTAGGGTAGCAAAAGAATTGAATTGCTTCCTATATCCAGCACCAGAGTGTCAAGTGATGATTGCAAATGGAGGAACAATAAATTGCTCTGGAAAGTGCCATAATATCAAGCTATCCATGGGAGAATATGTATTGACTAGCCCAATGCTTTCCATTCCAATGGGAGGTGCTGATGTTGTACTAGGAGTCCAATGGCTACAATCCTTGGGTACAATAGCTTTTAATTTTCAAGAACTTTTCATCAAATTTTCTTCTGAAGGAAAGGAAGTTGAATTAAGGGGTATTGCAGGGAAACCAGGAAAGATAATCAGCTCTAATGGTATGACAAAGCTTCTAAAAAAGGAGCAAAGAGGTGTAATTGCACAATTATGTTCGCTAGATGTTTCCACATTGGAATCATCTATTTCTCCAGATCTCCAAAAAGTCTTGGACAATCATTCCAAGGTATTTGAGACTCCCAAAGGTCTCCCACCTATGCGTGATCATGATCATGCTATTCATCTGATTCCAGGAAGTGTTCCTCCAAACATCAGGCCGTACAGATATCCCTATGTCCAAAAAAGTGAAATTGAACGTATGGTTGCAGAAATGCTAGAGGCTGGTATAATTCAACCGAGTCAAAGTTCTTTCTCAGCTCCAGTAGTATTGGTGCACAAGAAGGATGGATCATGGCGCATGTGTCCAGATTATAGGGAGCTCAACAAGCTCACTATTAAAGATAAGTTCCCCATTCCTGTTATTGATGAATTACTGGATGAATTGCATGGATCAATTTACTTCACCAAGTTGGATCTTCGTTCGGGATATCATCAAATCAGAATGAAGATTGAAGACATTCCAAAAACGGCATTTAGAACTCATGAGGGTCATTATGAATTTTTGGTCATGCCTTTTGGCCTTACCAATGCACCTTCAACATTTCAAGGTTTGATGAATTCAATTTTCAAACCATTCCTTAGAAAATTTGTGTTAGTATTTTTTGATGATATACTAATCTACAGCAAGTCTTGGAAGGATCATGTTGAACATGTTGACAGGGTGCTACAACTATTGGAGGAGAAACAATTATATGCAAAAAGATCCAAATGTTTCTTTGGAGTCCAGGAGGTGGAATATTTGGGTCATATTGTATCTCATGAAGGAGTTAAGGTAGACCCTAGCAAAATTAAAGCCATTAAGGAATGGAAAATCCCCACATCCATAAAGCATCTGCGAGGATTTCTTGGGTTGACAGGGTATTATCGCAAGTTTGTTAAGAATTATGGGAGAATAGCAGCACCTCTAACAACATTATTGAAGAAAGATTCATTTTCATGGACTCCGGAAGCAACAAAGGCCTTTGAACATCTTAAAGAGGCAATGTGCCAAGCACCGGTCTTAGCTACACCGGACTTCACAAAAACCTTTATTGTGGAATGTGATGCTTCAGGAAATGGAATTGGTGCTGTTCTAATGCAAGATGAAAGACCCATTGCTTTTGAAAGTCGTCCAATCAAGGGAAAGTTTTTAAGCAAAGCTATTTATGAGAAGGAAATGTTGGCAATACTCCATGCACTTAAGAAATGGCGACCCTACCTAATGGGAAGACACTTCAAGGTAAAAACGGATCATGATAGCCTTAAATACTTTTTAGAACAAAGATTATCCTCTGAAGAGCAACAAAAGTGGGTCACAAAGATGTTGGGTTATGACTTTGAAATCATCTACAAAAAAGGGAAGCAAAATGTGGTGGCAGATGCACTCTCAAGAAAGGATGAGGATGTGGAAGCATTGTTGTGTGCCATTTCTATTATCCAACCAGATTGGATAAACGAAGCAAGGGAGGAATGGAAGAATGACGAAGAAGTGTGGGCACTTATTCGAAAGCTACAACAAGATTCCAGTACTTCTGATACATTTAGCTGGAAAAATGATTCGTTATGGTACAAAGATCGCTTATACCTCTGTAAGAATTCCCAGCTAAAACAAAAGATTCTTATGGAATTGCACACTTCTCCCTTAGGAGGGCACTCAGGATTTTTAAAAACTTACCACAGGGTTAAGAAGGAATTTTTTTGGGATGGCCTTAAATCAGATATTCAAAAGTTTGTGGCGGAATGTTTGGTTTGCCAACAAAATAAAGTTGAAACAATTAAGACACCGGGTCTATTACAACCTTTATCCATTCCAAGCCAACGTTGGGAGGAGGTTTCAATGGATTTTATCACAGGTTTACCCAAGTCTGAGGGAAAGAGTGTCATCATGGTGGTAGTTGACAGACTTACCAAGTATGCACACTTTTGTGCATTATCACATCCATTTAAAGCCAGTACAGTTTCTACTGCATTTATGGAAACAGTTCAAAAGCTACATGGAAACCCAAAGATTATTGTAAGTGACAGAGATCCCATTTTCACTGGAAATTTTTGGACAAATTATTTTCTTGTCTTGGTACTCAGTTAGCTCATAGCTCATCTTATCATCCTCAATCTGATGGGCAAACTGAGATAGTAAACAAATGTTTGGAAGGATATCTTCGTTGCTTTGTATCTGATAAACAGACACAATGGGTCAAATGGTTGCCTCTGGCTGAATGGTGGTATAACACTTCCTTCCATACAGCAACAAAAATGACCCCATTTATGGCACTTTATGGGTATCAACCACCATCCATCACATCATATTTAAGAGAAAATTCTAAGGTTCAGGCAGTGGAACATCACATCGAACATCAACAACAAGTCCTCCAACTCTTAAAGGATAACCTCGTGTTGGCACAAAATAGAATGAAACAACAGGCAGATCAACATCGCAGTGAAAGAAGTTTTGATGTAGGTGATTGGGTATTCCTACGGCTACAACCATATAAGCAAATGTCCCTAAAGCAAGCTAAGAAGGATAATAAATTATCACCAAAGTATTATGGTCCGTACAAGGTGTTGCAAAAGATTGGTACTATGGCATACAAATTGGAGCTTCCTGCAGCTTCTCGATTGCACCCAGTTTTCCATGTTTCATGTTTAAAGAAGGTTATAGGTGACAAGCTCCCAATTCAAACAATATTGCCAGAACTTGATGAGGAAGGAAAAATTATATTGGAACCGGAAGCAGTCACAGAAACAAGAACTCGACAGCTACGAAATCGATCAATTTCAGAGTATCTTATCAAGTGGAAGAACTTATCCGCTGAAGATTCCACATGGGAGGATGAGAATTTTATGCAGAAGTATCCAGAACTACTCAAGCATTGAGGACAACACTTTTTTGAAGGAGAGGGGCATGTTGGGTCCCTATAATACTAGTGATTACCCCATTACTATTGTAGTTATACCCCTTATTTATATTGTTGTGCCCTATTACCCCCATATTGTTATTTCTGTGCCCCATAGAATCCCCTATTGTTATTTTTGTGGCTTTATATTATTATTGTTAGGTCGGCTGGATTATATTGTGACTCCTTAGACTCCTATATATAGAAAGGAGGTTTTGTCATTTGTATCATCCAAGAATTGTTCATTTATGTAATGTAAAGGAGGTTGCCCCCTCGAAGAGGCTGAATTCTAAGGCGTGGATCTCTCTTTTCTATCTTTTTGTGAGCTGGTTTCATAACTTATAGATGAAAATATATAGCATTTCAAGCCCACCATAAAGCCATTTTGTGATATTTTCAGTGTTTTAATGAATTTTCCAAATACAGAGGGAAGCCACGAAATGAGCAGGATTTCGAGCGGGCCATAGGTGGTAAGTGGTTTTTGCCGGGCTTTGCCCAAGCCCATACACTAGCTGCCACGTGGCTAGGTGTCGGAGAGAGAAAACCATCCTTTCTGGGCGGTTAACCCCTGTACGCATGAGCCGCCCGAAATGGATCTCAACTGTTGGATCAAGATCACTTAGATCAACGGTGGATATGCGATAGCGATATAAAGGCAGACCCGATGGAGTTATACGGCGTAATTAATAATATTTCAAATCTGATAAACGACCGATTGGCAGATTTTCATAGTTTTATGTGTATTTCTCTGTGAAAACAAAGAATGACTATTCTGAGGATTTCAAAGGCGCCGATGGTCCTTCCGTTACAGAACAGGTGGCCACCATCCCTAAAGGCATTTAACAATGGTTGCTAACGCTCCGAGGGGGATTTGAGCAGACAGAGGCCGGGAAGTCAAAAATCCCAGAGGAGGAAACGAAAAGACTGTGCCGATTGGCTTAAAAACCACTAAAGATAGAAGATAGATGATATTTTATATATTTTGAGATCCAAAAAACAACATTTTCCTTTGTATTTCACATTTTTGTTAAATAAACGAAATGTAAAGGAAATGTGCCCGATGCGATGAAGCGAACCCGATGGAACTTATAGATGAAAATATATAGCATTTCAAGCCCACCATAAAGCCATTTTGTGATATTTTCAGTGTTTTAATGAATTTTCCAAATACAGAGGGAAGCCACGAAATGAGCAGGATTTCGAGCGGGCCATAGGTGGTAAGTGGTTTTTGCCGGGCTTTGCCCAAGCCCATACACTAGCTGCCACGTGGCTAGGTGTCGGAGAGAGAAAACCATCCTTTCTGGGCGGTTAACCCCTGTACGCATGAGCCGCCCGAAATGGATCTCAACTGTTGGATCAAGATCACTTAGATCAACGGTGGATATGCGATAGCGATATAAAGGCAGACCCGATGGAGTTATACGGCGTAATTAATAATATTTCAAATCTGATAAACGACCGATTGGCAGATTTTCATAGTTTTATGTGTATTTCTCTGTGAAAACAAAGAATGACTATTCTGAGGATTTCAAAGGCGCCGATGGTCCTTCCGTTACAGAACAGGTGGCCACCATCCCTAAAGGCATTTAGCAATGGTTGCTAACGCTCCGAGGGGGATTTGAGCAGACAGAGGCCGGGAAGTCAAAAATCCCAGAGGAGGAAACGAAAAGACAGTGCCGATTGGCTTAAAAACCACTAAAGATAGAAGATAGAGGCAACCAGTGCTGAGACAAAGAAAAGACAGAGACAAAGAGTGAGAGAACGAGTCTTTGTACTCAGAGGCTTGAGGGATTTAAGCAAAACTCCAGCTGTTTTTTATCTGTTGTGTTGAGACTCAATTTGAGCTCACATTTTGTAAAACTCTACTCTTGAAGACATAATAGAGAGGTCACCACTGAAGGCTGGACCAAGAGATGTAGCCCAGGAGTTTTGGGTGAACTCCATATTAAATTTGTTGTGTTATGTGTGTTTATCTATTATGTTTATTCAACTACTTCATTGCCTATATTATTCACAATCTTATCAATCCATTGCACTAAGTAATGTAGGTGAATCCATGCACATGAGTCTGTAATACCTTAATATTAGTCTAAGATCTCATTATCAGATCAATTTTAAGAGGAACCCATATATATAATTAATTTCTCAAAATTTCCCATAAAAACAACAAAAATTTACTGTAGATCTGACGTCCACGAATTTTCATCAGTAACATTTCTGCAACATAGTTGATTTTTAAATCAGCGATATCTCCCTCATCTGGACTTGGATTTGGATGATTGTTTTTTTGAAATTGGGTATGCCACCCCAAAAATTGCTACAAAAAAAAAAAAAAAAAATCTTCACTTTGCCCAAGAAAGTGCCCTAATTTTACTTGTAATAGATCTGACTTGCAAATATATGAGAATACAAATATACCCAAAAATAACAAGATAGAAATATATAAACTTGAGATCTTTATTATTATCAAACCCTTGAGGTAGAGTAACACCATACAATCACTCCTTAAGGAAGGAGAACACTCCACAAGAGATATGCTTGCCAATACAATAATCTTTCACATATCTCCATGGGAAGTCTCTAGCCTTTATGTAGGCTTCATACATACAATACCCTAGGTCATTACCATGGGTCTTTCAATACCATGTATGCAATACAATGTGCTTATCGCCTTATTCCTAACTATTTGTGGTCCCTTACTTGATGCGGGTTAACCACTTTAATATTAACTATGTCTCATCACATTATTACATTATGCCCTTAGGTACCTCCATTTGTACCCCATAATATCCCCCCTAGATATACTACAATACTCATACGGAAAGTTTGGCTATATAACAAGTAATTTGGGTAGCACATAAAACTGCCTACTTCGAGACCCCATCTGTCACGCCCATGAGTCGTGTGAAAAATGTGCGATGGAGTTGGGCGACGCGCCCTCGGTTAAACACGATGAGTTAGCGTGCAACGAGTTGGAGAGCGGCAAGTTGGTTGTGACGATAGTTGCGACGTTCATATGAGTTGGCATACGATGAGCCAACGAAAGGAAAAAATTAGATAAGTGTCAAGACTTGGAGGAAGGCGACCTTATACGATGCAGTCGGGGAGGTGGACCCAGTGGGGTGACTTGGTGGGCAAGACTACCTTGAGTGTTGGCGCAGATAGCTAAATTCAAGTTCGGCCTGGGCAAACCGGCCCATGACAAAACCGTGGCATTTGGGTATAAGTAGGCAGACGCATGGTGGAGGAAAAGCATGAATGAAGTTCACAACAAGCATTCATATGAAGACTTGAGAAGGGTAAGTGGACATCCATATGAAGAGAGCCAAGGTATAGGCAATGTGAGGACAAAGTACCGAGGCAAGGCGTGGGGGCAGGAAAGTTGACTGCAAGTTAAGTGAGCTACAGTTCGAGAAAATCGCAGGGCCGCAAGTCAGGCAAACCTCAGGGGCAGGTTTGCCCGCGGGTGGATGGAGGAGGGTGAACTAGGTGGCGGGATGAACAGTCAGTGAGCAAGTTGTCAGGAAGGTCGAGTGAGTTGGTATGCGCACGGAGCAGGCAGATCAACAAAACATTGCAGTGTCGAGTGAGATGAACGGTGATATGAATGGCGATCGATGAGCTGAATGGGCGAGCTGAACGATGAGTCGTCAGGTGAGCTAAACGGGCGAGATGAATGATGAGCTAAACGGGCAAGCTGAATGATGAGCTGTTGGGTGAGCTGAACGAGCGAGCTGAACAATGAATTGAATGGGCGAGATGAACAGGCGAGCTGAACGATGCACTGAACAGGTGAGTTGAACAGGTGAGTTGAACGGGTGAGCTAAACAACTGGTTGAATGACAAGTTGGAAGTGCGATGGTGAAAGGTTGGCATGGGCATTGGGTATCACGAGTTTTGTTGAATGGTGGGCAAGGTGGCACGATGGGCAAACTACCCTGGGGAAGGTTGCATGAACAAGTCGCGCAGAATGAATGGTGGTTCAAGGTGATTTTTCCATAATTGTTGGTTGGCCTTCTTTGGTCAAGGATATTTTGGGGTTGCTTTGGAGAGGTTGATTGTATATTGAAATTGTAAAATATATTGTTATATATTGTGGGCAAGCTCTTACCAGGGAGTTTCCCCTCCCTTTAAAAAGACTAAGTGTACTTGTATGCTTATGTATATGAATGAAGATTAAATGAATGTTTTTGTTGTGTATTATAACTGATGAATGCTTAGAAAAGTGAAAATAAACTAAGTATTGGATATTAGGCGTAGCCCACACTTGAAAGTATTGTTGAAAAGAAATCAGGTGGTGGTGCCGCACCTGCCTATGAGAGGTTGAAAGACTACCACCAAGATAGGTGCGTGACAGTTGGTATCGGAGCCCTGATTTAGTCAAACAAGGTTGCAGAAGTAGAGAGGTGTACCTCTACACTTTAGGTAGATAAACAACAGAGGCTTTTGATCGGTTTATGGTGTACACTAGACTACAAAGGAAGCAAATGACTGAACTAGCAGAAGAACCTCAAGTGATGACAGGTGAATCTAGCAAGGATGTCGAAACAACTTTCATGGATAGGGTGTTGGATTGAATGGAGGAGCTAGCTACTGAGGTAACTTCGGTGAAGGACAATAATGTTGAAGTGTGGGAGGACTACTTGAAGTTGAAGGGAGAGCTTGAAGACCTCAAGATCCGATACGAATATACTGAGTGGCAGTATATGCAAACAGAAAAGGAAGTCAAAGAGATTGGAGCTACAAGGGACCAAGGTTTAGCTGAAATATTGAAGCTGCAGAAAGATCTTGATGATGCTCAGAATGAGATAGTGGTTTTGAAAAAGGTTGTTGGGCACAACTCAGGTGGAGGAGTGGCTCATGTGAAAGTCAAGGAACCTGATTCTTATGACGAGACAAGGAGTGCAAAAACTATTGGTAACTTTATATGGGACATGGAGTAGTACTTGGAGCATTTGGGGATGTCCGATGAGGAAGCCAAAGTCAAGGTAGCTACTCAGTTCTTGACGAAGGATGCTAAGATGTGGTGGCGAAGGAAGATGGACCAGATTGCCAGTGGCAATGCTACGGAGATCAATTCGTGGGATGAAATGAAGAAAGCTTTGTAAACTCATTTTAATCCACAAGAAAAAACATGGGATGCAAGGATGAAGATAAAGTATATAAAGAAAACAGGGAGTCTACAAGCTTATCAGTGAGAGTTCTCAAGTGCAGTTTTGGAACTTCCAGACATGGCGGAGAGGGACAAGGTATTCAATTTCATTATAGGATTGAAGCCTTAGGCATGCAATGAAGTGAAGAGGCAAAAGATAAAAACACTTGAAGAAGCATTTGTTGTTTTGGAAATCTTGGTAGAGCACTATGATGAAGGAACCAAAGAGAAGAAGAAAAAGATTAACAAACCAAAAGAAATGTCTACAACGGAGGAGACTTCGATATCACATGACAAGGTGAAGACGAAGAAATCATTGAAGTGTTGGATATATGAGGAACCACATATGGTGAAGAATTGTGCTTCAAGACCAAAAGTGGTTGCGGTAACAAAATCCAATGCGAAGAAGAAAGAGGAAACTTTTGTTGGGGTTATGCAGATTCTAGGAGTTGCAGTGGCTACCGAAGCGATCTCACGAAGAGATCCTGAAAGAAACAAGTTGGAGTATGTCGAAATGAAAGTTGGGAGTGGCACTGTACTCACTATGGTGGATCGTGGAGCAACTCACAACTTCCTGAGCGAGGATACTGCGAGAAGGATTGGAATGAAGTTTGTACCGATGCAAGCACAAATGAAGGCAGTGAATTCTCCTCCATATTTCGTGATCGGTGTAGCTGAGAGAGTGGATGTGACACTTGGTGAATGGATAGGGAAGGTTGGTTTCACTGTAGTGCAGATAGACGACTATGAATTTGTGCTAGGCATGGAATTTATTAAGCAATTTGAAGCTATGGTAGTTCCCCATATGAAAAAATTGTTCATTTACGACGGATGAGAGGATGTACCTATTGGTGTACCAACCGTAGGAGTCACAAAAGTCGAATGTAAACTGACAGCGATGAATATGGAGGATGTCAAGCGAGATGAAGAGGTCTATAAGAGGTTGTCTTCTATGGAGGCAAAGCTTATGGAACAATCACAGGTGATTCGAACATTGTCTGATAGTATCTTGGATCTATCAAGTAGACTAGAGGTAATGGAGAAGGATAAAGAAGAGGATGCTAGGCCGAATGTTCAGACAGAGGATCGAGAAGTACAAAGGTTAGAAGTGGAGGATCTAGATAGATGGATTGTGTTGATTAGTGAGGAAGAGGGAGAGCCTTCAGGCTCCACTTTCTCCCCATCTTCTTATATTACCATATAGATGAGGCTCATTGTTAGCTGTTCATGGCAGTGATTCTCCAACATTTTGAGCAGACATCTAGGGGTGAGATGATACAGATTGATAGGTAGCATGCAGTGATGATTCATGATGATGTAGGGGAATAAGTTCTTATGGAGGCGATGCATGGTTGGGGTAGCTACCCAACTAGTCACCAACATGAGGGGTACTAGCACATGATTTCTTACAGAGTTTGGCATATCTATAGCATGAGCCAAGTTGAGAGGTGGACACATCTGGATTTTCAATACACACATTTGAGTGGTTTTGACAGTCTTGGTGATGGTGATTGCCGGGATGGAGTTGTCGAGGATGACAACCATTTAGAGTGGGGGAGTATGTCATGCCCATGAGTCGTGCGGAACAATGTGCGATGGAGTGGGGCGGCGATCCCTCGGTTAAACACAACGCGCTGTCGTGCGATGAGCCGGTGGGTGCGACGAGTTGGACAGCGGCGAGTCAATTGCGACGATAGTTGTGGCTTTCGGACGAGTTAGCATGCGATGAGCCAACAAAAGGCAAAATTTGGCTAAGTGTCAATACTTGGAAGAAGGCAAACTTATACGGTGTGGTCGGGCAAGTGGACCTGGCAGGGCGACTTAGTGGGCGAGCCAACCTTGAGTGTGGGCACAGACAGCTAAATTGAAGGTCGGCCTAGGTAGGCCGACCCATGACAAAACTGTGGCGTTTTGGTATAAGTATGCGAACGCATGGTGGAAGAAATGAATGAATGAAGTTCACAACAAGCATTCACAAGGATACTTGAGAAGGCGAGTGGACAACCATATGAAGAGAGGCAAAGCACAGGCAGTGTGAGGCCGAAGTACCAAGGCAAGGCATGGGCACAGGCAAGTTGACCGCAAGTTGGGCGACTTGCAATTCGGGCAAACCGTAGGGCCGCAGGTCGAGCGAACCGTAAGGGATGGTTTGCCCACAGGTGGACGCAAGTAGGTGAAGCGAGTGGTAGGTTGAACAGTCGGCGAGTGAGTTGGCAGGCACGCCGGGCAAGTAGGTAGGTGCGCCGGGTAAGCAGACCGACGAAACATTGAAGTGTCAAGTGAGCTGAATGGCGAGCTCAACAATGAGCTGAACAGGAAAGCTGAACGACAAGCTGTCGGGCGAGCTGAACGGGTGAGCTGAACGGGCGAGCTGAACGACGAGTTATCGGGCTAGATGAATAGGTGAGCTGAATGACGAGATGAACGAGCGAGCTGAATGGGTGAGCTGAACGGGCTAGCTAAACGACCAGGTTAACGACCAATGGTGAACAGTTGGCACGGGCGCCGGGCAACATGAGTTTTTTCAAACAGTGGGCAAGGCCACAGGGTGGGCGGACTGCCTTGGGCAAGGCTGCATGAACGAGTCAGGCAAACTGAACTGTGGTTCAAGGTGATTTTTTCAGAATTTTTGGTTAGCCTTGTTTGGTCCAGGATATTTGGGGTTGCCTTAGAGAGGCTGTTTGTATATTGAAATTGTAAAATATACTGTTATATATTGTGGGCAAGCTCTTGCTAAGGAGTTGCTCCTCCCCTTTAAAAATACTAAATGTACTTGTATTCTTATGTATACGAATGCAGAAAAAATGAATCTTTCCATTGTGTATTATAAAAGATGAATGCTTGGAAAAGTAAAAAAAACTAAGTATTGAATGTTAGGCGTAGTCCACATTTGAAAATATTATTGGAAAGAAATCGAGTGGTCGTGTCACACTTACCTATGAGTGATTGAAAAACTACCGCCAAGATAGAAACATGACACTGTGTTTCATTCATGGAAGTACACTTGAGTAAAAGATTCTCTGTATCATTCAAGCATGTTTGGCAACTACTATCAAAAATAAAATTGCAACACTATAAGAACCATCAATGGAGCTGACGGCATAACCGTTATTTGGATGAGAAGAGTGTTTTTATTTCACGCAACTAATCTAACGAAAATACGGGCACAAGGGAAATCCTCAAGCTCATATACCACTATATCCTCCAACGTCATACTCATATGTGAGAAAATACATCTGTGAGAAAATACAACATCGAGTAAACCTGGTACCCTACTTGCAACCGGTGCCAATGGAGCAGGAATCTCCACCTATCCGAAATACCTAACAAAAGAGAAAACCACATGCATTCAACCGACCAGTAAATGCCAAATGCCAAAGATTAAACGATGCATAAAACCATTTTTTTATGAAAATAACACCGTTCGATGAGATTAACTGCTTGTAACACCGAAAAACTCACCCACAGCCAGTGTTAGGTTTCAAGCTCCTCCTATATCCCAATCATTTGATTGTGTTAAATAATAATTGTAAAAATATTTGTTTATATAATTAGATTGTGTGAATGATATATCAAGTGTAGATTAGAATTATGTGCAATTTATTTTCATCAAATTATATATTGAAATCTCGTAGAAAAGGTTCAGACTATATACATTTGATATGTATATTCAATTGAGTCTCAATGCGTATCCAACTTAAACCAAGTCTCACATAATCCTGAAATCAACCAATAAACTTTTAAATTATGAGTAATATTAATTCAAATTAAATAATTATAAACTCTCGAAAAAAGTTATCATTATCTGGTTAATCAAACAATTTTAAAAAATAAATTGGAATAGTCTCAAGACAAGAA
Organism: Pinus tabuliformis; assembly: GCA_031772625.1. Taxonomy (NCBI): domain Eukaryota; kingdom Viridiplantae; phylum Streptophyta; class Pinopsida; order Pinales; family Pinaceae; genus Pinus; species Pinus tabuliformis. The sequence continues at coordinate 802,146,547 of CM062811.1, read as the reverse complement.
AATCTATTGAGGTTTAATGTGGATAATAACAAATGGGTGATAATAAATATAACAAGTGTAATAAGTTGGGCTGTTACTTAAAATTGGTTTTTTTTGTAAAATAATTGATAATTATTTTAGATTAATTTAAACGTTTATAGAATTAAAAATTTCCAAAATCATATATATAAAATATATTACATAGTAATCATAAACTTCTATTTAAAATAGTTTTACATATAATATTATATTTTTATCTGTTGAAGTTAAATTATTGTTATTATTATTATTATGTAAAAAATTGTATTAAAAATTATAAATATATCAATTTTGAAATGCAATAACAATAATTTTCATGTAAAAAATATAAATAAAAAATTAATTAAAAATAGTTTCAATAAATAAATTATATTTAAATAGAAATCTAAATTGTTCATGCAAATAAATTAATTTAATCTTGGTCTTGATGATAAACCATATTAGAGGGTTCAAAAGGTCGACCATCAAAGATGTAATTATTCAGAAAGCCGATTCCAAAAAAACAATATGGATTACAAAAGTCTGAGATCAAAAACTAATTTAAATGAATATTGTAACCAAGAGATATGTTGTTATCTATTTTATATTAAATTCATTATCTAATTATTAATTATAACATTAAAATCTATCAAATTAAGAAATATATATAATATGATATATAAATGACTATATTTATTGTCTTGTATTATATTTTTATTAGTAAAACTATATAACAAAAATAAATATTAAAATAGATTTGATATGTGTACTCTTTATTAAATGTTATAATAATTGATTTGGTATTTCATACAATGATAATTCATTTTCATAAATATTTAAATTTGATAGGTATATTCTTTATTAAATGTTATGACACTTGGTTAAATACAAGAATTTTTTTATTTTTTGTTATCTAAATAATTTTTTTTCCTTACAATTCAATTTTCAACACCATAAAATTAATCATTTCATGTAAATGAACCAAATAAAAAACAGAAATTCAAATGTAAAAAATTATTTTTAATTTTCAAAATATTTAATTTAATATTTATTTTTTCCAAAATTTTAATAAACTTTATAAAAACTATTTAAAATTTTCAAAACTAATTAAAGATTATTATTTTTTTTCCTTTACTAAAAATAAAAACAATACCATATAACTTACACAGCTATAACAATCTTCAGAGACTTTAAGGCTCCATACAAGTCCATAAAATCTTCAGAGACTCTAAGGCTCCATACAAGTCCATTTTGCACTGTATCAGCTCTTTTTTTGACTCTGTTTCAAGCAACAGGCCTAATTCTTCGGGCTAAGCCTGTCTTTGCTCCGTTCTTATGATCATAATGATAAGCATATGTTCCCATGAGTTCTGTCCCTTTTCATTTAGATACATCTGTTTCTTTTATCTCTACAATCATGCTGTGATATATGTCATCCATCTTATTATGATTCTTCTCAAAAATGTCTTGTTTGGAACTGCACAAGTCATCTTTTTGTATCCAATCATAGTTTTTTATATTAACTTTATATAATCTATCATGCTTTTTCTTGTGGAAAAAAACTTACACAGCTATAACGAGAATATAGCGAGATGCTTCCTTTTCACATGTTTTGCCTCTCATTTAACGAGAAGTATAACAAGATGCTTCCTTTTCACATGTTTTGCCTTTTATTTCGCCTACAACATGACATTACTACATCTGGCCTCTCATTATTCGGAGCCTCCCTTTGCTGATTGTCGTCCAGGCTTTAAGGGACGATATATATCGTTTCCTCCGTTATCCTTTGGGCTATAACATGAATGTAATTTTTACGTACATTTCTACGAAAATTCGATGGCTCTTTAAACGTTTTTTCATTTTGATGATAGAAATGCTTAAATTTTTCATCGTATTTGACGTACAAAACATAATTCGAAGATCAAATTTTATCCTTTATTAAGAATTTCGACGCTCAATTATAATTGTCCCACATGGCTGAAAGCTCATAAGGAGAAGATTACGTCTTTTTGTCAATTTCATTGCATTCATCTCAACTTTGTGGGGCACATTGCATCCAACAGTTGGCATAACCCTGCATTAGTCACTGCCAGCCTCCAACCTGGACCCGATACAGCTTATTCATTATCAATCGATTCCAAAAGTTCCGTCACTCAGTGGGTATCGAACCTTTATCAAAAATTGACGAAGGATGTCAAAATTGACAAAATTACATCTTAGTCTCGGAAGGAAAAGATGTTAAAATCTCCCAAGCTTTATGATTATCATGTCTGGGAAACCATGTACTACAGGCAACGTAAAACCCACTTCTAGGCTTATGATATTTATTATTCACATAGTAATGACGCTTCAAAGTTGTTCAGAAATAATGGAAATTTGATCAAGATTTTGATAAAATTGGGTAGAAATTTTAGGAAATTTGAGTTATAATTGTTAAGTTTCAAGATTTTGGGAGTCCGCTAGTTTTTTATGGTATTGAATCCATTTCCACAATTAAAACTAGAATTTAATCACTCCTATCTGATTATCGTCAAGCTGACTAAGCCCATACATTGTATATCAGTAAAAGAAAATAGTACAGATAAAAAAAGACTACCAACGGACAACCACTTATATCAAACAAATTACCCATATTGTGTCACCCACACCTATCCAATCTTATGCATCAAGAGGTAAATGATCCAGTAAACAATTCAGCCATCCTAGGAAAAAATAGAAATAGAGTATTTTTTGACAAAAATGACCCTGTACACCTCACTAGATGGTCGGAAAGAAACAAGGACCTAGCATAGGCTGAACATAGCAAAGAATGTAGGGAAATAGGGTCTAGGCAACGCCCAAGACACTCACAGAATAGAACCAGCCACAACCTTTTCATAGTGCATAAAACCGGGCAGAAGAGCCAAAGCTCACTTAGAGAGGGAATCAACCTCAGAGTTCTGTTTTCTGTAAATATGCTGGAAGGTGACCACCTAGAATAGATCATTGAGGACAATAATGTGCTGCATCCAATTATGAATAGATCATTTGTTGGAAAGGTGGAGGAGACAAAGCATGAATTCACACAAAACACAAGTTGTTGTTCTTCTATTGATCACACAAAACATGATGATTAGAATGAACCTAGTGAAGGGTATTTAAACCTTTTCGGCTAACGACTCCCTTTCACATACATGCACATGCAACCACACGTCTATCACTTAACTCGACTTGAGTAACACTCAAATACTCAATGACTCAATCACTCATTTAATTGACTCTCTATGTTTAGCTAACTCTTCATGCAGGAGTAATTATTTTATTTTAACACTCCCCCTTAATTATGACTACAAAATTAAAACATGACTCATGACAACTCAAACATGCCTGATGGTCTATGTCTCAGCTAAACTTACCACACCCAAGTTTCTTCTATGAAACTCAAACACATCTTGTTCTAATGACTTAGTAAATATATCAGCCAATTCATCACTAGATTTACAAGGCTTCAAGTGAACTTCTCCATTACTCACAACTTCTCTAATAAAGTGATATCTAGTATCAATATGCTTGCTCTTTTGATGAAACACACTATTCTTGGATAATCCAATCATTGAGGTGTTGTCATAGTAAATTGTTGTTGATACTTGTTGTTTCTGCTGGAGTCCATCAAATACTCTTCTTAACCATATTGCTTGACATGTTGTTGATGTTGTTGCTACATATTCTACTTCTATTGATGAAAGTGTCACAATGGGCTGCTTCTTAGATGCTCATGAAATCACACTTGAACCAAGGTGGAACACATAACCAAAAGTGCTCTTTGTATCATCCAAACTGCCTGTCAAATCACTATTTTTGTATCCAATCAAATCCTTCTTTTAGTGCTTGCATACATTATGCCACAATCTCTAGTTCCTGCTATGTATCTCATATTTCTTTTTCTTGCACTTCAATGTGTGTCTTTTGGAGTTTCCATAAATCTGGAAATCAAACTCACTCCTTGCATGATATCTGGTCTTGTAGTTGTGAGATACATGAGGCTACAAACCAATCTTTTGAATAGAGTTGGATTGACATCTGATCCTTCATCATCCTTGCTTAACTTTGTACCTGTTGCAACTGGTGTAGGGATAGGTTTTCAATTCTCCATACTGAATCTTTTCAACAAATATTTGGAATATTTATTTTGACAAATAAAAATTCATTTTTTAGATTGCTCAACTTTTATGCCAAGAAAATATTTCATGAGACCAAGATCTGTCATCTCAAATTCTTTCATCATGGTTGCTTTAAATTCATCTATGTCAAAATCACTTCTAAAAATCATGTCATCAACATATAAGCAAACAATCAAAATCTGTCCATGCTCATTTACCTTTGTGTACAAGGTAGGCTCAGTGTTGCTTCTGCAAAATCCATTCTTAATCATGTAGTTGTCAATTCTGCTATACCAAGCTCTAAGCACTTGCTTCAATCCATAGTGCGCTTTCTTCAACTTATAAACTTTCTCTTCATTACTTTTCAACTTCATATCCTGGAGGCTGCTGTACATAGATTTCTTCTTCTAGAATTTCATTCAAGAATGTTGATTTCACATCCATCTAATATACTTTCCACTTGTTCTGAGCTGCAGTGGCTAGAACTGCTCTTACAGTATCCAATTTGGCTACCAGAGCGAATGTTTCTCCAAAGTCTGTTCCTGGTTTCTGTAAGAATCCTTTTGCTACAAGTCGTGCTTTAAATCTATCAATTTCACCTTTCTCATTCGACTGTCTTGTACACCCACTTCACACCCTTGAGATTTTTGTCTTTTGGTAAATCAAACAAATCCCATGTATCATTTTTTTCAATAGCTTCAATTTCTTCATCCATGGCTTGCACCCAATTTTCATTTTTGATTGCTTCTTCAAACAAAGAAGGTTGGAATGAAAACAATGCAAAATTTGAACTAACATCCAAATCATTATAAATATCTTTCAAACTTCTCATCATTCTCTTACCATTGCTTGATTCATCATCTCATTGATTGCTGGGAGAATCTCGATTTGTTGATCTGCTTGAAGATCCATGCTGCTCTGAAAATTTTGGAGTCTTTGTTGGTGTGTCTTTGTTTGGTGTCTTCACCTATGATTCTTGTTGCTCCTTTTTTGCTACGTCATCTTCTTCCATCAGTGGCACTTGTGCATCAACTGTTTTGTCTACAGTTCCATTCCATGACTCTTGTTCCTTGAACACAACATCTCTGCTAATTATGGTCTTATTTGTGATAGGGTTATACAATTTGTAAGCTTTTGATTGCTCACTATAACCTATGAATATGCATCTTTCACTTTTATTATCCAATTTGCCTCTTCGCTCCTTAGGCACATGTGCATAAGCTACACATCCAAATACTCTGAGATGAAATACGCTGCAAGACATACCTGATCATGCTCGTTTTGGTACTTTGTTCATCACACTCTTTGTAAGAGATCTTTTAATCACATAAATAGCACATGCAACTGTTTCTGCCCAATACTCATTAGACAAGTTTTTTCCTTTCAACATGCTTCTTACCATGTTCTTTCTCTTTGCTACACCATTCTACAACGGTGTGTACCTGGTTGTAAACTTTCTTCTGATCCCATGTTGTTTACAGTAATCACGGAATGCATTTGAATCATATTCTCCACCACGATCTAACCTCAATACCTTGATCTGTCGATCACTTTGATTCTCTTCTAAGGATTTGAATTCTTTGAACTTTGCAAAAGTTTTAGACTTTTGCTTCAAGAAGTAAACCAAAGTCTTTCTGTTGTAGTCATTAATGAAAGTGAGGAAGTAACAACTTCCACCAATCGATTGTGTCCTCATAGGTCCACACAACTTTGTATGCACTAACTCAAGAGGTTTCTTTGCTCTGTATACAACTCCATTTGGAAAGATTTCACGGTGTTGCTTTCCCAAGATGCAACACTCACAGGTACTAGTAGGTTCTTTGATGGGAGGTAATCCTCTCACCATCTGTTTCTGCTGCAATAATCTTAAACCATAAAAGTGCAAGTGTCCAAATTGAAAGTGCCATAACGAATAATCATCAGAACATGCAATTGTAAAAGAACTCACCTGACCATTGTAATACAAAATTAGAGGAAAGAGTTTGTTCCTTGTCATATGCACCTTTGCTATCCGCTGCTTGCTTGGGGGCTTTTCATATATAATAACTTCTTAACCTTGAAAGATAATTATGTATCCTTTCTATGTCAATTGACCAACACTTAACAAATTATGTTTGAGACTAGGAACATAATATACCTTTGAGATTGTCTTCTACTCCCCCTACTTGGTCAGAATGTTGACCATTCTTTTTCCATCTACTTTCGCAGTCTTCTCAGTGCCCAACTTTACATATGTTTTCACAGATTGATCGAAATTTGCAACCAAATCCTTGTTTCTTGTCATGTGGTTATTACAACCACTGTCTAACAACCACACACTAGCAGAAGGTTCATGCATGGTATGGCAAGCTAGGAACATGGAGTTAGTACTCTCTGTAGTGACATTAGCGCTCTGGTTCCCTTGATCAACTATTTTCTTCCTGCAATCACGAGCACAATGACCAAATTTATTCCAGTAATAACATCCCACCTTTGATTTGTCAACTCTTTGATTATTTTTGAAGCTTTTGTAGTTGCTTCCACTTGCATGTTCATGCTCTTCCCCGTCATCTCTCTTACCACCATATCTTCCACTTCGTCCTCTGCCTCTCATTCTACTTCTGCCTCGACCTCTATTTCTTGAAATAGAAACCTGACTTTTGAAAGCGGTCTCTAAAGTGGAATCCTTATTTCTGTCTATCCTTGCCTCATGCGATAGAAGTGATCCCATCAGCTCATCAACTGTCAATGATGCCAAATCCTTGGCTTCTTCAATCACTGTTACCACAACATCAAATTTGGTAGACAAAGATCGGAGGACCTTCTCAACCAATTTTTTATCGTTTATATCTTCACCATAAATCTTTAACTAATTTACGACAGTTATGACTCGATTCATGAAAGAATCAATGTCCTCTGTCTCCTTCATCTACAAACTTTCAAAATCTCTCATAGTATTATGCAACTTAACAATATTGACTTTGGTTATACCTTTATAGTTTTTCGCCAAAGCATCCCATGCTACTTTTACTAAAGACGTGATCATACTCTTTTGGAATACTGCTCGGTCCACTCCATGCTGAATAAGCTGCAACGCATGTGCATTCTTCTTCTTGTCTTTCTTCCATTGTTCTCTCTCTGTATCACTGAGAGCTTGTTCTTCTTCTTTGTTTTTAGGTTCTGAAAACTCAAACTTAACATAATCCCAAACATCATGTGCCTGCAACGTGGTCGCCATCTTAATGACCCACACATCATAATCTTTCCCTATAAACAGTGAAACTGGGGCTGAAAATTTGAAAAAGCCATATTTCTCCAAAAATCACTTTTGAAAAAACCCTAAATTTCTCCTTTGTAAAACTCTTTTTAAAAAAAAATAATACCCAGTTTTATTATTTAAAAAAAAAACTTTTTCAAAAACCCTTTTGAAAAACTCTTAATATTATTTTTTTCATATATAAAAGAAATCTTAAAAAAAAAATTCTTTATATATATAAAACAATAAAACCTTTATAATGCCCCCTTTTATAAATTAAAAAACTTAACAAACCGAAACCTTTTATGACTCAAACGTTTTATTTTGAAGGCCTTTTTTAATATGCTCCCATCTTAATAAAGGAGTTTCCCGCTCAACTTTATAAACGAACTATGGGAAATAAGTTTTTCACCGTATAAAGCATCCTCTTACCTTAAAACAAAATACGCCCTTTTCACTGTTGACTTTTTTAATAAGCTAATGCGTCTCACGTTATGAGGGCATGCGACTAACGCATTGCACCTCGGCTAACTCAAGCGACAGTCCGTTAAAGCGACACAGACACAGAAACGAAAGGATCCGTGTGCACGCGGCTCTCTCCCGAGAGTGAATGCGTTATAGCGTACTGTATATAGATGTAGAATGCGTTAATGCTCAAACCACGAGAAAAAAATAAAATTTTCCTCTTACACGGACGACACAAAAACGAAAGGACCCTTGTGCATGCGACATGGTTTAAGTATTTTGGGCTTAACGCGGCTCTCTCTTGAGAGTGAACGCGTTATATATAGATGTAGAATGTGTTAATGCTCAAACCACGGGAAAAAATAAAATTTTCTTCTTACACAAACTATTGCTAATCAGTGTCGGTTTTCTCTCGCTTTGATAACTTTGCTCTGATATTAATTTGTTGGAAAGGTGGAGGAGACAAAGCATGAATTCACACAAAACATGAGTTGTTTTTCTTCTATTGATCATACAAAACATGATGATTACAATGAACCCAGTGAAAGGTATTTAAACATTTTCAACTAACCATTGGCCTTGACATGCATGCACATCCAACCACACATTTATCACTTAACTCGACTTGACTAACACTCAATCACTTAGTTAACTGATTCTCTATGTTTAGCTAACTCCTCAGGTAAGAGTAATTATCTTATTTTGACATGATTAAGGACAATAATGCGTTGCATCCAATTATGAAGAGCTAGAATTTGAACAGCTAAACAACCTTGGATCCATAAGATAGTAGATAGGGAATCACCACCACCCAAATGCTATCAAGTAAGAGCCACTAGGCTATCTGTAATGAGCCTCATAACCCCAACATGTAATGCACCCCATAACCCCAACATCTTAGCAGAAAGATATAGAATGATCCATGTAAAATGTGACTCCGCACCCACACTGCCCTCTAGCCAAAGCTCCATCAAAATAACAAATAGGATGAAAATCATTCACATCTACCAAAGTTGCATTCCGAGGGGAAGTGTCACGCCCCTACACCTGCGGTAGTCTTTCAACCGCTTATAGCGAGGTGAGGCACTACCAATCGTTTTCTTTTCACAAATATTTACGATTGTAGACGACATCTAACATTCCATACTTAATCTTATTTTCGTTATCAAGTATTATTATGTTTCCTTTATACAAGTGAAAGCCCATAACATTCACATAAACAACATGATACAAGAGAAATGCACAACAGTGTAAAGGGAGAGGCAACTCCCTGCAATATGAGTCTGCCCGAATCAATAAATTATATAATCTTCACTTTTACAAAGTACAAGTTAAATCTTGGAAAACCCCAAATTTACACTTAGACAACTTTCCAACTTCGGCAAACTCAGTTGCCCAGCTCGTTGGCGCCTCCGCACGGTCGCCACACGACTCACCAACCCTTCGTTCACCTTGTCACACAATTGTGTTGTTTGCCCAACTTAGGTGCACCTCGTCGTAACCAAGTCGCCACACACGGGCGCCTCCACACGAGTCACACCTCCGTTAACAATCTCAACACTTCACCGTTTCAGCGTACACAACTTCCGCGTTTTCCTCTGCACGACGGGCGGGCGCTCACCCTCAGCTACCCAAGAACCCGTGCACAACCTCCCAACCGCACAACCGTACACAACCGGGTGTTCACGCCTTCACCCATGCGCCTTCGCATAACCAGGCGCCCTCCCCTTCACCCGTGCACGCCTTGCACAACCGGATGCCCACGCCTTACCCGTGCATGCCTTACTTCGACCAGCCTTCGTTTAGACTTGTGTGTTCAAGAGACCTGCCCAAGACTTGGGCGCATATCCAGCTGTGCCTTCCTCTTTTCTGTGCTCTCTTCTCCACGCACTTCTTCTTGAAGACTTGCTTGTCGAATGATGATCTTTCGTTCCAAACTTATCGCATATATATAAGGTGCATTGGGCAAGTCTTGGCTACCCAGCCGACTTGCCAACGCCCTATACCTCCATCGCAAAACGCCCTCCAACCATGTCGGCCTTCGTTCTAACGCGTTGTAAGCATAGGTCAGCCCGTGGGTGTACTCCATCCATGCTCCCATGCCTATAGACATGTCTCGCCCTTCCTCCATGCGTTATTATCACATAACCTTCACGCACTTCGGTTAGGACTCGCACTTCGCACCTTTGTTCACTGTCGAACTTGGTCGCACTTCATCGACGGGCATGCCAAGGACCGCAGGTCCTTACATCCTCCTCCACTTGAAGTCATTGTCGTCCTCGACAACATGCCATCCTGGTAGCCATCCACCAAGATCATCAACAACTGTCTCATCCATGATGTCAACTCCTCCACATACTACAACCATCCCTACAACATATGTAGAACCACCGTCTCCATCATGTCTCGTCCCGGCAACCATCTGTCACCAAGATCACCATACCAAGGTATACACCCCATCGGTATGTCATACATCAGAAATCATCTCAATCCATGACCATCGACCATCTCGTCGCAATCTCCACATGCTGCTCCCCATTGTGGAAGGTTGGCCCTTCCATCCAAGCTACATGCTTCCTGCAACCTCTCGTGTCGACCTCATCATGTGTCATCCTCGTGTGAACTGCTGCCATGATACTCCAACACAATGCTAACACATCTCTGTACACTGTCGACCCCCATGTTTGAACTAGTCGGGTGATCAGTCCAACTGTCCTGCTCAAACCATGAGAATGCACATCCTCACGCCACCATCAATGGTTTCTCTGAACATCCTGTCACATCCTCAACTCAATCAAGAATCCATCTCCATACAAGTGTAAGCCATGCTTAGGTCCATGAAGTAGTCCTCATCTCATCTGCTACCATGATGTCTGGTACTAATGTGCTGCATGAAATCAGCCACATCTACCCCAACATCATCATCCATATGTGCATCTCCTCAATATGAAGAGACCATCTCATCAAACTCCGACTCTCGATGTGCCACATCCAGGTCCATGAAGCAACCTCCATCATATCTGCAATGTGCCATCCCTCAAGTCTGCCATAGAAACAAGTATACACCTATCTCATCTATCCATGTGCTGCCCATGATCATAGATCAATCAGCCCCCATGTGTCAAAAGTTGTTAAGACTCGACTCAACCCATGCCCAAGTGTTGCCACCAAGGCATCATCATCGTCGTAACTCCATCACTCCAAAGTGTCTCGTATCGATCCTCCACATCAAGTCACTCTTTCAAGCCATTCCCATACATGTACTTGAAAGTATGCATTCCATCCTGCATCAAAGTCCCTGACCTCAGCTCCTCAATGCATCAGATCCTCCAAGTCCACCATGTATGAAGTCCCTAAAAGTCACAACCTCATGTCATCATGAGCTCCATGTGTCATCTCCAACCAACATCCCCACAAGCATACAAGTCTTGGCCCAAAGGTCTCTGCAAGATGCCTCAGCTCTCCATGTAGTAGGAATGCTCCATAGTCTGCTCACAACTCCATCCAAGTCCATGGCCTTGTTGTACAAGATTGCACAACCTCTCCATCGGCTCATAAGTAAAACATCTCCATGTCACATTAGCAAATCCACCTGCACAACATCCCTGCCTTGGCACTCCTCATTGGATGCCCATAAGTGACACCTCTACAAGTGCTCCCGCATAATGTCCCTATATAAGACTGCCATGCTCCATGTCTCCAGCCTGATGTCCATGATTAAGTTGTCCATGTCATCCAACCAAGTAGACCCATCACAACAATCAGTCATCCTCATCTAAGTCTGCAATCTTCAGTCTAGTGAACTCAGTCACCCAACCATATCATCATCATCATGAGTCCCTTCCATCATAGCTCCCCCACTGAAGGTTCCACCAATACTATCTCTTGGTCTTGGCCATAAGAAGTCCACCCAAGCATCATCATACCTCAAGTGTGTGCCCTCTTCAATCTGTCCATGAGTCATGCCGGGCACTTAGCCAATTCTCCATATGGCTAAAGCATGACCCAATCCTCCACAATGATCATCATGTTCCTCCCTTGTCACGGGCCTTTGCACCTTCTACCATAAGGTCACAAACAACCCTAACAAGTCCTGCAACCGTCAAGAATCCTTGCTTCTCCATACAAGGTCTCATCATAGACATCCATGGTAAGATCCTCCCCAGCATCGGCAAACTGATTTTGCCCTTCCCTGCATACGGTCCATCTACCAAATGCTCAAGTGAAACACAAGTATCAATACTTACTTCATCATCATCATGAGGCTCTTCCATATGAGTATCCTCATCCATCCATGTCTGCAAAATGCACAATCTTGATCCAACTTGATCACTCTCAAGTTCATCCTCCATCGTTGTCACATATGCAACATCCTCAATCATCACCACTTCCTCTTCCTTGTTAGCACAATCTGCAACTTCATCTTGCTCCATTGTCCAACCAAGTTGAAGAAGTTCGTCTTCAACATTCTTTTCCAAGACTTCAAGTTCCTTTCGAATCCAGGGGTTCTCTTCTTTCATCCGCTTCAACATGTATAAGGTGAGCAAGAGCTTCCCTTCGCATTCTTCCAAACCTGCCATGTCTTGTCGTTCATCTTGGTCCGAGCACTAAGCTTCACCTCTGCTAAACCTGTTTCACCATTCACCTGAATCACCCTGATATTCCACCTGTTACCTGCAAAACTTGAACTCCCTTTCAAGTCTTCGGTCTTCGTAGAATCAGCTCCTTAATTCAGTTCACCAGCGCTGATACCACCTGTTACACCCTTACACCTGCGGTAGTCTTTCAATCGCTTATAGCGAGGTGCGGCACTACCAATCGTTTTCTTTTCACCAATACTTACGATTGTAGACTACGCCTAACATTCCATACTTAGTTTTATTTTCGTTACCAAGTATTATTATGTTTCCTTTATACAAGTGAAAGCCCATAACATTCACATAAACAACATTATACAAGAGAAATGCACAACAGTATAAAGGGAGGGGCAACTCCCTGCAATATGAGTCTGTTTGAATCAATATATTATACAATCTTCATTTTTACAAAGTACAAGTTAAATATTGGGAAACCCCAAATTTACACTTAGCCAATTTTCCAACTTCGGCAAACTCGGTTGCCCAGCTTGTCGGTGCCTCTGCACAGTCGCCGCACGACTCACCAACCCTTCGTTCACCTTGTTGCACGATCATGTTGTTTGCCCAACTTGGGTGTGCCTCGTTGTAACCAAGTCACCACACACGGGCGCCTCCGCACGAGTCACACCTCCGTTCACAATCTCAACACTTCACCGTTTCACCGTATACAACTTCCGCATTTGCCTCTGCACGATGAGCTGCCCAAGAACCCGTGCACAACCTCCCAACTGCACAACTGTACACAATCGGGCGTTCACGCCTTCACCTGTGCACCTTTGCACAACTGGACGCCCTCGCCTTCACCCGTGCATGCCTTGCACAACCGGGCGCCCACGCCTTACCCATGCACGCCTTACTTCGACCGGCCTTCGTTTAGACTTGTGCGTTCAAGAGACCTGCCCAAGACTTGGGCGCATATCCATCTGCGCCTTCCTCTTTTCTGCGCCCTCTTCTCCACGCACTTCTTCTTGAAGACTTGCTTGTCGAATGATGATCTTTCGTTCCAAACTCATCACATATATATAAGGTGCATTGGGCAAGTCTTGGCTGCCCAACCGACTTGCCAACGCCCTATACCTCCATCGCAAAACGCCCTCCAACCATGTCGGCCTTCGTTCTAACGCGTTGTAAGCATAGGTCGGCCCGTGGGTGTACTCCATCCATGCTCCCACGCCTATAAACATGTCTCGCCCTTCCTCCATGCGTTATTATCACATAACCTTCGCGCACTTCGGTTAGGACTCGCACTTCGCACCTTCGTTCACTGTCAAACTTGGTCGCACTTCATCCGGTGGGCGTGCCAAGGACCACAGGTCCTTACAGGGAGCCTTGGGGACCCATGGACCTGTTTCCATAAAATGTGAAACAATATGTAGTAAAGACGATAGAGAATCTTGAGTTTATCCATCAAAAATGTATTCATTACCAGCCCGCCAAATACCTGAGATAATATAGACAAGGACTGCTCTATAAGCACTCCTCTCAGTTTTTTTTAAAATAAGCTAGATTGAACGATTTTCTAAGCAAGGGCAAAAATTTGCCGGTAGGTAGACAAATGGTCATCTTACAAGTTACAACCAAGTGGGATAGCGATAGGCTCGCTATGTGAAATAGACATACCGTATGCGTTTGCATTATGAGCCTGGATATAAAGCATGTCAAGTTTGACGTGGACAAATTTACACCAACTATCAAAACATACGAAATTCTTCATCAAATTCCATGCCTGGTCGAGGCGAACACAAAGTCACAGTTGAATACGATCTCGACACGCCCACCATAAAGCGGGTCAGAATTGCCTGAACGTTGTAACATATCAGCTAGTTGCGTGGATTCATATTTTCCCGCCAATGTTACTGAAAATCCATATTGACCGCTTCGTTCTAGAAGCGGTTAATGTCTTGACACGCCGAAGACTCAGCTTCTTGTTCCATGGATTCATATTGTCCCGTAAATGTTACTTAAAATCCCGTGAGAAATTGTTGTGGAACTGCAAGGAGTTTGCAACATTCATTCCAGGGTTGCATTCATTGGCGTCCAATCGTCTTAGCAGTACTAGCAGACTAGGTTTTTCGAGCTAAAAGGCTTATTCTATAATTTGATTGTTTTGTTGAGTCAAAAGACCTATTCTACAATTTGTGTTCATTGTTTTGTTGAGCCAAGAGGTTCATTTTACAATTTAGTACGAGGGGTATGAGGGGATGTGTAAGTTTATCTGTTGGTCCATACTCTTTTAAAATAAAAAATAAGTTCGCTTAGTATAGCTTAATTTGCAATGGCTGTGGAAATAAAGTCTCATTAAATAAAAAGTCTTGGGTTCAAATTTTATGATATCCCCCCATTAGAATGAGAAGTTGAACATATCAAAAAATATAGTCTAACCAAACTTACAAAAAAACCTTCATATATATATAAATTAAGTTTTTATTATTAAAATTTTTATACTATGTATATTCTATTTAACATTTAAAAATACAATTTAAAAAACCTATTATATTTTACATTTAAAAAAAAAAAAATACATAAATTTAATTCCTTTAACTTCAAATTAGATATATTTAAAATGCATCTATACTAATTTTAATTTATTTTAGATTCGAGGAATTCGTCATCAAAACTAGTGGCCATATTGTCTGTGAGCATTGGCGGAGCAGCGCTGGTTGCGGTGGTGTGTTTCGTACTGTTATGTCGACGAAGTAGACAATGGAAGAGTTACACTCGACCAGGTGATTTATCACCATTATTAGGGCTTCCAAACTACATTTTCCAGATTTCTTTGACTTGGTCTTATTTAATCGTTGTGAGAAATACTGTGGGTAGATGACAGCCTAATTGCAATTAAGGAAAGCTTTGAGGTTTTCGATTACGAGGTTCTGAAAAAATCATCTGCTGGGAACTTTGAAAGAAACAATATAATTGGCAGAGGAGGATTTGGTGAAATTTATAAGGTATAATATCAAAAGTGGCTTTTGTGAGTCTGTTCAATTATATGGATTATTTGCAGATGGATTATAATAATTTAGACTAGCAGGAAAGACTTCCGGATGGGAGGGAAGTTGCGATTAAAAAACTGAATGGAAGGCAGCAATGATCAGACTACTCAAGCCGCAGAGGAGTTTCTCACAGAAGCGAAGCTCATCAGCAGCGTCCGTCACCGCAATCTTGTTCGTTTGTCTGAATGTTGCACGCGAGGGCATGAACTCTTGCTGGTTTATGAATTTATGTCAAATAACAGTCTTGACAAGCATTTGTTTGGTAAGTTGTTCTCATTAAAGCTGTGGTTTTAGCGATTCAAGTTGTTCTTTAAAAAAAAATATTGTATTGGTTCAATTACATCTATTGAAATCTTATTAGTATTGAAGCCTGCAAATATTATTTGTATTGAAGCATTCAAATATTATTTGTATTGAAGCTTGCAAATATTTTTTTCGAGATCTACAGGAGAGATAATGAATCATTTGAGTTGGGAAAATCGTTTAAAGATTATAGAGGAAAATCGTTTAAATCCTTGCATATCTCCACGAGGATGCCAATGAGCGCATTATACACAGAGATATCAAAAGTGCAAATATACTTTTAGATGAGAGATTTCATCCTAAAATAGCAGATTTTGGTTTGGCTAGATTCTTCCCAGAAGACCAAATCCATGTTTCTACCAGCAGATTCGGAGGAACAAGGTAAGTTGTGCAATCCATTTATTAATTTCTCTCAGCAGCTCCTCTTTATAAGGAGTCTCACAACATTGTTCCTTCCATGAATTTATTATGAGGCAGAGGCTACGCTGCTCCAGATTATGCCGTCCATGGGCAATTATCAGAAAAGGCTGACGTTTATAGTTATGGGATTGTTGTTCTTGAGATTGTGAGTGGGAGAAAGTGCTTGGATTATAGACTGCCAGAGCCTGTGCAGATTCTTCTCCAATGGGTGCGTCTCTGTCTCTGTTGGAAAGAATCTTTTATCAGATAATTTGGTTTGAGTATTACAGGAAAATTATTTTGCATAAAATTTCAGAGTAGAAACTTGATGATGGTGCAGGCTTGGAATAAGTATGAACAGGATGAAGCTTTGGATATTGTTGATTCAACAGAAGAGGGACTGTACTCAAGAGAACAGGTGCTCAAAATAATCTCAATTGCATTTCCTTTTACTCAAGGCTCTTCGACGCGGCTAGCGATGTCACGTGTTTTAAGGATGCTAAACAACGATGGTGATATTCCAGTCCAACCTACGCAGCCACCTTTCATAGATGCGGCAGCAAGCAGGCCTGCGAATTCCAATGCCACCTCTAACCCCGAATCATCGGCGCCTGATCCATCTCACGGCTCAATAACCGTGTCTTTAAGCCCTCGATAGCGTGTAACGTATTTAGCATTTTACAGCAACTCTCACTAAAGCCAGTAAGTGCACCAACAGCTATAGTAAACCCAGAAGTTAATGCGTGAGATGCGCCAATTCGATAGACTTTGAAGAAATTGTGGAATTTGCTATAGTTTATTGTAATGTTTTGTAAAATGCAATGTTTATGAGAAAATTTTAAATAAAATAATTGATTTTTGTAAATAAAATAATTGAAAATCTTAAATAAAACAATTGATTTTTGTCTCCTTCAGAAATGAAATTTCAATCTTTTAGGTGGTGACCCATTTGAAAACACTAATGACTTATGGTGAGATAAGGCAAGTAAATAAAATAAATAAATTTGCACATGAGTGCATGGCTCAGCGGACGGGGCAGTTAGCTAACTCGCACTCTGCCCGCGTTCGAACCCCTTCGAGTTGCTGGGCTGCAGCATATGCTGTTCCATGGAGATTATTCCGGCTGATGTGATGGCGAATATTCCGGTTGTAATGATGGTTTCGATGTGACAGTTACCTTGGGAACTAGCCCTTCACTTAAAAAAAATAAATATTTTTATTTCATAAATATTAAAAAGTGACTTACTATTGGTGTATTAGTATTTATATGATAATATATTTGAAAGTAATAATAAAGAGTCATTCGATGTGACAGATATCCACTTGTCTGATATGTATATAATGTAATAAAAAGAGGGCCCTATAATGCTTCTCCTTGGGAACTAGCCCCTCACTTAAAAAAAATAAATAAATAAATAAATATTTTTATTTCATAAATATTAAAAAGTGACTTACTATTGGTGTATTAGTATTTATATGATAATATATTTGAAAGTAATAATAAAGAGTATAACATGTGTATTGTGTTTTACAAGACTTACAATTGAAATCTTGACAAAAGGACATGTTTATTTGACACTATAATAAAATCTCTCTATCAGAATTAATTAAAATCGAAATTTAATTAAAAGAAAATTAAAATCAAAATTTAATTAAGGGGCATTTGAAGTTTGGGAGTGAACATTGAAATTTAATTAAAGAAATTTGTATTCTAAGCATTTAAGAACATTGAGTGGACATTTTGGGATTCATGTATACCAATTTAAATCCATGGGAAACTTTCTTTTTGGTGTGTAGAACTTGAGGAAATGTTTGCACCTCGAGGGATTTGATCCCTCTAGGCGCATGATAGATCAATGTTAGAAATATCTAAGTTGGTTCCAGTTGAGGGAAACAATGTCACATTTTTATATTATCATTATCATGTATATGTTTGAGATAAAATTCAAATTCACGTTATGTTTACTTTGCTTGGCATGACCATATCATTCTCTTCTTTATTTTGGTTTGTGTGTTGCGTTCCTTGAATGATGATTTATACGTCTAGTTTTGATGCTTTGAGTGGTTTGTGTGTTTGGATTTGGATGGTAATATTAGTGAATATTACATTTGGTGTGTTATATTTTTATGTGTATGTAATTGTTTATTAGTAATTAGTTGGTGATGAAGAAGGGATACAATAGTTTACAGGAAGATTGAAATTGCACATCTATTTCATTTAATTTTAGGTATCACGACTTTTGACAACTAAGTAAAATTCTAAATAGTGTTCCTCCAAATATTACAAAATATATCTTGAAGAGTAGTTTTAATAATTTATTGGGTCAAGATTACTCTTGAAATAATTTTTCTTTGTTTATGTTTGGAATAATTTATTTCCTTCAAGAATTTTTTTTTAGTTATTTTGCAAAGTCAAGAAATAATGTATTTTTTAATTTTTTTAATGAGTGGTCATATTTGTAAAATATTTACATTTGTTTCTCCAAACAATTATCACATCTCCTTCAAGAATAGTTTGATTTCTTTTTTTTTTAATGTTTATAAATATACATTTTCCTCTTATAAATATTTTGAATACATTGTTGTATGCAATTACTCTATTAGTAATTTTGAATATATGTAATTGTCTATTAGTAATTAGTTGGTAATGAAAAAGGAGCTGATCTTTTCAAGAATTAATTTGCACTTTGTAGGAGGATTGATTCTGCGCATCTTTTTCATTTTAATTCTAGGTACCACAACTTTTGATAGCTAACTCTTACTTAATAGTGTTCCTCTACCTATTACTAAATACATCTTGAAAAATATATTTTTAAATAATCTGTAGCCTCAAGATTAACATTTAATGAAAACAATCAAATAGGATCAGAAAACAACATCTACACTGAAATTGATGCATCTAATGCAAGCAATCAAATGAGAATAGAAATGAACATCTACACTGAAATCAATTAATCTAGTGCAAGCAATCAAATAGGGTTAGAAATCCACATCTACACTGAAATTCATGAATCTAGTGCAAGCAATCAAATATGATTAGAAATCTACATCTACACTGAAATCCATGCATCTAGTGCAAGCAATAAAATAGGATTCGAAATCCACATCTACATTGAAATCAATGAATATATAAGCAATAAAATATAATTAGAAATCAACATCTACACTGAAATCAATGCATCTAATGCAAACAATCAAATTGGATTAGAAATAATCATCTACATTGAAATCAATTCATCTAGTGCAAGAATTTTTTTCCCTCTCTCCCCCATCCATCTAATCTTGAAAAATAGTTTTAATAATTTACAGTGTCAAGATTAACAACATCTAAGAAAGCAATCAAATAGGATTAGAAAGAAACATTTACACCAAAATCAATGCATATAATGCAAGCAATCAAATAATATTAGAAACCAACATCTACACTGAAATCAATACATCTAATGCTAGCAATCAAATATAATTAGAAATCAACATCTACACTAAAATAAATGCATCTAGTGCAAGTAAACATATAATATTAGAAATCACCATCTACACTTAAATCAATGCATCTAGAGAAAGCAATCAAATAGGATTAGAAATCAAAATCTAAACTGAAATCAATGCATCTAGTGCAAGCAATCAAATATAATTAGAAATCAACATTTGCACAGAAATGAATGCTTCTAGTGTAAGAAATCAAATAGGATTAGAAATCATCTACACTGAAATCAATGCATATAGTACAAGAAATATTCTTCCCTCTCTCCCCCTCCATCTATATCTATATATCCCTCCATCTCACCTTCTTTGTCTCTCTATCTCACCCCCCCCCCAAACACACACACTCTCTCTCTCCATATCTATATATCTCTCCCTCCCTCTCTCTATCTCTCTCTTCTTCCCTCTCTTCACCTCCCATCTATATCTCTATCTCCATCTGCCTCTCCTTTGACTTTTTATATCACCCCCAAAACATACACACTCTTTCTCCATATCTATATATCTCTACCACCCTCTTCCTCTCCATCTCTCTTCCCGTTCACTGACTCTCTCTCTCCCTTCTATCTCTCTTCCCTCCTATTCTCCTCTCTCCCTCTCTCTCTATCTCCCTTATCACTCCCTCTCTTTCTCTCTCCACCTTTCCCTCTCTGTGTATTTATTCTTACCTCCCTCTCTCTTTCCCTCCAACTCCATCTCTCTCTCCCTCCCTCTCTCCTCTCTCTCTCGTGTTCTCTCTCTCACGTTCTCTCTCTCTTCCTTCCTCTCTCTCTCCCTTTCTCTCTCACCTCCCTCTGTCTCTTTCCCCCCTGTCTCTATCTCTTCACCCTCCAACACTGTCACTATCTCCCTCCCCATCTCCTTGTCTCTCCTTCTCTTCCCATTTCCTTCCATCTCTCCTTCTTTGCCTTTCTATCTCACCCCAAAACATACACACACTCTCTCCATATCTCCCTTGTCACTCCCTCTCTCTCTCTCTCCATTTTTCTCACTCTATGACTTTATTCTTCACTCCCTCTCCCCCCTCCAACTCCATCTCTCAGCCCTTCCCTCTCCGTCCTTGCCTCTCTCCCCCTCTCTCTCAAGTCATGTGCTTCCCCTCTCTCTACCCCCATCCCTCTCTCGCTCTCTCTCCTCTCCAACCTTGTCCCTCTCTCCCCCTCTCTCCCCTCTCCATCTTTGTGTCTTCCTCTCTCTCTTACCCTTCTCTCCCTCTCTCACTCCTCTCTTTCTCTCTCTCTCTCTCTCTCTCTCTCTTCATTCCTCCTCTCCCCTCTCCTTTGTCACTCCCTCTATCTCTCCACCTCTATCACTTTATGTATTTGTTCTTCCCTCCATATATATATATATCTAGAGTTAATATATATAAGGATATATTAGTATATATTATAATATAACAAATTTAATATCATATTAAATTTAATATTGTATTAATCCAAAATAATATTAATATTAGATTTAATAATGTTTTTTATGGCATGATAACAAATTTTAAAATAAAACTAAATCAAATTACTATTTTCAAATATTCTAATTTTGATGTGGAAATATTTATGTCTTTAAAGACTTTAATATATCCATAGGATATGGTTTTTCCCTTTAAAGATTCATTTTACAAATATTTAATTAAAAGAAATATTAAAAGATTTTGGAGCAAGATTTCTGATTCTTTGTGTTGAATTAACCTTTTTCCTTTGATTTAAGAGATGGTATTGACTTTAGTAAATTTGAGTAAAGATGTTTAATATTTTACCTAATTTGGAATTTTAATGTGGTAATTTTTTTGTTAAAGGTAAATTTATCATCCATTCAAATTCACGTATATGATAAAAGGAACTATTAAACACATGAAATAATTTACTATCCATTCAAATTATATATAATAATACATAGTTATATTTTAATAATTAATCTTAATCCATTAATAAGATTAAAAAGTTATATATAATCTAAAGATTCAAGTTATATATAATTTAAGATTCAAGCTAATGTTTTGGCCAACATTAATAAAAAATATTTTTATTATTTTTTGAGGACGTGACATACTTACACATCAGGGTCATACTGGGCTATAGAATGCGCCTCTCGGCGCAAAAAATTGGCATTGAGAATTGGAGGTTCATTTGTAGGATCCTATTGTAGTGGTTGCAACACCCTCCAAAGTTTTGGCCTGCATCCAAATTTCAGAGCCTTCCTTGGTTTTTCCCTTGATGGTCGCAAACACTCGGGCTCATCCCATGAGATCCTTTTGAGTCTTCACACCATTTTTTCTTGATCAACCACCAATCGTCTTTTGGCATGTTGATCGCTATGTCATGCTTGTGAGTTTGTTCTGGAAATTTTGAAGGTTTGTCTTTGTGCGTATGATTTGTCGCTCCATTGACATTGGTCGCACTCAAACACAAAGTTGTAAACACTGTCGTGCAAGTGTCGTCACAGTCGTTCGAAGACATATTTCAATTGTCGCACTTGTTGCTCTTAACCTTTGAGTCAGTCTCATTGAGCACATGTTGTGTTGTTGGTTTGAGGTGTCTTGTCGTCAAGTCGTGTTAAGTACGTGATCACATTGACATGTATGCACAAGTACACTTGTTATCACACTTAGTCAATTTTCCGGAAAATATATTGACCAGACAACCCTCTGTCAACCAGACCCGATCTTAGTGACCTTGCACTGTTGCCCATAACTACATAGAGCTTGAGGTTGTCCTTCGGGCAGCCTACACTTCACAATTTTGAAAATGAGCTAACTGACTGACTCCTAGAACTGCGCAAAGGTTGTCCCAGAACTCGATCTAGTTTGTGCTTCTGGTGAGGTCTCCCATCAAGCCTCTTGCTCGTCAACTGGAAAAATGACTTGAGCTATGACCCAGGGATGTACTGATCTCCAAAACTTCGCAGAACTTGTCCAGCCTAACTTCCTTCCACTGCTTACAGAAACTGCGCAGACATGAGAGACAAGTCTCTGCTGCCTGTCACTACACTGTCCCGAGAAATTACACAAATCTGTCAGGCAAGCTTCTATGCTAGCCTGATCTTCAACCAACCCAGGAATTGTGCAAAGTTGTCCTCCACACCCCTTCTTCCCTGCTCTACAACCAACCCAGGAATTGCGCATAGCTTTCCTCCACAACCCTTCTTCCCCACTCTACAACCAACCCAGGAATTACGTAGAGCTGTCCTCCAATAGCCCTCCTTCCCCGCTCTACAACCAACCCAGAAACTGTGCAGAAGTGTCAGGCAGACTTCCCTGTTGATATGTCCTACTCTCACTCAGAAAAATGCGCAGAACTTTTTGTCACTAGCCCTTCTTGCCCGCTCTGCAATCAACCCAGAAATTGTGCAGAACTATCCGGGCCTGGACTCTCTCCTAGGATTGTGCAATTTTTACCAGCAACCCCTATAGCTCGATCTTTTCCTCCTCCAGAAAAATGCATAGATTTTTCTGCCAGTGCCTCTTGCTTCTCGCACTGTCATCCTTGGAGAAATTGCGTAGATCCCATTTGGCTGACCTTCCAAGTGTTCCCCTTGAAAATTGCGCATATTGGCCCAACATCTCCCTGACACCCTGCCTAGCATTCCTCCTGTAAACTGTGCAATTATGCCTCCTAGTTGGGTTTTGCCCCACAGCTGCAATTGCCATCCCAGATTGCGAAATTTTTTCTCCTAGTGACATTTGCGTAGTTTTTCCTGACAGTGCTCCAGAGCCTCACATCCCGGCCTAAGCTATGGTCTGCGCAATTTCAGTGCCTTGTCTCTCTCCTGGCCACTTACACTAAAATGGAAAACAATGCATCATGATAGACTAGGAGATTTTTGGATTTGATGTTGTCTCATCATGAGTGATTATAAGAACAGGTACATCGATGAAACATGGCGCGACGACGAATGGGATGGAAAAGAGGTGCATGTTAGAAGACTTTCTCGCGGTCGAACGAACACATAAATCACATCAAGCAAGTGAGCGAAAGGAACAAATTCACATGAACCATCAAGAAAAGACCAAGACCATCGAAGACCCCACGCACTTTGCCATATGGAGGTGAAGAAATATTACACCGAGAGCATACCATCACTCAGCAGCACAATAGCTCGACGTGGAAACCACAGTTAGCTAGTACATGTCAGCAGTGTCATGTTGAGTTCTATCATGAGTTGTCTCGGCCACATCACTAATATGGTCCATACTTGTTGTAATCAATGTAATGTAAAGTGGAAGTCCAAGAGACCCACATATGAAGTCGAAGAGTCATGTAAAGTCGAAAATTCATAGGAATTCAAACAGTCATGAGGGAAGTCAAAGAGTCACAAGGGTCAGTTATACCCCCTTGGCTATATATACCCCCTCGTTGTATGAGCAAAGGACTTTTCACCTTGGCTCCTCCCACATAGCCTTGAGAGTTTGTAGTTTGTTCTTTGAGGAGTGAGCAGTGGCTCCAACGTCCCACTATTGGGACTAGTGATGTATGGTGTACAGATGTGTCTTGGATCTTTTTCTTAATTCAAAAGTCTGTCTCAGGCCAACACGTTTTCACGCATCTTTTGTATTCGTTTGTAAGACTATTCTGTAAACATTTGTAATGCATGTTTGCTTAACCTGTACTAAGATAGTTGAACTACCTCAGTTATTTTAGTACTCATATTGTTGAAGATGTGTTTTATTGTTTATCACTGATGTCCCATCTATGTGGACTACTCCGCCAGACATTAGACATACCATCTTTGTGTTTTCTTGGTTTTAACGACCGTCACCCCCGTGCAAACTATTTCACTGGACGGTGTATGTATTTTCCCTTGAACTTTGATTTTCACGATTGCCGCATCCGTTGTGGACTATTCTGCTAGATGTTGGATAGACCCTTGTTGTTTTTCGTGTGTGTTTCTTCCTGGGTTGGGACTATTCCCTCTCATCAAGAAGCTCACTTTTATTTCCCCCTTTTGATAGTAAGAGAACCGGGACACAAAGTTACATTACACACTCATGAGGCATACTCACCTCGCTTTCTTGAAGTTACAAGCATAAGACTCTCATGTGCTGAACAACAAGAGATAATGAAAATAGATAAGATAATGGCAATCGGGTGATCATATTGGATGGGACTTCTACACCAAACGGTGTGAGGTCTAGTTGGAACTTCATACCGAGGAGATCCCCTTTGTTGGCAGGTCCAACACCATCAACAAAATTGCGTTAGAAGGAGGTCCATATGACAAGCTGAGCACGTTGCATCTGGTTTGAATCTTATATTTAAAATGGATCATACACCAATCGTGCTTCCAGGGTGTTTCTCTAGTTTTTCCCTTGATCAAATTTGAGTCCCTGATGAGCTTCTCATTCACTTGTCCCAGTTAAAGTTTGATGGTGAGGACAAAACGTCCATATCCAAGCACATTTATTATTTTCTTCAATTTTTCCAACCTTATGAAATCGATAATGAAGAGTCTTCTTGTGTGCTTTTCTTCCTCACCCTTGAAGGTTGTGCTAATCGGTGGTGTCATACCTTTCCACCTGCTTCCATCCATTCCCTTCTCCCTTTCCTCAAGGAGCTCCATCAAGCCTTCGATAAGTATAACTACTGAGATGTTTGTGGAAGAATTAACCTATTAAGAATGGAGCCTAATGAATCGGTTGAGAAATTTTTTGATCGATTTCTCCACCTTTGCTATGAAATTCCAGAAGAAGATTTGAACTAGGATTTCCTATAACAAAAATTCAAGCGCTTGGTTCGTGTCTCTTCATATGGTGAACCTGAACCTCCTGATTTTTCTACTTCCCCAACTCTTGTGGATCATGAGGCACCTCATATTGTAGAGGAGGATCCCAACAAACCGTTTTTTCCTTGTCCTCCTCCATTTCTGGCCCCGATGTGGGTACCCCCTTTTGGTAATTGCATAGCTGAGGAATTTGCGTAGCATGTCCCCCATCCATCTTCTCATTTATCTCTCGCTTCCATGGAGGAAGTTCCAGAATGGCTCAGAGAACCTATAGCCAAGACTCACTCCTCCATTCTGTAAGAGGACATCACCGTTCACAACTCAAGTCTCGAAGTTGATTTTCCTCTTTGCCATCCTCCATCATTCACAAGCCATGACTCCTTGTACCATGAATCACTTGATCAATCTATTTCACCAACTAGTTGTGCACATTCTCTCGATTCTCAAGCTACTGGCTCAAATTTTGATCAGGTGCAAGGCAGTCACATTACACCGACAAAGGAGTAGAAAGGTGAGGACATTATCAATTCCCCCTCTCTGATTCAAAATTGTCTGCATCAAAAAAATGGGATTCCATTCTCTAACAATTCTCAATCTGCTAATCTCAGTGAAACATCTTGTATAATTAATTCTTTCGATCAACCACCAGTCTTGGGCAGTCATCACTCCCATGCTTCCATATGCTGTGATGAATGCCCAAGCACATCATGTGATTTTCCATTTTATTATGAATACTCTAACTTAGATCTAGAATCTCCTCCGGTCAAATAAGACGTTCATATAGAAACTTCTTATTCACCTCACTTACCCATGTTTCCTACCATTCACAACGCATCCACATGCTTCGTAGATACTCCATGTTCTCTCACTTCTTCATTCAATGAGTTATCTCCTCAATTGACCCAAGGAAGTGAGGCAATCCATGATGAAGTTGAAAATAGTTTAATATAGAGCGTACTTCCCATTCCTCATAATCTCTTCTCTTTCATGAAGACAACCCTTCAGACAACCCTTCAAGTTAGCTTATTGAAGCTAAAAAATCTAGTGCAACCTATGACAGAGATGGTTGCCATCCTGAGAGAAATTCTGAAATCAGCAACAACAACCACCCTCAAGCCATGCATGATCTAGTTCAAGCTTCAAAATATGATTATGCAATTCTGGAAAGTTTCGGGACGTGCTAGGGAGTCGAGGCACTTCAACGTCTGTTGATGGTTATGTTAGGACCTCGTGACTCTGGTAAGCCCCCAGAACTCAATCAGATTTGGTTTCTCATGCACAATCCATCTATCTGCATGGTTGCACTCGATGTGAGTTCACATGTAAAAAAATTTTGGTATTCCGGATGTGATCTCTCAAATTTTCAAAATTTCACTTATGACCAAATTCACAAATCTGTCACAACGCATCCGTCTTCATGCACATCTCTTGCATCAAACTCGGGATGGGAATGTTTGTCCCTCATGAAATCATGGAATTATGAAGTTTATCATCTTAAATACTATCTTTTCCTACAATCATACTTATCATATTTTCTGTCTCATGATCAGCTCCTTAGTCTCCTTGCGAATCTTGTACTTCAAATCTGCTCGCTCATCACACCAACAATTCCCTTGTGTGATGATGAGTGCACAAGCTATCACGTGAATCAAGTTCCTTTCATTTCACCATGCCCCAATTAGTTTCATGCATTCACAGTGTTGGCATCCCTTTTACATTCCTGTGATGACCATGATGCCTGCGCAATTTTTCACCAGTTGCAGGGGGTGGTTCGTCATGTCTAGCTCACAACAAACTTGGTTCCATTGTTCAACGTATTCACAAGATTGTTCAGATGAATTTTTCTTTGTTCATTGCAAATTGGGAATTTGTTGTCTCAACAAACTCATCTGATCATTCCCCCATCTCGGGTGACTATCATGTAGCTCATCATTTTCCCAACAGTGCATTCAATGATAGTTACTTCATGCTCTCTGATCTTCACTGTTTAGCATCTTTCTCCTCAGACTTCTGTCAAGCGGGTGAGGCACTTCAGCCTACACTGATGGTTATGGTAGGTCCTCATTGTCTTGGCATGACTGATGAGAATGATCAGATTTATTTTTCTATACAAGATTCCCCTCGTGATATTGTCTCTCCAATTAGAAAGCCATCTTTTCACAGGTCACAAGACCTTCCAAACAACCATTATGAATTTCACGATCCAATTGCTCAATGGCTGGAACAATCTTACTTGGTGAGCCATGTTGCAGGAAACAAGCTTCAATCCTTCCTCGCACTCGCTAACAATCTTGTTGCAAATGAACACACACTCTCAAGAGGCTTTCGAGGTTTTTTGAACAATAGTATCCATTGAAAAAGTAAACATGTGTATTGGGCGGTCGTGACACATTTTTATACCCATAGACAAGACCTTCCCTTTCGTGTGCAAGATTTTCAACGTTTTGTATTTTCTGTTGCACACTATTTGGTATTTATTTTAACTACTTGTATCTTTGTGGTTGTAGGTCGGGAATGACTACGGTGGCTTCAATGGAAATTTCATGTCATGTAATCCCGACAATCTAGCTATTAGGATAGGAGTAGGATTAGATGCATCTTAGTTTTCCTTCCTTTCACTCGTCTTTCACTCGTAGTCCCTCATGGTTTTCTTATTTTCATTATCTTTGCTTTAGTTATTTTTCTTTCTTGTCTTCTGGTTTTGTTTACTTGTTGTGTACTCATTTCCTTGTCTTGTTTTTCCCTTTCATGTTGAGTTTTCCTTTTGTTTTCACTACGCGAATAAGTGTTGTCCAATACTGTGTTCTGGCTTTTGAATAAGTATGTGGCTGAATTTAAAGAGTCTTGTGACACTGCAACACTTTTCCAATCCTATGTTCGTCTTCTCTGTTCTTGGTTGTAACTTTTGGCTGATGAAGCTTGGACGAAAAATATGATCCGTCTGTAAGGGAAGCTCTGGTCAAACCATGAACTTGTGTCCAAACTAGGAAACCCCATGCATGTACTCAGTCTTCTACTCTGTGTGTTCAAGCTTAATCCAACTAGTAGAAATAGAGAAGGGGAAATATCTACATGAGCAACCCTAAATCGGAGTTCTTATATGCTTCTTTGAAGAAACAACTTGTTCTGCTCTCAATAAGTTGGGATCCCTCTTTCGCCACAAAAATAAATAAGTGCCTATGCATAGTCCTCTTAAAAAAAAAATACAAAGGAAAAAGAAGGGAAAGGCTTCCTACGCAGAGAGGTGAAGCAGGCAACTCCACCGGGGTACTGACCAGGCTCGCTGGCAGTGGAGCAATGCTTGTGTTCCTGCGTGACTCCATCGAGGTACTGTCCAGGCTTGCTGGCAGTGGAGCAACACCAGAGATGAAAACTTATACTCTGCAAATCTTAAGCTCGCGAACCAAACTACCCTTCCTGATTTTGAAACAATGTGGTCTAGCTGAAAATTTTGATGTGTTTGACTAAGTTGGTACAAGGTGAACCATGTCTATCCAACTCCAGTGGGAAACTGACCAGGCTCACTGGCAGTGGAGCAATGCTTGTGTTCCTGCGTGACTCCGTCGAGGTATTGTCCAGGCTTGCTGGCAATGGAGCAACACCAGAGATGAAAACTTATACTCTGCAAATCTTAAGCTTGCGAACCAAACTACCCTTCCTGATTTTGAAACACTGTGATCTAGCTGAAAATTTTGATGTGTTTGACTAAGTTGGTACAAGGTGAACCATGTCTATCCATGGGGTAAGTGGGGAAGCCAAAGTAACCTGCATAATGAATCAATACTTCTTGAAAGGCCAAGGCCCTATACTACAAATGAACCGAAATAGAGAAGTTGGTATTCAACCAATGTGTCGCCAAGTGTTGTAGCGGTTGCAACACCCTCCAAAATTTTGGCCTGCATCCAAATTTCGGAGCCTTCCTTGGTTTTTCCCTTGATGGTCGCAAACACTCGGGCTCATCCCATGAGCTCCTGTCGAGTTTTCACACCCTTTTTTCTTGATCGACCACTAATCATCTTTTGGCATGTTGATCGCTATGTCATGCTTGTGAGTTTGTTATGGAAATTTTGAAGTATTGTCTTTGTGTGTATAAGTTGTTTTGATTTGTTAACATCTCTCACACTCACACACAAAGTTGTAAATAGTATCGCGTAAGCGTCGTCATAGTCATTTGTAGACATATTTAAACTATCGCACTTGTCACTCTTAACCTTTGAGTCAGTGTCATTGAGCACATGTTATCTTGTTGGTTTGAGGTGTCTTGTCATCAAGTCATGCTAAGTGTGTGATCACATTGACGTGTATGCACAAGTACACTTGCTTTCACACTTAGTCCATTTTCCCAAAAATCTGTCGACCAGACAACCCTTCGTCAACCGAACCCGATCTGAGTGACCTTGCACTACTGCCCAGAACTGCACAAAGCTTGAGGCTATCCTCTAGGAAGCCTACACTACGCAATTATGGAAATGAGCCAACTGATTGACTCCTAGAATTTCACAGAGGTTGCCCCAAAACCCGATCTAGTCTGTGCTTCCCTTGGGATCTGCCATCAAGCCTCCCGCTAGTCAACCGGAAAAAATGACTTGAGTTGTGACCGAAGGTTGTACTGATCTCCAAAACTGTGTAGAACCTGTCTAGCTTGACTGCCTTGTGCTACCTGCAGGAAATGAGCAGACATGTGAGACAGGTCTCTTCTGCTTGTCACTGCACTGTCCTGGGAAATTACGCAGATGTGTCAGGTAGGATTCCTTGCTAGCCTGCTCTGCAACCAGCCCAATAATTGTGCAGAGTTGTCCTCCACAAAACTTCTTCCCCACTTTGCATCCAACCTGGGAATTGCGCAGAGATGTCCTCCATAACCCTTATTCCTTGCTTTGCAACTAGCCCAGGAATTGTGCAGAGCTGTCCTCCAACATCCCTTCTTCCCTGCTCTTCAACCAACCTAGAAATTGCGCAGAACTATTAGGCAAGCTTCCCTACTGACCTGCTTTGCTCTCACTCTGAAAAAAGCGCAGAACTAGATGTCACCATCCCTTCTACCCCGCTATGCAATCAGCCAAGAAATTGCGTAGAAATGTCCAGGCCCCGACAGTCTCCCAGGATTGTGCAAGTTTGACTAGCAACTCCTGCACCTCGATCTTGTCCTCCTTAGGAAAAATATGATAATTTTTCTTCTAGTGCCTCCTGCTGCCTGCACTGTCTTCCCTGGAGAAATTTTGCAGATCCCAGGTAGATGACTTGCCCAGTGTTCCCCTTGAAAATTACGCAGATTGGCCCAGCTGCTCCCCAACACCTCGCCTGGCCTTTCTCCCGGAAACTATGCAATTCTGCCTCCTAGCTGGAATTTTCCCCGTAGCTGTCACTGTTGTCTCGGATTGCGAAAAAATGTCTCCCAGTGACATATGCACAATTTTTCTTGACAGTGCTCCAGAGCCTCACATCCCGGCCTGAGCTGTGCTCTATGCAGTTTCTGTGCCTTTTCCCTCTCCCTGTCACCTGCACCAAAAAGGAAAATAATGCATCATGATAGACTAGGAGATTTTTGGATTTGATGTCATCTCATCATCAGTGATTGCAGGAACATGTACATCGACAAAACATGGCACGACAATGAACGGGATGGAAAAGAGGTGCATGCTAGAATACTTTCTCATGGTCAAACGAACACATGAAGCACATTGAGCTAGTGAGTGAAATGGACACATTCATGTGCACCATCAAGCAAAGACCAAGACCATTGAAGACCCCACACACTTTACCATGTAGAGGTGAAGACATATTACACCGAGATCATACCATCACTCAGCAGCACATCAGCTCGACATGGATGCCACAGTCAACGAATACATGTCAGCAATTTCATGTCGACTTTTGTGATGATTTGTCTCGGCCACATCACTATTATGTGCCATACTTGTTGTAATCAATGTAATGTAAAGTGGAATTCCCAGAGACCCACATATGAAGTTGAAGAGTCATGTAAAGCCAAAAAGTCATAGGAAGTCAAATAGTCATGAGAGAAGTCGAAGAGTCACAAGTGTCAGTTATACCCCCTTGGCTATATATACCCCTCATTGTATGAGCAAAGGACTTTTCATCTTGGCTCCTCCCACATAGCCTTGAGAGTTTGCAGTCTGTTCTTTGAGGAGCGAGGAGTGGATCCAACATCCCTCTAATGGGACTAGTGATGTATGGTGTACAGATGTGTCTTGGATCTTTTGCTTAATTCAAAAGCCTTTCTTAGGCCAGCACATTTTCACGCATGTTTTTTATTCGTTTGTAAGACTATTCTTTAAACATTTGTAATGCATGTTTTCTTAACCTGTACTAAGATAGTTTAACTACTTTGGTTATTTTAGTACTCATATTGTTGAAGATGTGTTGTATTGTTTATCACTGTTGTCCCGTCCATGTGGACTACTCCGTCAAACATTAGACAGACCATCTTTATGTTTTCTTGGTTTTAACGACCGTCACCCTCGTGTGGACTATTCCACTGGAAAGTGTACGTGTTTTCCCTTGAACATTGGTTTTCACGTCTGCCGCATCCGCTGTGGACTATTCTGCGGGATGCTAGAAAGACCCTTGTTGTTGTTCGTGTGTGTTTCTTCTTGGGTTGGGACTATTCCCTCTCCTCAAGAGGCTCACTTTACTTCCCCCTTTTGACAGTAAGAGAACCCGGACATAGAGTTACATTACGTACTCATTAGGCATACTCACCTCGCTTTCTTGAAGTTATAAGCATAACACTCTCATGTACTGAACAAAAAGAGCTAAGGAAAATCTCTAAGATAATATAAACCAAGCCATCATATCGGATGGGACTCGTACACCAAACGATGTGAGCTCTAGTTGGGACTTCATACCGGGGAGATCTCCTTTGTTGGCAGGTCCAACACCATCAACAAGTCCATTAGTCATCTAGCATTCTACAAAAAGATGTAAAACTCATTAGTCATTTAACATCATACAAATAGTTGTGAAACTTGTTATGACATGGAGTTGTAGAAAAATGTGAAGAAGAAAATTATAGAGATTAAAGTCTATGAAGTCGTCAATAAAAAAAAGAAATATATATATATATATATATATAGATATATAGATATAGATATATGAATGAAACTATTAAGAACATAGTTTTTTGTATGCAAAGCATTTATTTTCAATGTGTTTCAAGTTGAATATGATTAATATGATTAACAAACTTTTAAAGAATAATGATATTTTTTAATGGATTTAAAAAAAAAATAAACAACTAATATCAACAACCCTAGTGCTGGAAAATTTTGATTTTGATCAAGATTTCATACTTTATTCCTTTGTTTGAGAAGAGACCATCACCACCATTTCTACTTATAAGTATATGATAGGATAGGAACTACCAAATTCATTCATGAGTAAAATAATACATGATTATGATTTTAAATATTTAGATTTGGAAAAGCAAGCTTATGCTTTGGAAAAAAACAATTGCTCACTTTAGAACTTATATCATCTCAGCCCATGTTATTTCTTCAATACCAAATCTCCCTATTGAGCATATGCTCAACCAATAGTTCAAAGAAGGAATATCGGAAACTTGATTAACAAGCTATAAGAATACAATATTATGTTTTTTTAAAACAAGTGAAGGTAAATAGATTGCGCAATCTAATTACAAGTATTGAAGTTGTAAATATTATTACTATAGATTATGAGGAAAATCTTATTATTGCAAGATGTGTCTAGTACAAATACATTGTCTTTTATTTAAAATCATGGGGCAATTCTCAGTTGTCGCAGCTCCAAAGGAGAGAAGCACATTTAAAATAAAAAGCAATAACAATGTTTTAATTTTTGGGATTTTATTCAAAATAAATTTCAATGGAATGCTATTAAGTTGTTTGAATCCTAGGAAATATCAACTAGTTCTTCATGAATTACATGAAGGAGTTTGTGGTGGAAACTTTTCTCCTTTGGTAAGTATTCATAAATTTATCTTAGCTAGTTTAATGGTCGATATTATTTAAATATGTTTATGTGATAATCATAAAATGTGTTCCTTGCTAGAAATTCTCAAGAAATATGAAATGAAGAAATATGCCTTTGAAACCCATCTCCCCGGAAAGCCCATTTTCACAATCATTATGGGAATTTTGAGATCTAAAATGGGCATCCTAAGGAAAATAATAAAATAATGATTAAAATAACAAAATAAGAGTTATGTAATTTTAAAGCACAAGAAAGAAAACTACAATTTTTAATTGCATTTTCGGCTTATCTCCTTATAGGTTTTGCTCAAGTGTCAAGCATGAGAACTTATTGGATAGAATGCAATTCCATATTCAAAGAGTATCCACTCTACATAATTTTGAGTAGATCCACACCAAAAAATATTGAATATACATGAAGAAATATGTTTTTTAAAGGAGGCATGTTTCTTTAATGTGTTTACAATATTTTTTTTTGCGCATATACTAAAAAACATGCAAAAATGTGTACTCGTTATATGTGGCATAACATCCAATGGGTTTCTACACTTGACATTTGGGTAAACCTATGAGGATTTAAGCCAAACATATAATAAAAAATAGTTTTATTCTTTTCCCTCACAAAATATTTCACCTTATAGATGACATTGTCATCTTGAATCTTATTGTTTTTTTTTTTTTTTTAATTTGATTTTATTTGTAGGTTCTTTGTTTTTAGGCCCAAATTTTACCTAAAAAAATCCCTTAATAAGGATTTAGATTCCATTGGACCAATAAATCCAAAGCCTAGTAAAGGATATTCATATATTTTGACACTTATAGACTATTTTACAAAATGGCCCAAAGCAATAGCATTGAAAACTGTAAATTTTGAATAGTCAATATATTTTTTGAAGGATAATAGCCCAATTCAGTATCCAATAAACATTCATGTTTTTATAATTTTATTAATGTTTGTATTAGTGTGTACCATATTGATGTAAATACATAAGCCCTAGTCCTATTTGACGTCCTTTCTTTTTCTTATTTATCCTAAGGGCTAGTCCTATCTTAAGCCCTTTCTTCTTATTATTATTTTTCATTTATGTAATAATTATTTTCGAAACAGGAGTGCCACCTCTATAAAAATTAATGGGGAGAGATTAACTCCGTCACATATTATCATTGTGATTTAATCAATCCCAACGATCAACAAAATACTTTGATCAATGAAACTATCACCAAATCTTTATCTTCTTCTTCCTCACATAATGTAAATAAATTATTATGAGTGGTCAATGACTCCTCCTAATTTCAATAATAAAAATGAGTACATGTTTGTGAGACTTGAATGCAATGTCAACCTTCACATCTAGTGGGATACTCTGATGGGAAAATATTAAACACTATGCAGTAAGCTAATGATTGGCTTATTGTCCTTTCATCTTGTCTATTGCATATTATATTATTCTCATCCAATGGAATTGCATGGAGCTTAATATTTTCCTTTCAAATGCCGCAAATAAAATCATATCTATTCCTATAAAATGAATTACAAGTGTGAAATATGAACACTTTGGATCAAATCTATATCGTCAAATAGATCTAACGAACCTGAGTAGGTGAAAGGTGAGTCAATTACTCAAATGGTTGTATAATGGTATCTTAATAGTAACATATTAAACACCCCTCACTAAGTCAATAATTAGATTACTAACTCCTTATATTGTCCCTTAAATATCACATTATTCTCATCCAATAAACAAGATGGACAAATAATAAATTAACAATTAAATTATTATTTATGCTTAATATTTTTCATTATCAATTTCAAGACTACTAGATAACATATACATCACAACATAAATGAACTTAAATTAGACATAGAATGTGATTTAAAAATTTCTTATTACTAATTTGATTTATTCAAATATTATAAAATTTCTCTCTCCATCATTAAACTTCTCATTTAAATTTTTTTAAAAGAACAACACTACAATGTTTGAATGCCCACCCTGCATAAAAAGAGACTTGATGAAGAGTTTGATATTGATATTGCAACCCTACATCAATAGGGGAACGCTTAACAACTTAACTAGCACAACCACATTAATAAATGTAGTTGATATACACTGTGAGAATCAACTTAATATATGCTATATTATAAACTTAATATGCTATATTAATATATTAATATATTAATATATCAAATCTAAGATTAATATAAAAAACTCTAAGATTATAAACTCTAATATATTATTATACATATCAAGGATTAATATTATAAACCCAAGGGAATAATATTAAACCAAAGGGATTAATATTATAAACTCAAGGAATTAATAAACCAATGGGATTAATATTATAAACCCAAAGCATCATTAAACCAAGGAATTAATAAAACCAAGGATTAATAGACCCAAGGAATTAATATTAAAAACCCAAGGGATTATTAATATTACAATCCTAAGAAATCGATAAACCCAACACATTAATATTAAAAACCCTTGGGATTAATATTAAAAACCAAAGAGATTATTAATATTGCAAATCCAAGCATTAATATTCATGGGGTTTAATATTATTCCCTTGGGTTTATTAATCTAATGGTTCATACTCCTAGGGTTTAATATTATTCCTCTCGGTTTATAATCCCTTCGGTTTTTAGCATTAATCCTTAAAACTCTAAGATTATAATCCCTAATATATTATTATACATATGAGGTATCAATATTATAAACCCTAAAATGAACATGGTTGACCATGTTTGGTTTTCATATTGAAACAACCCTTGTCACAATGCAACGTTGGACCATGGTTGACCATGGTTGACCATGGTTGACCATGATTGATTTTCATATCTAGAGAATCTTTGTCACAATGCGACGTTTGAACATGGTTGATTTTCATATTGAGACAATCTTTGTGACAATGTGACATTGGACCATAGTTGACCATGGTTGACCATGATTGACCACGATTGACCATGGTTGACCATGGTTGACCATGATTGTCCATGGTTGACCATGATTGATATTATAAATCCAAGCAAATAATAAACCCAAGGGATTTACTAAAAGCAAAGGGAATAATATTAAACCCTAGGAATATAAACCCTTAGATAAATAAACCCAAGGGAATAATATTAAACCCTAGGAATATGAACCCTTGGGATTAATATTAAAAACTCAAGAGATTATTATTATTACAAACCCAAGCGTTAATATTCTTGGTGTTTTATATTATTCCCTTAGGTTTATAATATCAATTCCTTGGGTTTATTAATCTAAGGGTTCATATTCCTAGGGTTTAACATTATTCTATTGGGTTTATAATCCCTTGATTTTTTAGTATTAATCCTAAAAACTCTAAGATTATAAACCTTAATATATTATTATACATATGAGTGATTAATATTATAAACCCAAAGGACTATAAGCCCTAGGATTAATATTATAATCCCAAGGAATTATAAATCCTAAAATAAACATGGGTGACCATGGTTGATTTTCATATTGAGACAATCCTTGTCATAATGCGATGTTGGACCATGGTTGACCATGGATGATTTTCATATCGATACAATCTTTGTCACAGTGTGACGTTGGAACATGGTTGAGCATGGTTGATTCTCATATTGAAATAATCTTTGTCACAATGTGACTTTGGATCATGGTTGACCATTATTGAGCATGGTTGACCATGATTGATTTTGATAAACCGTGGTTGACCATGGTTCACCATGAATGAGCATGGTTGACCATTATTGATCATGGTTGACCATGGTTGATAAATTAACCCAAGGGATTAATACTAAAAACCGAAGGGATTATAAAGCCAAGGGAATAATATAAATCAAAGGTATATAAACCCTAAGATAAATATTATAAAGCCTAAAATAAACATGGTAGACCATGGTTGACCATGGTCAATTTTCATATTGAGACAATTTTTGTCACAATGTGATGTTGGACCATGCTCGACCATGGTTGAACCCTTATATTAATAAACCCAAGGGACTGATATCATAAACACAAGGGAATAATAAGCCTAAGGGATTATGAAACCAAGGGAATAATATTAAACCCAATGGAATAATATTATAAACCCAAGGCATATAAATCCTAAGATAAACATTATAAACACGAAAATTAACATTGTTGACCATGGTTGAACATGATTGATTTTATAAAATATGGTTGACCATGGTTGGTCATCCTTGACCATGAGTTACCATGGTTGACTATGATTGACGATGGTTGATCATGATTTATATTACAAAACCAAGGGAATAATAAATAGAAGGGATAAATACTAAAAACCCAAGGGATTATAAACCGAAGGGAAAAATATTAAACCCAAGGGAATAATATAAACCATAAGCTAAATATTATAAACCCTTGAATAAACACATTTTACCATGGTTGACCATGGTTGATTTTCATATTGACACAATCTTTGTCATAATGCTACGTTGGACCATGCTTGACCATGGTTGACCATGATTGATGTTATAAACCAAGGTGAATAATAAACCCAAGGGATTAATATTAAACCCTAGGAATATGAACCCTTAGATTAATAAACCTAACGGATTGATATTATAAACCCATGGGAATAATAAACCTAAGGGATTGATATTATAAACCCATGGGAATAATAAACCCAAGGGAATAATACTAAAATCGCAAGGGATTATGAACCCAACAAAATAATATTAAACCCAAGAGATTAATATTATTAACCGTTATATAAACCCTAAGATAAATATTATAAACCTTAAAATAAACATGGTTTACCATGGTTGATTTTCATATTCAGACAATCATTGTCACAATGCAATGTTGGACCATGGTTGACCATGAATGGTTTTCATATCGAGACAATCTTGTTCACAATGCGACATTGGACCATGGTTGATCATGGTTTATTTTCATATTGAAACAATCTTTGTCACAATGCGACAATGCACCATGGTTGACCAGGATTGATTTTGATAAATCATGGTTGACCATGATTGATATTATAAACCAAGGGAATAATAAACCCAAGGGATTAAACGAAAAACCCAAGGGAATAATATAAACCAAAGCTATATAAACCCTGAGATAAATATTATAAACCCTTAAATAAACATGGTAGACCATGGTTGACCATGGTTTATTTTCATATTGAGACAATTTTTGTCACAATGTGACGTTGGACCATGCTCTCCCATGGTTGAACGCTTAGATTGATAAATCCAAGGGATTGATATTATAAACCCAAGGTATGAATACTAAAACCACAATGGATTATGAATGGAAGGGAATAACATTAAACCCAAGGGACTAATATTATAAACTCAAGGTATATAAACCCTAACATAAATATTATAAACACTAAAATAAACGTGGTTGACCATGGTTGACCATGATTGATATTATAAACCTAAGGGAAAAATATTAAACCTAAGGTAATAATATTAAACCCAAGGTAATAATATAAAACCTAAGATAAATATTATAAACCCTTGAATAAACATGGTTGACCAAGGTTGACCATGGTTGATTTTCATATTGAGACAATCTTTGTCACAATGTGACATTAGACCATGCTCAACCATGATTGAACCATTATATTAATAAACCCTTTGATTGCCACAATGCAACGTTGGACCATGGTTGACCATGATTGATTTTTAGATCAAGACAATCTTTGTCACAATGCGATGTTAGACCATGGTTGATTTTCATATTGAGACAATCTTTGTCATAATGTGACGTTGGAGCATGGTTGACCATGATTGACCATGATAGAATTTATAAAACATGGTTGACCATGATTGATATTATAAACCCAAGCGAGTAATAAACCCACGGGATTATAAACCCAAGGGAATAATATTAAACCATAGGAATATGAACCCTTAGATTAATAAACTCAGGGGATTGATATTATAAACCCAAGGGAATAATATTAAACCTTAGGAATATTAACCCTTAGATTAATAAACCCAAGGGATTAATACTAAAACCCCAATGGAATAATATTAAACCCAAGGCATTAATATTATAAACCCAAGGTATATAAAACCTAAGATAAATATTATAAGTTACCCTAAAATAAACATGGTTGATTTTCATATTAAGACAATCCTTGTCATAATGGAACATTGGACCATGGTTGACCATGGATGCTTTCATATCAAAACAATCTTTGTCACAAAGCGACGTTGGACCATGGTTGATTTTCATATCGACACAATCTTTGCCAAAATGCAACGTTGGACCATCGTTGACCATGATTGATTTTGATAAACCATGGTTGACATATTAATCTAAGGGTTTATAATATTAACCCTAGGGTTTATTAGTCACTTGAGTTTATTAGTCATTTGTGTTTATAATACCAATCCCTCGGCTTTATTATTCTAAGGGCTCATATTGCCGGGGTTTAGTATTAATCAAAGGGTTTATAATATTAATCTTTGGGTGTAATCCTTTGAGTTTTTAATATTAATCCCTTGGGTTTTCAATATTAATCCCTTGATTTTTTTAATAATTATCCCATGGGTTTAATATTGATCCTAGGGTTTAATGTTATTCCCTTGGGTTTATAATCCCTTAAGTTTTTAATATTAATTCCTTTGGTTTATAATATTAATCACAAGATTTATAAAATTAGTCTTAGGGTTTGATGTTTATTTTAGGGTTTATTACTAGTGCTCTAAGAATCCCTTAAGTTTGTTGCTAGCACTTGATTGTTGAGTATAAGAATTAGTTATGTTTTTTTTTTTAAGTTATAATATTAATGAAATAGTTTAATAAAAGAGAGATAAGTAATTTTTTCCATTTAAAGTTGTATATTTAATAAGATTAGTTAAATTAATTACTATGGTATTTTAAAATTTGAATTTCTTGATTTGGATTTTTCCTAGAATTATATTTATAAAATTTTAAAATCGAAAATAAAATTAATGTAACTCAAAAGAAAATAATAATAAAAAAGGTTGCATCTCTAGGTTATGTGGAGAGCTCTGAAACCCTAGCTCTCATGGCGAAACCCTAGCTCTCATGGTGAACCCTAAGTGCACCACAGGCGGTGCTTCCCCCATGGAGATCTTGACCCTGCCGCCTAACAGTTGACGTGATGTTCACTGCTGTCCTCTTGGCATCGGACCGACACCATTAACCCATTTCCCGCGGTTACTATAAGCATTGTTACAGTGAGCCCCTTGGTTCTCCTGACAAGAGCTCCCTTCGTTCTCTAGCAGTTCCGAGAACATGGAAGGGGCAGACAAAACAACGGACCCTCTGCATCACGAGGTCAACAGAAGCTCTTTTCGTGCCGTGTCAATCCCGGGACAATCCACAGCTCCTAGGCATCCACTGTCAACCTCCTTCCCTGCGCACGGTAGACCATCTTCCTCGGCGCCCCATCCTCCCCCTGTTCACCTTGACAATGTTCCTGGGCTGGACTGCCCACCCCTCTCCCCGGAGACCCTGAACCTATTGGGTTCCTACCTGCAAGCATCCCAACTTTCGATGCGACCCCATCTCAGATTCCCCATGCCTCCACTCCGCCTGGATTTGCACCCATCTCTAGTTCAATACCTGATCCTCTCCCTCCTAACCCTCATCTCCCTGCTGGTCCATCTAACCCTTCTCTGCCTAACCCTAACCCTTGCACCCCCATCCGCTCTGGTTGCTTCAGCTCCCCTATTCCTACCCCCAAATCCACCCCCTCCACCCCGCAGATAGTTAACCAAGGCATCCGTGGTCTGCTAAAAGACTACCCGACGGCCAGACGCTCTGATAAACAAAAAAAGGGTCGGTGTCTTAGGGCGGGAGACAGGGACATCAAGCTGGCCCTAGGTGAGGACCTCACCATGGGTGAAGTGGACAACACTGCTAAGAAGGTTCTGGTAGGGCGTGTTTGTGGGAGGAATTACACTGTAGAGAGGTTGCGCCTCTGGACGGAGGAAATATGGGGCTCCCTTCTCAAAGAATTACCCATTATTCATGTTCTGGCGAGGGGTTGGTTTGCTCTCCGTTTCCACTGGGAGGAATACACGGACTGGATCCTCTCGAGGTTCTGGCACATAGAATTGGCACCAGTTTTGTTGAAGTGTTGGGACCCTTTGTTCGATCTAGAGCGTGAACAGTTGGGGGTTGGTCCTATTTGGGTTTGGCTTCTGGGTCTTCCTCTACAATACTGGACTCCCACCATCTTTAAGCATATTGGAGACGCTTTGGGTACCTACCTGGACCATGACCAAACCTTCGAATCGACTGGGATCATGACCATGGCCTGTATACTGGTTCATTTGGACACTCATGCCGGGTTGGAGGAAAAGATAACATTGCTCTGACACCATTTCGCCTGCAGACAAACCCTAGACTACGAAGGCGTGCCCTTCCGGTGCAGACGCTGCCACAAAGTTGGACACCTATACAAAGATTGTCCCCTTCTCATGAATTCGTCTACTGCAGCTAAGGGATCGGTGCACAGGCTATCAGAAGAGCCAATGGTGGACGTGCTACCCCCAGATCCGGATGGTACAAAGGAAGAAGTTGAGAATAATTTTCAGAACTCTAGCGCATCCTAGAAGCGGCCTCTTTCTCCTCCGAAGACCAGATCCAGATCTGTGGTGGAAGCCACTCCTTCTTCGGGTATTGTCTCTTCTCCCAGCTCCTCTATCTTGCATTTCAATCATATATCTATCTCTGTGGTTTCGTCTGCTCCCCCCACTTGTGATTATACTGCCCCTATTTCATGCACTTTTGCTCCACCTCAGCCAGTTTTCGCTACTACCCCCCCGTCGATTACTGGACTGGACAATATCCCTTTGCCAACTGATTTCACCTCCCCAGGCCCTCATGCCTATAATCTTCACCCCCGTAGGCAAGCCACTCCAGATGCACTGGGCTTGGGCATATCTCTCGGATCCATAGACCATAAGCCCTCCCGAGGGCATCCCTCCAAATTAGCCAAAGCAATTAAAATTGCAGGGGATGATGTTGCCCAAGGACATCAAAATACCATCAATTGGGTGCTTAGAGTAGTAGACACCCCAGCCAAGGTCTCCAAATGAAATGGCTATCCTTTAACTGTCGGGGCTTGGCTAGCCCCCAGAAAAAACTGGCCCTCAAGAGACTTCTGTGCTGTGAACCATGTGACATAATCTTCCTTCAAGAAACCTTGGGAC
Organism: Pinus tabuliformis; assembly: GCA_031772625.1. Lineage (NCBI taxonomy): Eukaryota > Viridiplantae > Streptophyta > Pinopsida > Pinales > Pinaceae > Pinus > Pinus tabuliformis. The sequence goes on along the minus strand of CM062811.1, from coordinate 802,104,039 downwards.
CCTCTGAACAGATAGTTAAAATTCTTCTGGACATCATGCTCGGATGGTACTTTCAAGCTATGGATGCAGCTGGCCGTTCTGGGGGACTCGCCCTTGGAATCAATCCTCGGACCATCAAGGTGATCGCCTCTTGGGGTGGTCTTGGTTTCCTTGGCATGGACCTTTTCTCAGTTGCCATGGGCAAACAGATCCGTATAATTAACATTTATGCCCCCTATCAAAATAGGTTGCACTTCTGGAATCATCTCCTGGATAACCCGATGATCAATTCCTCAACTATTATGGGGGGTGACCTTAATTTCACCATTGGTCATGAAGAGTCCTAGGGCCATCACTCACAATTGGACTCCCTCTCGGATCAGTTGAGCTCTCTACTGGAACAACATGGTCTCATAGATGTTCCTATGAATAAGAAGATGCCTACCTGGCATAACAGAAGAATAGGGGAAGCTGCCCTAGGGAGAAGACTGGACCGCTTCCTCATCCACGAAGACCTACTACCGACTTTTACCATCTTTAGACAATGGGTGGGCTCTGGAGGAATATCTGACCACTTACCTATATATTTGGAGCTGGCAGGATCCACTGTCAAACCTCGAGCCCCCTACAAGTTTAACTCGACCTGGCTCAAAGACCCTAACTACCTTAAGATGGTCACTGACTACTGGAGGTCTCACCCCCTTACTTCTGGAGGGTGGAAGGCTGTGGGTTTCTACAATAACCTGCACCATCTCAAGCGACTCTCGATTGATTGGGCCAAACAGAAGAAAACTAGGGAGGACCTGGCTTTATCCGACCTTGAATCCCAGATTGCAAATCTAACGGATGAGCATGGCAAAGGTTACAACTCTATTGAAACCAAAGCCCAGCTTGTTGAGCTGGAAGCCCAGAGATCCAAGATCTTATTGGCCCGAGAGGAAACTTGGCGACTTAGAAGCAGGGCCATATGGATACAAGGGGGATGGCAACACTAATTTCTTCCACAAATTTGCTAATGGAAGGAGAGCCAGCAACACGATTTGGCAGCTACCCTCTGACCAAGGCTCGCCAGCAAACACTCATGCATCGTTGTCACATCTTGGCATCTCACACTTCAAATAGTTGTTCAAAGCCCCTCTGGGTGTTTCACTACCTGATATCATTCGGACTGTTGGGCTATTCCCCAGATTTGTGGAGCCGGACAATATGGAGGATCTCATAAAGCCAGTCTCCCTGGGGGAATTGGAGAGCACTTTGAAATGGTTTAAAAGAGATAGAAGCCCAGGACCGGATGGTTGGCCTGTGGAGTTCTACCTGACTTTCTTTGATATCCTAGGTCCTGACCTTCTTGCAGTAGTGGAAGAATGCCGGACTAGTGGTAGACTACATGATCCTATCAACTCCACCTTCATTGCCCTTATTCCCAAACTGGACTCTCCTCTTTCCTTCAATGACTTTCGCCCTATATCCCTCTGCAATTGCCTTTACAAAATCATTGCCAAGATTATAGCCAATCGAATCAAGCCTATCCTTTCGGAGCATATCTCCCCAGAACAGTTTGCCTTCCTTCAAAACCGGCAAATACATGAGGCCATTGGCTCGGCACAAGAGGTCATCCACTCCATCAAGTTGAAGAACCTAAAAGGAATGATGCTTAAAATCGACCTCTCAAAGGCTTTTGATAGGGTCAGTTGGCTATATCTCAGGATGTTACTCACCCACCTGGGCTTCCCACCTGATTTCATCAGATGGATCATGTGTTGTATCACATCGGTTTCTTTTGCTATATTGATCAATGGGTCGACCTCCCCTACCTTCCGGGCCGAGAGGGGCCTCAGACAAGGATGCCCCCTTTCCCCCCTACTCTTTCTCTTGGTTATGGAAGGCCTTAGCAGAAAGATTCTTGCGGAGAAGGTGGCTGGGAATCTCAAAGGTCTCAAGATTACAGATCAATGCTCTCTCACTCATCTTCTCTTTGTGGATGATATCCTCATCTTCTTGGATGGAGGCATTCAAGACCTAATTACCCTCACTGGATCCCTGAGGCTCTTTAGCTTGGCCACAGGGATGGAAATTAATCAGGCTAAATCCACCATATCCCTGTCCAGATGTACCATTCAGGAAACCAATCTGGCTATCCAAAGCTTCCCATTTCAAATTCAAGCTCTCAAAGATGGATTGAAGTACCTGGGCTTCAAAATTAAACCAGACGGATACAAAATAGCTGACTGGACTTGGTTAATCGCCAGAATTGAAAGAAGACTAAATATATGGAGTCACAGGTTACTTTCCAGAGTAGGAAGATTGGTCGTTATCAAATCTATTCTCCATGCCACACTTGTTTACTAGATGTCCCTATCATGGACCCCTCAAGGAATTATTCAAAGGATATAGAGAATTTGCTGCAACTTCTTATGGAAAGGAAACAAAGAGGGGAAACCATATGCTTGGGTCAAATGGAGTAGTATAGCCATCCCCAAAAAATGGGGAGGGTGGGGGCTAAAAAATTTAGCTACTTTTGCACAGGCCCTCACTGCAAAATTGGGGTGGCTACTCCTCAAACAAAGGAGCCTGTGGACTGAAGTGATCACCTTCAAATACATCTGGCCAATCCCTCTTTTAGATTGGATCAGATTACCTACCTGGAACAAAAAGAACATCTCGGTGATCTGGAGGGTTGTTCTAAATACTCTCCATACTATCAGAAAGGGTCTAACCTGGAGGATTGGCAACAGAGTGGAAGCCCATATTGGTTTAGACCCATGGATTGGTTGTGGGAACACACACATCCTCCCACAGCCCCTGATAGAAATACTGAATCAAAAAGACATATTCTCTATTGCTCATATTGGAGACCCCCTAAACACTAATGTATTTCAACAGGCCTAGCTATCAGGGATCACCTTAGATATCCTGGATAGATGGCACCGGGAGTGGGATATCTACATAAGAGCCCTAACAGAATCGCATGTCAGATTGAGGGAAGAGCCGGATGAACTGCTTTGGGGACTAGCACAGAATGGAAAATATTCCCCCAAAGAGGGTTACTTAATAATTCATGCCAGACACAAACCTGAAGTATGCAAGAACTGGTGGCGAGATATCTGGAAACTACTGGGCCCTCCCCGCACTCGCCTACTAATGTGGAACATAATTGAGGACAAAGTCCCGACTGGCACCAATCTCAGGAAACGGGCATACCCCGGACCTATGTGGTGTGTCCTCTGTAAACAGGAGGAGGAATCTACCAACCATATTTTCCTTGCCTGTCCAGAAACACAGATGGTCTGGGCACAAGTCCTTCAGATCCTAAAGATAGCACATTTTTGGGGTGGGGAGGATGTGAAAATGGCCTGGAATAATTGGTGGGATAATACAACTATCCTAAAAGTGAGGAACCTACCACTCATAGTCTCCTGGTACATTTGGATAAGCAGGAACAACAATATATTTCAAGGCAAGCAATTGAATAGGGTTCTGATTATCCCAAAGATATGTTCGAGCTTCCTTGAGATCCCGGAGGAACTACAAAATACCTGGACAAGGCACATCATCCCTGAAGTAATAGATAAAGAAATCCCCTGGGCATATTTCGATGGAGCTGCCCAAGACCTGGGGTGTGGGGGGGGGATCATCTTACACATATCTGCATCTCATTATTTCCATATCAGTCTAGGATTGGGAAATGGCACCAACAACTTTGCAGAGCTCATGACACTCTGTCACCTGCTATATTTTGCTAAATCCAAAAATTGTGGCCACTTACAGATTTTTGGGGACTCTAAGATAGTCATAAACTGGTTCAATTGCACAACTACATGCCATGTTATCTCACTCAGAACAATACTGGATGATGTATTATATTTAAAAGCACAATTTGATTTTGTTTCTTGCTCGCATATATACAGGGAACGCAATGCAGCCGCAGACAAGTTATTGAAAGAGGCAACGAAATGTCCTCGAGGAGAATGGTTGATCAAAGAACACATACAGGCACAGGTTTATCAGTACTACCACAGACCGTATATAGACCAAATTTTGTAAAGGGCAGATGAGCCCTGGTCACAACACTTTTTGTTAATATTGCACAGATATATGGGATTGTAAATATTTATAGTTTGAACTACTAGCAGCACACCTGAAAAGGTGCCTTTCTTTTGTAAAATTTTGGAACAGTTTTTATAACTTCTCTCTGCTGACCTCGGTCAACTTACTGCATATGCCATGGGCATTTACAATATGTAATTTTATGATATAATGGAAATTACAATTTTTCTTTTCCAAAAAAATAAAAAATAAATAATAATAATAATAATAATAAAATATATGCTTAACAATTATAAATAAATATAAATATATATGAAGTTCTAACAAATACTATAGTCGTGTTTTTTAAAATAAAATGATTTTTAATATTATATTTAAAAAATGATTTACAAATATTTATGGAAGAGATATATTACAAAGAGAAATTAGTTTAATTCTTTGGATTTATTGATGGTTTGGATTTATTGATGGTTATATTGATTGTTGAATATAAAAATTAGTTATATATATATATATATATATATATATATATATATATAAATATAAATATATATAAAATTAGAATATTACAGAAATAGTCCAATAAAAAAGAGATAAGTAATTTTACCAATTAAATTTGTATGTTAAATAAGATTAATTAAATTAATTAAGGCAATGTTTTTTAAATTGAATGGCTTTATTTAGTTTTTTTTTTCTAAAATTATATTTATAAAATTTTGAAATTGAAAAATAAAATTAATGTATTTTAAAGGAAAATAATAATAAATATATTTTTTAATAATTATAAATAAATACAAAATAGTTTTGTGTTTTTTAAATTAGAAGGAAATTTTTAATATTATATTTCAAAAACTATTAACAAATATGTATGTAAAAGATATATTACAAAGAGAAATCAGTTTTATAATTGTATATGAAGATATATATTTATTAATTCTTTAGGTTTATTAATGGTCACATTGACTATTGAATATGGGAATTAGTTATATTTTATTTATTTATTTATTTTAAATGGTAATATTAATGAAATAGTCCAATAAAAAATGGACAAGTAATTTTTCCAATTAAAGTATTATGTTTAATATAATTAATTAAATTAATTAAGGTATTATATTTTCAAATTAAATGACTTCATTTAGTTTTGTTTTCTAAAGTTATATTTATAAAATTTTGAAAAATAAAATTAATACATTTTAAAGGGAAATAATAATAAATATATATTTTAATAAATATAAAAATAGTTTTGTGTTTTTTAAATTAGAAGGATTTTTTTGAATATTATATTTCAAAAACGATTTACAAATATTTATGGAAGAGATATGTTACACGGAGAAATATATGAGATATGTTACAAACAGAAATCAATTTTATAATTGTGTATGGAGATATATGTTTTTTTGTATTTATAATACTTTAAAATTGAAAAATAAAACTAATATAATTTAAAGAAAAATAATAATAATAAATATATTTAGATAGTGAGAATAATTTCGCCAAAATCACATAGAGAGTCATTTGTCGAAATTATTCTCACTATCTAAATATGGATCACGGAAGTCTAAACTCTTTAATAAATATTTTTTAATAATTAGAAATAAATATAAAAAATTTAAATTGTAGTCAGGATTTTTTAATTATGATATTTAAAAAACAATTTACACATTTTTATGTAAGAGATATATTAGAGAGAGATGACGAATAAATGACAACAACAACGTACTATCCCATTCCCAACGATCTTAATTCTACAATGAAGAAAATATATCTCATCCATGACTTTAAATATATATTGAGAAAGCTTATTATAATGCTCAAATCAAAATATTCATTTATGAAGATTGCCTCCAAAACAATACCGCTTAAAATTCAAACTTGAACCACCAAACCAGCAAAGATGTGTTAGTACAGAGAGCGAAGGAAGACAGAAGATAATCCCTTAATGGCTTTCAAGCCTTTACAACGATGATGACCGAACGTGTCTTCACAAAGTAGCAACAATTCTTAAATCTCATATCCGCGATTACATCTCAGAGCGGGTAGTAATCAACAAATTGTATGAACTCAAAGCAAATAATACCGATATGAGGGTCATAATTATTGGCAAAGAAATGGAAAAATTCAGAGTATTACCTCTGCACATGGAGAAGGGAACCTGCCAAGGCGAAGTCCTAGACTATAGAAAACGAGGAAAGCTCACCATTGGGAGAATCGTGAAATCCAACATTTTTTCTATCCGGGAAGACACCATTTCACAAAGGCATTTGTCCATCGAATTTAAGGACAAAAAATGGGCACTCATAGACCTTTGTTCCTCAAATGGCACCATCTTGAATGATGCCTCGTTGTCCCTAGACAAACCCTGACCTCTAAAGAACGACGATGGTATAAAAAATATAGAGGAAACCCTCATGACAGTCAAGATCGAACTAGAGGACTCCTTGGAAAAGAGAACCCTAATATCCCAGGCTGACTGAAGAAGAGGAGAAGCAATTGTTGCCAAAAAACAAAAAACTGCGATTCAAAACCCTATGTCGCCTTAATATGTGGTTGTATATTTTCATGTAGATTCAACAACTTATGTGATATGCTAAAACACAAGACAAGAATCTACTCTACTTTTCAGTGGAAACCAATAATTGATCGATGAAAACAATAAGCAAAAAGAGGAAGAATATCAATCGCACATAACACAATATTTCTGTAGGGAAAGGAACTACTAAAAGCCCTGACTATCTATATTGCATTAACCAAAATATATGAGAAGAAAATACAATACTTGTTCATCCTAAACAATTCCCTGCACTAGTACAATCTAACTCTCTGCCTCACAAGCCAGCTCAAACCAACACTTAGCCAATTTTGTTACCTGCCATGCCCCTACTTCCTTGGGTAATTCCTAGAGGAATCAACCCATATTTAATTGGAAAATCCACTCTCCATAACTGTGCAATCCAAACATATGTCCTCAACTAATTGCATGCACCATTTGTACAACTTGGAAAATTATACAACTGATAGTACATTGTCCCAGAACTCTAATCTCAACTATGTCTTCCTCTAAACTGACATGCATGAGTTATTTGTGAGTGAATCTTCAATTAACTGGTGTGGTATTGGTGACGCATTGGTGCACTACTCCACTGTTAGACCTCTACTAGTCCCTCCAACAGTGAGAACTAGTTTAACTGACTATAACTCAATTAGACTGAGTTATCTAATTACAACTCCAAAGAACTCAACCTGGGCCCTTAAAATTTAGGGATCACTATACATGACTCTAGATAGACTTCCAACTCATATTGCCTAAGTCAATTAAGTAAGTTTAAATTAATTAACTATTACAGGTTGCTATGAGAATAGAATTTTGATTTAATGCACAATTTAATTCAAGGACAAATTAAATTGGAATTTCATGTTGCTATTTTTAACACTGACTCTCAACAAGAAAGGGATTATTAACTACCCCGATCCTGTCTCTATGAAACTCAAATTTGCATTTTGACAATGCCTTTGTCAAAATATTTGCATCATATTCCTTTGTGGGAATTTAATCCAACAACATAATCCTCCTCTACACACACTCTCGAAGATGATGATACTGGATATCAATATGCTTGGACCGATCATGAAAAACTGGATTTTCAGAAAGCTTGATACAACTCTGATTGTCACAGTAAATCATAGTTGGATCCATCTACTGACCAAACAAACCAACCAGAATCTTCCTCATCCAGATAGTCTCACAAGTTACTTGACTAGCAACCATGTACTATGCCTTTGCTGAACTGAGTGCAACTGATCTATGTTTCCTATTGTATCAAGAAACAACTACTGACCCAATACTAAAGATCCTTCCTGGTGTTCTTTTCCAGTCGGATGGAATTCCTGCCCAATCTACATCGGTGAAGCCTTGAAGCTTCACTCCCTCTATTCGTCTGTACCACAATCCATATTGAGTAGTGCCCTTGAGGTATTCAACACATGCTTGGTTGCCTTCTAATACAATTTGGTCGGCTTAACCATCACTTGAATACGTTGGTTAACTGCATAGCACATGTTTGCTCATGTGTTCACCAAATACATGAGTGAACCCATAAGCTACCTGTAAATAGTAGCTTCCACTACTTCATCAGAAGTAGAATCCTCCTTCCTCCAGTTACCTGCTAGAGGAGTCTCCATGGGTTTACTACTCTCCATGTGGAACTTTTTCAGTATCTCGTTGGCATAATTTCCCTGAGAGACAAAAGGTTCCTCATCACCTTGCCATACTTCCATGCCCAAAAAGTAATGCATGAGCCCCAAGTCCTTCATTTCAAACTCTCTTGCAATATCCTCTTTGCAAGACTTGATCAACTTATCATCACTTTTCAGAATCAAATCGTCGACATATAAAAAAATAATCAACAATTTACCTTCAACCACAATATGGTAAAGGTTCGCATCCACTTCACTTTTGGTGAAGCCCAACCCGGTGAAGTAGTTATCGATCCTGGTGTACTAAGCACAGGGTGCTTGCTTCAACCCATACAATGCTCGCTTGAGTACACACATGCAACTCTCGGTTGAAGGTCTCAAAACCTTCAGGCTGCTCAATATACACCTCTTCCTCAATCATGCCATTAAGGAAGGTTGTCTTTACATCCATCTAATGTATCTTCCATCCCATTTGCACTGACAGTGCCAAAATGGATCTGATTGATGAGTACCTTGCAATAAGAGCAAAGGTCTCATCGTAATAAATCCCCTCTACCTCTGAAAATCCTCAGGACACAAACATGGCCTTATGTTTCTCCACACTACCATCCGCTGCTTTCTTTACCTTGTAAAGCCATAAGGAACTCACCACTGACTTGTCCACCAGTCTTGGGACCACATCTAAAACAATGTTCCTCAAAATGAAGTCATACTTAACCATGGCATCAACCCAAACTGGTTGTTGCATTATGTCCTCAAACGAAGATGACTCTGTCTCAACACATCCGCTCATAAGAGCCATGTATCCAGTGTACCTCTCTAGTGACCTCCTCTGCTTGTGTTATGATGTGGGTGCTCCCACATTCTCTCTTGCATCATGCAATAACCTTTCAGCCTCTCTGGTGTGATTTCTCCTATCTCTGGAAGACTCTGCATGAGTGGGTGTCTCCACTCCCTGATCCTATGCATGTGGATGCTCCACATCATTCTGAGCAAGGAAAATTTTAAGAACCACCCTAAATTTATATGTATAATAAATGGGCTAATCCCCATGAATCATAGGAAAAATGGGAGGCGATTTTATCAATAATATATGTATATATAATTTTTTTGGCGAATCTCTCACCAAATTATATTATCTTGTACAGTGATGGAGAATCTTTCACTGAATTATAAAATCTTGTAAGATCTTGGCAAATCTTTTACTGAATAATAAAACATTGTGAAGTCTTGGAAAATGTTTTGTTAAAGTATGAAACCATATATGATAATAAGAAAACATATTCATTAAACTGTAATATACTAACATACATGTTTGGAAAAAAGAAACATAATTTTCTCTTCCTACAAACAATGTTCCAAGTTTCAGTGGCCGTGTTTGTCAAGGTTCTTACAATACAGTCTTTCATATCCTTCTATTAGTTTTGATAATATTCCACAACAAAGTTTTTGTAGGTGTTGATATTGACAATGAGTTCTGTCAAGGTAGGAGAGATTAATCTTTTCTCTACAACTTTTGTCAAGCTACCACTTTTTTCAAGTTATCAAATTTCTTTCTTATTCCGTAGACTCCAACTGCGAGATAAAAAAAACACATCAAGTTTCTTTACCCCAACATGCCAACAAGTAGCAACCCCCAACTATATTATATAAGAGAGTATTAGGTATCCCAAAGGCTTGAAGGGGATCTAATCAAAAGAAGTGACCATTGTGAGAATCCTTCCAATCAATATATGAATATATAAATGTAGATTTATTATTATTTTAATTGGAAATCTTCAATTAAATAATAAAATTTAATTACGTCTCTCCCAATCTAAATTGCTTATTAGCATAATTCACTACCCTCATAGGTCTCGCATTTTTTAACAGCGTTGTAACATGTAGATTAATTTCCTTTTTGGTGAACAATCTCCACATTTTAGGAAAATATGGTGCAATGGCTCCAACCCCTACAGATCATTAGGACAAACTAAGAATAGCACAGAAGATGAAAGGTTGTACAAACCAGCTTATTTTTCAAACAACTAATCCAACATCAGTACCTAAACTTTTTCATGAAGATATCATATTGAGAATATTTGAAAAATGGTGAGAAATCTTCTGCGAGGGTGATGCGGAAAGAGTGATAAGGTTTCATTGTTTTGAATTTTTTTTGTTAAATAAAAAAAAGTTAAAAATCAATATTAATGGAGATATTGGTATTTTTTACTAAATTTTGTGAAGTGACTAAATGTAGCTTTAACCATTCACCTTAAGATGTTTTTACAATATAATTTCCTAAGTCTATTTAATATCTTCAATATCATAAAAACCAACCTATATCCATCTTAACTCCGCATCTACCACTCTTAGGGGGATGAAATCTATTTATCCCTCTGAGCACTTGGTAGATCCAGAATTAAGATGGATCTAAGATGATAGAATTTCCCCTTTAAATAGTCTATGCTCACATGAATACCATGGTATTACCATGGGTTATCATAAACCTGGAGCTTAAAAATTACTATTAGTAATTTATAAAAATTAATAAAATTAATAATTGATTTTTATTTTATTTTTTATTTTAACCAAGTTAAAATGTTTAACATACATTAAATTACAACATCCATTTTTACTCTTGATCCACCAAGCCCCGAGAAGGATCAAATATTTTTTCACTCTATGCTAGTTTGCATATCACGATATTTGATCTCTCTCAGGGCTTAGTAGATCTAGGGTAAAGATGGATCTATGCTTGTTTAATTCCCCCATTTAAATAGGTTACATTCCACGTGAATACCATGGGTCAATACCATGTGCCATTTTTATTTTTATTAATACTAATATTAGGGTTAATAATGTTTTTTGCATGGTATTAATAATAATCTAGCCCGTGGTATTTGGCCCATAGTATTTTGCCCATAGGTTTCACCTAAATATAACGCATTTTTTGAGTGTTCGTAAATATAAGGTGACTTATGGAGTAAATATAAAAAAATATTTTATTTGTTTACCATACCTCTCGTTTATTTATATTTTTATTAATTTACCATACCTCTTTTACAAATATGGTATTTGGCCCATAGGATTCACTTAAATAAAACCTCTTTTTTGAGCCTTCATAAATAGAAAGAGGGTTATGGACTAAATATAAAAAGAGGTTTTATTTATTTACCATACGTCTAGTTTATTTATATTTTTATTTATTTACCATACCTTTTGAGCAAGTATAAAAAGAGGTTTTATTTATTTACCATACCTCCACTTTACTTATATTTTTATTTGTTTACACCCTTGCATGTATATAAGGTGACTTATGGAGTAAATATAAAAAATGTTTTATTTATTTACCATACCTCTCATTTATTTATATTTTTATTAATTTACCATACCTATTTTATAAATATGGTATTTGGCCCATAGGATCCACTTAAATAAAACCTATTCTTGAAAATTAGGGCGAATGGAAGGTTGTAACTCCTAATTTCAAGGGCTAAATTTACCTTTTTTACCCTCTCCCTTAAAATAAGGTGGGCTATTTGAGGCGATTTGTAAAAATGTACTATGATACAAAATATTCGCCCACTAAAAATTTAAAACCTTTTAATTTTGCCAAAGGGCGAACATTCGCCCCTAAAATTTTCCATGAATCTGAGGTTCCTCGTTATGAGCTAAAAGATCCTCAATCGCATGTAGCTGAAGCTCCCTCTCAAGGGAACATCTCATGGCCTTCTCTTCATTGAATTCTACATCCTTGTGAACCACTGTCATCCCGTTAGTTGGCAGGTACACTCGATAGTTATGAGGTGTATCAGTGTACCCCACAAATATCCCCAACTCTATTGTTGGCTCAAGCTTCTTCCGTGCATATTTTGTCACATGGTAGTAGACCGATGAACCAAAAATCCTGAAGTGACCCACGTATGGTCTCTTCCTTGAAAAATCCTCTTCTAGTGTACTCATCCCAAGAATTCGATGAGGGCTTCTGTTCTACAAATAAACAGTTGTGTTGCATGCCTCGACACACAAGTGTAGTGGTAGGCCCTGATCATGCAACATCGCCTGTGCTGCCCCTACTATGCTTCTATTCTTCCTTTCAGTCACCCCATTCTACCGTGGGTTATAAGGTGATGCTAACTCTCGTTGAATGCCTTCTGTCGCACATAAGTTTTTAAACTCATTCGACACATACTCTCCACCATTATCATAATGAATTTGATCATAGATGATTTCAAAATTATTATGACAAGAGAATTTGCTATGATATACCTTAGGTTTATGAAGTGCTTTTTGGGAATTAAATTTAAGCAATCTACACCAGGGATTTTCATGTGTTAAGAAAAGTATGTTGTTGATGTTTTAAAGAGGGTTAGAATGGACAAATACAAGCCACCAAAGACACCTACTGCAACAGGAACAAAATTAAGTAGAATGATCGGCCAATAGTGGATTCAACATTGTACAAGAGGCTTGTAGGTAGCCTCATCTACCTTACTACAACTATACTTGATGTTATATATGCATTTGGTTACATTTCTAGATTTTTGGAGTCTCCCAAGGAATCTCATTAGAAAGTTGGAAAAAGGATTTTGAGATATATTGCAGGTACAACTAATTATGGATAGTGGTACACAGGTTCTAAAGGCAAGAAACTTACAGGATATACAAACAATGATTTTTCTGCTAGTATTGATGATTGAAAAGCCACTTAATGATCATCTTGTCCTTTGGGCACAAGTTTGTTCTCATGGGCATCTAAGAAATAGTCAAATGTCTTAATATCTTTCACAAATGCAGAATATGTAGCCACTACTACAACAACATGTCATACAATATGGCTAAGAAAATTTTTAAAATACCTTGCACATGTTGAGAAGGTGACAACTACTATGTTTTGTGACAACAATTCAACGATTCCATTGTAAAAAAAACCAAGTGTTTCACAAGAAAAACAAACACATTGATATTTTCTATCACTTCATTTGCGAGCGTGTCAACAATGGTGACATATCATTTAACAATTTGGTAGATCTAGAGATCACCTAGTAGGTATCTTCACAAAACCATTTGGAAGACTTGATTTTTGAGTTTAAGAAACAACACTTAGACATTATTAGTGTTGACAATGTAACAATTCAGATTAAGGAATAGCGTTAATAATAGTCTCTCTAGTTTTAACTTAATCTTAAGTGTTTTCAACCTAACTAAGACTTAGACCAAAATGCATTAATGGTCGCAATTAAGGAAAAATGTTAACTAAACTCACTATGATTTAATTCCAAACAATTTATATACCATTTAAATTTAAAAAGTGTCAATTATACATGTGTGAACTAAGATTGACATTCCAAACCTTTTGCATACAATTTAAATTTAAAATATATCAATTATGTATAGGTAAACTAAAATTGACATGTATATTCTTAACAATTTTGAATCTAATTGAATCACTACAATTTACTAAGCACTCATTCATATCGAGATGTGTTTTCTTATTCCCTCTCTGCCTCTCTAAATATTTTCAAACTGAACCAACGTAAAAAAAAAATTTCAACTGCAGGTTCAATCGCTAAAACAATAGCTTTATTGAAAACAACTTACCAAACAAAAACAAATGCTTGGCTAAGACTGTTATTTGACATAAATTCTTAACCAGTAAACGTTCATGCCCTGGCGTGCAACATCCAAGTAAATGAACAAGATTACAGTCACGCCGCTGAGGAGCCTAGCTTCTCTAAGAAACTTCGTTGCGGCACGAGTAGTCTGATGCCTTCCATTCAATTTCTTAACAACAATGTCCCTCCCCTTCGCCAATCTTCCCTAGTCGTTTAAATCATTGGAATCCGTCTATAAATAACCCATATAATTAAACAGACTTATGAAATCCACATTTAATATTTTAAGGAATCCTCCTTTGCCAAGTATGTTGTTTTTGTCAAAGTCCCCAGTCGAATTTTTCAAAACCTTTTATCAAAAACCTTAAAGCTTTCCTTTGCAGTTAGGTGGAGTGTAGCTCTTCCATTGTCTACTTCATCGACAAAACAGTACCAAAAACGCAACCAGTGCTGCTCCACCCATGCTTGCTCACAATATGGCCACTAGTTTTGATGATGAATTCCCTGGATCTGAAACAAAAACAAAACAATCAACATACATATCATATGTGAATTAAACAACAAATAGTTGCAACAGATGTAGAATACTCCTACGCAAAGTTTGGCTATATAACAAGTAATTTGGGTAGCGCATAAAATTGCCTGCCTTGGGCCCCGTCCTTCATTCATGGGAGTACACATGAGTAAAAGGTTCCCTTTATCATTCAAGCATGTTTGGCAGCTACTATTGGAAATAAAATGCCAACACTAAAAGAATCCATCAATGGAGCCGACAGCATAACCGTTATTTGTGTCAGGCCAGGCAGTAACTCCATAGGGCAGAAATAAATTGACTGTCTTATTCCATCAGGTAGGTCCTCATTATATACATGAGGGAGAGACTGTTATGTTCGTCTCCCAATGACTGTTCATATTTCCTATTTATCTCTTTACAATAATTCACCCAATCACAAGGATTAGGTGTCAACATTCCCCCCCCCCCCTTAATCTGAAGGGATGTTGGTGAGTCCAAGCATCATTTTGAATCATTCAAGCTTTTCCCTTCCAAGCACTTTGGTGAAGATGTCTGCAATTTGCTCATTTGTAGAACAATGACGGAGATGGATTGTTTTGGCCTCAACATGATGTCGAATCAGATGATATTTAGTATTGATGTGCTTCGTTCGATCATGAAACTTTGGGTTCTTGGCCAACTTTATTGCAGAGGTATTGTCAATCATGAGTGGAGTTGATTGTACTTGTTTTACCTGCAAATCTTCAAGAATTTTCCTGAGCCACACAATTTCTTTTGTTGCTTCAACTGCTGCCACGTATTCTGCTTCTATTGTGGAATCTGCTGGAACTGATTATTTGCGTGATCTCCAGGAGACAGCTCCTGATCCAAGACTCATAGCATATCCTGAAGTAGATACCCCAGTTTCTTTGTCTCCATCGAAGTCTGAATCAAAGTATCCAATCAAGCTGAAGTCGTCCACCTGTGTATACTTGATTCCAAAGTCTCGAGTTCCCTTCAAGTACCTTAGAACTTTTTTTGCAGCAGACCAATGTCCCTCACAAGGTTTTTGCATAAACCTGGAGAGGATTCCAACAGCAAATGAAATGTCTGGTCTGGTAGTGGTTAGGTAGTTGAGACTTCCTACAAGCTGTCTATACTTTGTTGCATCCTCAAATTCTTTTCCTTCAATAGATGTGAGCTTTAAGTTTTGTTCCATTGGAGTAGTAAGGGGATTGCACTCTGTCATGCCAAACCTGTTCAACAGATCTCCAATGTATTTCTTTTGAGAAAGAAATATGGACTTTGGATGTTGGGTTACTTCAATGCCATGATAGTAATGAACATAGCCCAAATCAGTCATTTCAAAACTTTTCCCCAATTCCTTCTTTATGGATGCAATGTAGCTTTCATTGTTCCCTGTCATCAAAAGATCATCTACATATACCACAATATATACAACTATTTTGCCAACTTTCTTGATAAATAAAGTTGCATCATCAAGATCAAAATGTTTGAAATTGAGTTTCAGAAGATGCTCAGTTAGTTTTTCATACCAGGCTCGTGGTGCTTGTTTGAGGCTATACAAGGACTTCACAAGTTTGCATACTTTATGTTCATGTCCTTTCACAACAAATCCTTCAGGTTGGGACATAAAAACATTCTCCTTTAGATCTCCATTCAAGAAAGTAGTTTTTACATCCATTTGATGGACTTTCCAACCGTTCTGAGCTGTTAGTGCAAAGAGTGTCCGGATGGTAGCCCATTTTGCTGTGGGGGAAAAAGTCTCCTCATAATCGACCCCTTCCTTCTGTGCAAAACCTTTTGCCACAAGCCTAGCTTTGTGCTTGTCAAGTGAGCCATCAGCTTTATACTTGTTCTTGTAGACCCACTTGTAGCCAATTGGTTTGGTTCCTAATGGAGGATCAACCAGCTTCCAAGTGTCGTTCTTTATGAGGGCATCATACTCCTTTTGCATCGCTTCTTTCCATTCATCATGAGAAGTAGCTTCTTTGAAGGAAGTTGGTTCAAAATCTGTAGACAAGTTCAATTCACAATCATAAGAAACATCCATATCAACAGGTGAATTAGAGTCATCTACATCACCTCCATTTTGTCGGTTTGAATTTTTGGTTCCTGTCTTTCCAACTTCATCAGGATGAACACTTTCAAGTGTCTTTGTCACCCACTTTGGGGGACCTTTTTTAGATGGACCAAGCTGCTCCATTGATTGAGTTGGGACTGAATCAAGATTGAGTCTCCCAATTCTATCAATCACATCACTTAAAGCATCATCCGTTGTTGGAGTTTCATGCGGGGGAGAGTGTTCTTCAGAAGAAGATTCCACATGTTGATCTAGTATAGGAATCCCCCCTTCAAGATGTGGAATCTGATTATCAAATTCTTGAAATGATTTTGCTTTTACGAATCTATCCAAGCGATCAAGTTGCCGCTCAACAACATTGTCAGTTTTGGATGATTCAAGGAAAATTACATCTCTAGATACAACAAACTTCTTATTTACTTCATCATAGAGGCAGTATGCTTTGGAGGTGTTTGAATACCCCAGGAAGATACACTTACGACTTCTAGCACCAAGTTTGTTTCTATGTACCTTTGGTATCAAGGCATAGCAGGTGGAACCAAAAACCCTGAGATGTTTTACCGAAGGAACATGTCCATATCACATTTCATAAGGAGTCTTGTTTCTTATAGCATTAGATGGACATCTATTCTTTATATATGCAGCACATAGAACAACATCAGCCTAAAACATTATCTTTACATTTTTGAAGAAAAGCATGGATCGTACCATATTTAAGATTGTCCTATTCATTCTTTCAGCTACACCATTCTGTTGGGGATTATAAGGCACAGTTGTTTGATGTTTGATCCCATGTTGGCGGAGATAGTTTGTTTTGACTCAAGATAATTGGAGTAAGTAGGATAAAGTGCTTTGAGAAAAGCGATAAGAGGAATATCCAATTCAACCTTAGTGGATTTGATATCATGCATTATAGATTTTACTTCAGATGCAAGAGAAAGAGGATCATTATTTTGCAGTTCAAGAGTGAAGAGTTTAATCATGAGTTGGACAACTTCAAGTGCAGAATGTGAGTCATAGAGTTCTTTCAACTTTTGTAAGGCTTCAAAGGCAGTTGAATATGACAAAATATGGCAACTCACCTCTTCATTTGCAGATGCTGTGATTAATGCATAAGCTTTGTTGTTCTTGTTTTCCCAAATGACGAGCTCTTTGTCTGAGGTAGGCTGTACTGGGTCATTGTCTCCTTCTCCGACACACACTCCTTTCCACAACTCATTGAAAATGAGGGTGTGTTTTATCATCCGGGACCATTCAAGATAGTTCTCCTTGCCAGTGAGAACTATTCCCACCATGGATATGATCGAATGCATTCTGTAAAAAAAACTTTTGCTGATAGAAAAATACTTCTGCCAATATATAGTAAAATTGTACTCAAAAGGGCATTCTCAAAAGATTTCAAATCTCTTCCTCATATACCAATATGTACGTCAATACCTCACGCTACAACTTTATGCAACATATTTTCTCCAAACGTATTTTCTTCAAATGCCTCCAATGTTTGATATAAAAGCATCCAACATTACATTCAAATATTACATATTACATATCACTTCAACGTTTTAAATGCTCCAATGGTAATGTAATATACGCCCATTACATTCAAATATTACATATTACATATCACTTCAACGTTTTAAATGGTAATGTAATATACGCCCATTACATTCAAATATTACATATTACATATCACTTCAACATTTTTAATGCTCCAATGGTAATGTAATATACGCGAAGCACACGTTACCATACAATGAAGCATGCAGGCGTGATGATTTCCCACGGGAGAGGAGCAGCGGTGCATGGTCTCTTAAGATCGTGCAGTGGCAGGGCTTCTTCCGTCGAGAGCTCGGCCTCTTTGGATGCGCCTTGTCTCGTTTAGCCACACAAAATTCAGTGAACAGCGATGGCATTCCTTCAAACGATCCCAGGTGCGATCATGAGCTTCTGGCTCTTTCAAGACAGGAAAGCTACACTTTGCAGTGATGGCGGTGGGCATTTTGTGACATAGAAACCAATGCAATGCATATTCAATGCAACATCAACAACTGTCGGCGGTATACTCCACATTCACAGCTTCAAAACAACGTATATATGTGACAGCGTTTCTGGAGCCAACGTATACGCTTTCAAAACAGCGTGACAGTGTTTCAAAACAGCCATAGTACAGAGCGGCCAGAAACTCCTCCCATTCTCGCTGAAATCAAAACCTAAGACTGAGATCCCAAATTCCTCTCGCGAAGTAAAACCTCAGGGAATCCAACGGACAACAGGGCAGCCTGGCAAGGCACGCGGAAGTGAAGGAAAGCGCTAACACTATGAAACGTTTATGGATTCTATGTCAGGACAGCCAGAGAACGTTTGCATCGTTCAGGTGAATGTCAGGCGCAGGTCTGTATAAACAGAATATGGTAGACAGAGAGCAGGCATACAGGCACTCAATCACTGAATTATATGGAGAGCAGTGGAGCAGACCAGGAGTTACAAAGACATAAAGGCTAAAAAAAGGAGCTGGCTCTGATACCATGTCAGGCTAGGCAATAAATCCATAGGGCAGAAATAAATTGACTGTCTTATTCCATCAGGTAGGTCCTCATTATATACATGAGGGAGAGACTATTCAGTTTGTCTCCCGATGACCATTCATATTTCCTATTTATCTATTCACAATAATTCACCCAATCACAAGGATTAGGTATCAACAATTTGGATGAGAAGAGTTTTTATTTTACCCAAATAATCGATGAAAATACGGGCACAAGGGTAATCCTCAAGTTCATGTGCCATTATATCCTCCAACGCCATGCTCAGATGTGAGAAAATACAAGATCTAGTAAACCTGGTACCCTACTGGCAACCGATGCCAATGGAGGACGAACCTCCACCTATCCTAAAAACCCAACAAAAGGAAAACCACATGCAGTCAACCGACCAGTAAATGCCAAATGTCGAGGATTAAACGATGCATAAAAACATTTTTTTTTTTAAATAACCTCGTTCGATGAGATTAACTACCTGTAACAACGAAAAACTCGCGCGCCGCCATGGTTAGGGTTTCAAGCCGGTGAACTTAAGTCGATGGAAGATTCCCCGAATATTCGGGAATCCAATGGACATGGGCGCGGTCAATTGACCGCGTCCATGTCCTCCGGATTCCCAAATATTCAAGGAATCTACAATCGACTTAAAGATGCCCGTTTCAAGCTCCTCCTGTATCCCAATCATATAATTTGATTGCGTTAATATTAATTATATTAATCTAAACATTAATTGTAAAAATATTTGCTTATATAATTTGATTGTGTGAATGATATATCAAGTGTAGATTAGAATTGTGTGCAATTTACTTTCATCAAATTATATATTTTAGTTTCATAGAAAAGGTTGAGACTATATCCATTTGATATGTATACTCAATTGAGTTTCATTGTACCCAGATTAAATAAGTCTCACATAATCGTGAAAACAAAAATTAAGTTTTTAAATTAAAAGTAATATTAATTTAAATTAAATAATTAAATTTTCAAAAGTAAGTTATCGTATCTTTTTCATGGATATCGTGTTTTAAAAAATAAATTGGAATATTTAAGATATCTTAATATTTTGTGAAAAGAAAATCTATTGAGGTTTATAAAAATGGTTGAATTAATGTGGATAATAACAAATGGATGAAGATAAACATAATAAGTGTAATATGCAGGGTTGCTTAATACCTACTTCTTATATAAAAAGTAATTGATAATTACTTTATATTAATTTAAATGTTTAGAGTTAAAAACCTCTAAAACCATGTATATATAAAATATGCTACATAATATTCCTAAATTCCAATTTAAAATAACCTTACCTATAATATTATATTTATATTTCTTAAAATTAAATTATTATTATTATTATTATTATGTAAAAAAAGTACTAAAAATTATAAATATATAAATTTTGAAATGCAAAAACAATAATTTTTTTTTGTATAAAAACATAAAAAATTAATTAATTAAAAATTGTCTAAATAAATACATTATATTTAAAAGGAAATATAAATTGTTTATACAAATAAATTAATTTAAATGAATATTGTAACCAAAAATATGTGTTGTTATTTATTTTATATTAAATTTATTATCCAATTATTAATTAAAAAATTAAATCTGTCAAATTAAAATAATATAATATAATATATAAATCACTATATTTATTGTCTTGAATATATATATATATATATATATATATATATATTTAACATAGTCGATTGCTATTTATATTCCAAAAAAACTTTGGAGACTGAGCTCCTGAGATACAAGATTTTAAGGCCCATAGGCAAAGCTAAGAGATGGTTAGGAAGACATTTTTCTCCTATGCTTTTGTCATTTCTGACTTGTGGAAAACAAGAACAAGTGAAAATTCTTACAAACTGAGACAATAGTAAGCAGAATCTGCAATACATCTTAATCTATCCTAATATGGCTGATCTGACGTGCTGTTGATTCTTCTGGCTTACTGTTGGGTTCAACATTCTTGAAACTTGACGAACTGGTGCTGGGCGCACTTAGTTTCTCCATCATGTATTTTAGGATGTCAATTGATTCCTAAGCATGGTTGCATCTGTTGGACAGTTCATTAAACTGTTCCTGGAGCGAGGAGACTCTGTGAAGGAAAAGGTTGAGGTCTACTTCGTACTTTTCACTAGTAATTCTGGCATGGGAATCAATTTTTGAGTCCAAGGTTTTTTGATGCGCGCGTATTTGCTCCAGCTCCGCCTAAAGGTCTGCATAGTGCAGATAGTCTTCGTTCCTTGCCATTCCTTGGTTGCTGAGAGCTGTCTTACTGTTCTGGATGAATTGAGAGGGGCCTGATGAAAGAAGGGTAACCTGTCTTGCCGCTGGAAACAAAGATGAACCGGGACTGAAAACGCCCTGAAGATCAGAACAGGGGAGGGAGCAGCCTTTCGGGGTCAAGGAAAGGGAGCAGAGCGAGCTTACACCACAGAGGAAAGGGGAGGAAGGAGCGAAGGACAGAGCACGAAGGGGAATGAAAGCAAGGGTAGAATGGAGAGCTGCAAAGAGATGGGGGGAAAGCGGGGTACCCTTCCAAATAGAGGAAAACGCAGAGGGGCTTAGAGGGGACCAGAGCTGTGCATTGGAGTGAGGGGGGAAGTTGGATTTAAAGAGAGAGGATCATTGGAGAGGAGGGACAGAATCACGAGGGAGAGAAGGGAGGAGTCACGGGAGTCACAGGAGAATGAGCGACCAAAGTGCGAGAGCGCAGGATGGGCGACGGGATAGTAGGGTGGAGAGGAGATCGTGGACAAAGATTTGGCAGTGACAGAATGATTCTGAATCCTGTCAGAGAATCCCTTGATAATGCTGCGAAGATCTAGATCAATTGTTCTGCCACAGATCATGAAGAGAAATTTGGTCAAGGGAGATGGTATTGGGACTCTAAATTGTTGCAGAGGAGATTGCCTTTGGGTCTGCTGCATGCTCTGCTGGCACAACTGTCAGCTTCTTTGTTGAGAGCTCGGAGCACATGGTAAAATCGAAGATCCATATTTTGGCGGTTTAGAGCTTGACACCTGTTTATTGTTTGTTGAATAAAGAGATTGGATGCCTTTCTATTGCTAACCATGAGACTGATGATGGTGGCTGAGTCTCCGAATATCACTGCTTTACTAATTCCAAATTCTTGAAGTTGTTTTAGTCCTTGGTAGAGGGCAAGAGCTTCTGCCCTGTTGTTGGATAATGGTCCCAGTCCCCACTCAAAAGTAGCTATGATGCTACCACTGGGATTATAAATAACTCCGCCTATGCCTGCTATTCCAAGATTGGATTTAGAGGCTCCATTGAAGAAGAGGTGGTGGGAGTTGTTGTTCCGAAGCCATCCTGAGAATTATTCTTCTTTGATTCTTATTTTCCAACTGTGTTTGGGGGTGTTGGATTGGATGCTGGCATTATTTCCTATCTGAATGCTCCTGCTTTTATCTATCAAACAGCCAATAAAATATCTTTCTTCGACATAGAGGCCAGCTACATCAATTTTCTTCATGTTTTTAGCAGAGATGGTTTCTAGCATTAAGCTTTTTGCCTTGCTGCAGAGTTGCCTTGTGATGGTTTCTTTGTCTTTAAGGATCTTGCGGTTCCTTGCAAGTCAAATTTTCCACAGAAGGGCATAGGGGAGAGCATCCCAAACCCTTTTAGCTATGTTGTTCTTCTTATGCGGCCAAGGGTAACTCTTTTTCCAGCGACTCAAAATCTCTCCAATGGAATTCTGGAGGTTCCATGGGGGATGGCCATTAGGGGAAATTCCATTCCAGCAAGAAGTTGCAAAGGGACATGTGATGAAAAGATGTTGGATGGTTTCTTCTGCTTTTTGACAGTTTGGGAATCGAGAAGGTCCAACTATACCCCTCTTTTGCAAATTTTTAGAGGTGAGGATTCTTCCTTTCAAGAGGGTCCAGATGAAGAATTTGATTTTGGGGATGGTCTCAGACTTCCAAACAATTTTCCAGTGCATCCAGGTAGGAGCAGGATAGTCTCTATTACACAAGTATTGGTGGCTAGCTTGAATTATATAACTAGAACCAGTGGGATCCCATCGAAAACTATCAATGCCATTTTTTATTATAGGGGTGATGCTGTGGAGATGAGTCTAAAGATTGTCAAAGCTCTTCTTGAGATTTTTGGGTATGGGAGGGAAATTCCATCCCCTCTAAATCTGCGAGTTAATTTCCCATTGCGAGATTTGGTCCAGAAAGTGTATTCCTTTGCTGTGTAAAAAGAGAACGATTTAATCCGTACCTTGCTGAGTTCTGATAGGTTGATTCCCCATAATCTTGTCTGCTCCGATTTTAACACTGCTGCCACTCTTGGGAACTTTGGAGGTATTTTGTGCCATATAGGGGATGACTTTTTTACATAGTTTCCAAACTTTTGAACTGTTTCTAGCGAGTATTTCACAGTCCAAAAGCTGTTGTCTCAGGTTGCTAACGTATTTGGCTTCTAGCACTCTTTTCCACCATGTCTGTTGTTCACCAATTAGTCTCCACACGATCTTACCTCCAAAAACCAAGTTTGAGAGTTTAGGAGACCTGATTCCGAGTCCTCCATAGTCCTGACCTTGGATAACTGGCTTCCAGCTAACAAGATTGAACTTCTTTTTGTCATTTTCCCCCCCTTGCCAGAGGAAATGGCGGAGGATGCTTTCCATTTTGTTATGGAAGGTGGCTGGAGCCTGCATTAGAGTAAATTGGTAAAGCGGAAGAGATGAGAGTCCTGATTTGAGAAGGACAAGGCGACCTACCGGATTAACCCATGTAGATCTCCACTGCTGCATTTTTATCTTCATTTTATCAATGATTGTATCCCAGATATCAGCTTTTAAAGGCCCAATGCTCACAGGCATTCCTAGGTAATTGAAGTGTTCCCAATTTAGCTTGCAAGGAACCCCGAAAATGTTAGCTATATTATGGAGAGTTTGGGTTGAAGCATGCCAACCATAGATGCTGCTTTTTAGATGATTGATCATGCCTCCTGAATAGCTCATATATTTGTCCAGAAGAGCTTTGAAATGACAGGATATTGTGATGGGTGCCCCTCCTATTAGCAGGGTGTCATCAGCAAATTTGGAATTATTTATGTTTTTAACTCCATTTTCGAACTTTATGCTAGTGATGAGGCCAGTTCGTCTCTTGTGATCTAGGGCACTGTTGAAGGATTCAGCCATCAAGATAAACAGGTAAGGGGAGAGAGGGCAGCCTTGCCTTAGCCCTCTCGAAGATTGAAAGGGAGGTCCAGGTCTACCATTGACAACAGCAATAAGGAATGAATTCCTGACCCTATGGAAGGCGTTGGCCAAATCCAGCTTCAGGATGAATCCTTTTTCTTTCCTGGAATGGCTAGAGTGAATTGCTTCTTGAACAAGGAGGATTGAATCAGAGATTTGCCCATTGGCCAGAAACCCACCTTGGTTTTCAGAGATGATCGAAGGAAGAAGAGGTTTGAGACGGGAAGCTAAAATCTTGGTGAAGATTTTGTAAGAGGAGTTGCAAAGAGAAATAGGCCGGAAACGAGAGAAGGTTGTGGGTCGATTCTCCTTGGGGATGAGGGCTAGGTGAGTGGAGCTGGTATAGCCTCCAATTTTCCTTTTGCACTGAATCCATTTCATCATTTTGATGAGGTCTTTTTTAATAGTTCCCCAGTGAGCTCTATAGAAACAAATTGGAAAGCCATCCAGACCAGGAGCTTTGTCTGGCTAGAGGGCCCAAATGGCTCCTCTTACTTCTTCTTCTTCTATCTCCTTGCTCAAGCTGTCATTGACTTCAGCACTGATCCTGCTAGGCAGATATTATAGAAGGTCTCCATAATCTTCTTCTTCTCCATTTTCTGTTAAGAGTTCTCTGTAATGATCAGAAGCAGCTTGCTTAATAGCACCTTAGCTAGTTTGTTGATTTCCTTCACTATCAATGATAGAGGTAATGTTGTTCCTAATTTTCCGCAGTGTAGCTTGCTTATGGAAAAAGGTTGAATTTTTGTCTCCACCTTTCAGCCATAGTTGCCTAGACTTGATTCTCCATTTCTGTTCCTCTTCTCTATTGATGCGATAAAACTGGCCATAGAGTTTGTCTTGGTGATCTTTATCTTCCTGTTGAAATCCGCGCTTCTCAATTGTGCTATGGAGATTCTCTAACTTGGCTTTGGTCTCTCTTTTTTCTTTTTTTGGCTCCTTGTAGCAATTTTTTGCCCAGTTCTTTAGTGCATACCTGACTCTTTTAATTTTGCTTTCCCAAATGTATCCTGGCGATCCTTCTATGTGTTGATGCCAATTGTATTGGATAAGTTCTTTGGTTGTTGTGTTTTCATTCCACAGCGGACTGTATTTGAAGGGGAGAGGCCCCAATGGATAGTGAGTTTCAAGGACCAGAGAAGTGAGGTAGTGATATGAAGCTATGAAAGGGTGGATGAAGGCATAGGCAGCTGAGTAGATGGAGAGGAAAGTTACATTCACCAGGATTCTGTCCAATCTTTCCATGATGTTGTTTTTCCCCAGCGTACGATTATTCCAGGTGAATTTGCAGTTTTTGGGGACTACATCAACAAGGTCTCCGTCTTGCATGATAGTCTCCAACTGGTTTCTGTAGGGATCTGGGGAGAAACAGCCTCCTCACTTCTCATTGGAGTGCAAAATGAGATTTAAGTCTCCCCCCAGAATAATGTTACTGTTTTCTTCTTCAGATATATTTTCGCTGAGGGAGTCCCAGCATTGTTCCTTATCTCTATAATGGTTTGGTGCATATACATTGTAAATCACTATCCTTTGGTTATTTGAAGTACTCTCCAAAGCAGTCTTTATCCAGTGCTGATTGATTGTTTCTGCTATGATATTCCAAGTATTTTGGTTCCAAAGCGTTGCAATTCCCCCAGAGGCTCCTCTTGATTCACAAACACATCCTTTGTACTGTTTATGTTGTGCAATGATTTTGTTCATTTCTTGTTGTCCCTGTTTTGTTTCTTGGACTAATACAACTTCTGGTTTCTCTTGGTTTATTAGATCTTTTAAGGCAATTATTTTGGAGGGGTGCCCTAGTCCCCTACTATTCCAAGAGAGGACTTTCATCATTTCAAGCTGGGGTTGTGAAGAGTTGCTCGCCCTCCCTGCTCCTTATTTACTGAATCTTTGTCGATTTGTCCCAAGATGTAGGACTCTATGGGGTTCTGGATGCCCATGGCTATATCTTTCTGGGCATTTTCATCTCTTTGTTGTTTAGCTGATTTCCTTCCTGGCCCGTTTTTATTTTGATTGTCTGAAGTTCCCCCATGCTTCTTTGAGTTGCTTCTGGTAATTCTGGTTGAGGGTGGATCGGGAGGGAGGGTGGAGGAGATAATCAGAGGGAGAGGAGATTCAGAGGGATCGGTTTGGGCTACGGGGGTGGGATTATCTTCAGGGGGAGTGAGGATATGGAAAGGGTTGGAGGATGAAGAAGGAGGTTGGGGATCGGGTTGGTCCAGCGGGGTTAGAGCAGAATTAGAGAGGGACGAGGTGGATGGGATGGGTGGAATACGAGTAGATGGTCCAGCATTTGAGCTTGGCTTGGGGTTGGGAGCTGCTTTCTTCTTCTTAATTGTTTCCCATTGCTCTTCTTGCAAAGTATTTTCTACATCTACTAATTTAGTACAATGGTTGGCAAAATGGCCATATTCATGACATACCTTGCACTTGAATGGGATCTGCTCGTAGTTTAATTGTTGAATGTGGGTCAAATCATCCACCTTGAGCTTGATGGCTTCTGGGAGTCCTTTGCGTAGATCTACTTCTACGCAGATGCGGGCACAAGCCTGCATGTTGTCTTTTGGTTCGTTGCGATCAATGTATCTTCCTACAGCGTTCCCAATAGCTCGAACTGATTCATCTCCCCAGCAGTGAAGAGGAAGGTGAGGAAGCCGAACCCAAACAGGAACAACACTCGAATGTCCAGCTCAGGATCGAAGTCGGGAGTCCATTTGTTGAGATATAAACCTCTTGAATCCATGAAATAGGGCCCATTCCGGAATATCAAGTCTTTATCTTCTTTTGTTTCAAAATGAAAGGTAAAATACCCCTTTCCACAGAATCATATGGAGATTTTGCCTTGTGTTTTATCAGACCAATTCCTTTCAACCCATCTTTGGACTGTTTTTGGTGATGGCCAGAGTCCAGTAAATTGCCCGATAAGACCTCGTTCTGCTAGAGCAAGGGCGGCCATGCGAGGCAAAGTTTGGGGCAAATTAACTTCTTGCAAGACATCAAGCTTTTTCACGAACTTGGAGATTGTTGGACGAGGCCTCTGAGGTGGTAAGGATCTTATCAGAGCTGAGAATGCCTATTGAAGATCAGCCACCTCTGGTAGAGCCTCCAGAGAGGCCATGACAGGACGCCGAGGGCCGAGGCGGAGGCGCGATTTGACCTAGCAGCAGAGCAGGGGCGCACGTGATCCGAGAATCACACCATTATTAAATGGAAAACTATTGTCTTGTATATTTTTATTAGTACAATTATATAGTAAGAATAAATATTAAAATAATTTGATAAGTGTACTTTTTATTAAATGTTATGATAATTGGTTTCGTACTTCACACAATAACAATTTATTTTCATAAATATTTAGAGGTGTATTTATTATTAAATGTTACGACACTTGAATATAAGATTTTTTTTATTTTTTGTTATATATATATATATATATTTGACAATTCAATTTTAAACACTATAAAATTATTCATTTCATGTAGATGAACCTTAAAAATCAACAAAAATTCAAATTTACACAATTTCAAAATTTATTTTTGATTTTCAAAATATTTAATTTTTTCACAACTTTATAAAATTTATTAAAAATTTCAAAATTAATTGAAAATCAAACTTTTCTTTTTCTTTACTACAAACAAAAAAAACAATATAACCTACTACTTTCCATATAACAATACTTCATTTTCAGATGTTTTGCCTTTCATTTCGCCTAGAACATTGATCCGAGTCAATTCATTGAACGGACATGACATTACTCCATCTGGCCTCTCAATATTCGGCGCTCGTTTTGCTGATTGTCGAGGCTTTAAGGGACGATATTTACAGTTTCCTCCTTAATCCTTTGGGTTTTAAGATGAATGGAGAGTTTACGTACATTTCTACGAAAAATCGATGTTTGTTTAAACGTTTCTCCATTTTGATGATGAAAATGTTTAAATTTTTCTTCATCGTATTCGACGTACGAAATATAATTCGACGATGAAATTTTATCCTTTATTAAGAATTTCGAGGATTGTAATTTTTTGCTGTCGTTGGACGCAAAATTACAGTTGTCCCACATGGCTGAATGATCGTAACGAGAAGATTACATTATTATTTTTTTCCAATTTCACCGTATTCATCTCAACTTTGTGGCACACATCGCATCCAACAGTTGGCATAGTCACTGCCAGCCTCCAGCCTCGACGGGACCCGATACAGCTTATTCATTAAAGATTTTGAGTTGAAAATACAATGGATAATATATGAATACAGGGTTACGAGCCAGAACTGCTAATCCCGTGAGATGGCCTGAGTACCAAGTTATCAACCATTCACAAAAGCTATGTCGAGCCATTAACAAATTAGCGGCTAATCTTTGAAGGTTGTTCCCTTTAGTGTGCCCATGCTTCCTCTATTAAACCATGTTTGGTAAAAGTATATTCAAGTGCAATTTGTAAGATGAAATATTATATATATTTTTTGAAATGTGTTGTGTAATTATATTAACAATTTTTAAAGAAAAAAATCAGGAAAAATGGTGTGGAGGTCATGTTATTGTATTACTATAATATATTAAAAATTGTAAATCTATGTTTAATAACAAATAGTTGTGAATTTAGGTTTAAATAATAAAAATTTAAATATTATATCATATTATTGTATTACTGTAACATATTAAACGCTGAACTTATATTTAAATAATAAAAAAAATATATTCGTTACATTTAAATATTTAATATAAAATTATACATTAATTTATTAAAAGTTTTTTTTAAAAGTGAATTCAGAAATTAGATTGGAGAATAAAAGAGCACTGAAAAGTTATTTCTCTATTTAATTATAATATACCAAAAAAAAAATTATTACATTTATATATATATATATATAATTTAAATTAAAATAACTATAAATAATAAAAAGAATATAATAGTATTTTTTAATTAAAGTGTAATTAATAAATATTGTAAAATTTATTGTGTATAAATGGATAATACTATATTATCATATTAAAATGATTAATTATTAAATTAAAATAAAAATATTTAATTGCATTTTTGAAAAGGAGAATACATGAAAAGAAAAAGTATTAGGTACATGTGACTAAAAAGCTCCATGTTTCAAAATGGATTGTCAATAATCATCTATAAAGTAGTTGTGAATGTATTGTTTATGGTAAATTAAAAAAAACATGTAACATTTCAAATTTTATAAAACATATTCACAAAAAACTTTCCAATATTATCAACATAACTATAGACAAATGACAAAAATAGTCCAATCATAAATAGATTTTTACTTGCTCCTAGCTACTAATTTTGAACCCTTATGAGCACTAACCACTAAGAACATATTATGTTAGCAAAAATGTATTGCTTAGTCAAGCCAAACAACACTATTTTGCATAAGCTTAATTTGTACCATAATCCACCACCACTCCCTCTCTCCAAGTTTCTAAGTAAACCCATTGTCACTAATTGTCCTCACCTTGTGATTAGGTCTATGAATGAGCTAAGCACTAGCATTTGAGAGGCTTACCAATTAGAATTGGGTGAAGACCATGGATGCAATTGTAAGAGGAGAGCTATAAAGATTGTGAACTATGAAGAGCCATCATTTTTTCTCCCTTATATCTTGTTCTTGATTTTAAAAATTTATAAATGAGCATGACTATTTTTTCCTTGTCATTACCATATTAAATTCAAGTGTATAAAATAGTAACAAAATGATATATTGTATTTTCAATATATTTAATCATTTTACATCAAAACTAATGTAGAAAATTAGCAAGCTATCTTATCCCATATCTATAATATTTATAATGGTGTTCAAAACCACCATATACTACTTTAATGATACCATAAATACAACTTAATGATTTACAAAATTATCAAAAACTTCTATGGTACCTATTTTGTTACTACAACATAAGACTACCAAGACTACCCTTTATGGGCCATAGGATTACAAAATGAGATTCAAAATATATAATGTTTCCATTTATCTAAGAAATCATAAGTCATGAAATCACTAGTTGATGATTACTCAAAACATTGTCCTAACTTATTACCCATAGACATATTGATCTTACATGATTACACTCATTATAATTTCACTCTTTCTTTGCATGTGTATGTGCACTTTTGTTGGGAAATGTCTATGTTTATCATAATGCATGAAAAACTTACCAAAATGCATTGACTACAAACCATGATCTTGAGCTTTTATCATAGTTGAAAATTGGTTGTTTGATATTTTTCTCGAATCTTAAAAACTTGAAGTTTATCTAATTTCCCCATCAAATTGAAACAATTACCTAATGTATGCATGTGCCTTAACATTCAAATGCATTTTTGTACCATATAACATATATTTTCCAATTGAGACTTATGCACTATGGAAAAAAATGATCTTCTCATTGGGATTGTAAATTTCCTCAAGCTCCACCAAATCCACACAATAGATTAACCTTACATGTGGACATTCTTATTATGTTCCTTCATTGTTTATTAAGTGGGATTAAGAAAATTTCTATTAAGTGGGGATTAATATAATGTCCCTTCCTTACTCCTAAGTGAATCTTAAGTGGGGATGCAACTGTATAATATTGAATTTGGTCTTATTACCATTAATAATAATAATAATGTATACATGAGATGTGACAAAAAAATCACAAAATATTCTTGTATTGCAATATATATTGGGGATAACTTAGTGGAAAATTTTTCGTAAGTAGAATGTCTAAAGACTTCGACATTTTGAACTTTGAAGAAAAAGTTCATCATCAAGAGATAGACATATTCTTTCAAACAATAAATATGTTTTTCATTGCAAAAATCATGTACAAGCAAGGTTGGCTCTCATTCTTCTTCAATTTGCATTAAAGGGTCAAAGTATAAAGAGAGTTGAAAACATTAAAATTAATTCTATCTTAGATGATTAGTTTTGTGGTGTCCTTGATTTTTAACACATACACTCTATTTATATGCTTTTCAATTTTCATTGTCACTATTATGTGTACCTTGTTATTATTATCAATAGAAGCAATTATGTCTAATTTATGAAAACAAATATGGTGTTTTGTCATGTCCAAGTTCCCAACTAAAGTAGGGTTGTTTTTATGATTCTACATAATCATTGTTTTTTGTTTTCATTTATCCAAATATTGACCAACCTACTTGTCTCCTCAAAATATTCTATTTTCATAAGAACAAGGTATTACATACACATTATGTAGATATATAAACAAGTATATATACCAACATATTATCAACACACACACAAAGACACACCTAGAATCAAAACCGACTGAGTTCAAAACACTTTTAGAAAAGAAAAGAGACCACAAAACCAAGTGGATATGAGGTTTGGTGATTGTGCACAAGTTCTAATGAGTCAAATCTAAGTTTTATCCAAGCTCTAGGCCCAAAATTTTGCAAAAAAACCAAAATACAAGGGCTAATTTCTCTAGAAAATCCAAAAATAAGGCTTCAACACTCTGGCTATGACATGTTCGAGCATTTCAATGCTCTAAGAATCTTGCCTCAGTGCATAGGAAATTATTTCAACACTATAGAAGAGTGTTGATGAGGGTTTTGAGCCAAAATCTCAAGTTTTAAGAAAAAAATTAGATCTAACTCCTACATAATCCCTAAACACAACCCAAAAATAGAAAAAAGAAAAAGTGACAAACAATTAAGTGATCAAAGAGTAAAACAAATATAATAAATAACTAAATCTTAACAAATTCACTCTCCAGTGGAGTTTCCATTTTTGTTTTCTAGATTTTGCCTCTATTGCTTGAGAGTTTATCTCACTCACATTCCCATTAGCCTATGATAGATACTAGTAGCTATCAACTTACTAACCCTTATTGATTCATGCACGTGAACTTGCAAAATAAAGAAGGAAACTATCATAGATGATATTACTAGTGATATTTTTATAAGGTATCAGAAAAGAAGACATGAAAATACCCAATGAAGTAATTAGCCATATTCCAAATAGTTTGGACAAGAAGCTATAACAACGTAATGCCATCCACTTATCCAAACCACTTTTGTGGGATTTTCGGGGGTTTTTATATATACTCATTTTATCTACTCGTCAAACTAGATAACTTTTATTTAATAAGTTTTTCTAGAACTACTGAACTTGTGATGTAGCCAATTTGGTTAAAAATTACATGTAACATCTTTCCAAATTGTTGTGGATTTTAACTAGAACACTAGATCATAAATATGAGAGTTGTTGTGAGTGCAACATCATCATTATTATCAATGTTTCCTACAATATTTTTTCTATATATTTTTAGACTCTCCTCTACAATCGATAGAAGTTGACATCAATATAATTGTATAAGGCATACAACTATAGAAAAGGGGTAAATTCAAAAAATTCAGAAGACTATAATTCTCTGCTTAGAACTAAGAGTTGAGAAAGAGAATACTGATTGGGAATATTGAAGAGTATAATTTATTTATCTACCTAGAATTTTCACTTTAGAAACACAAATTGTTGAGAAATCAAAAGAAGACAACTAGTGGCCTTAAAGAGTAGAAAAATTATGTATAGTTTC
Organism: Pinus tabuliformis; assembly: GCA_031772625.1. Lineage (NCBI taxonomy): Eukaryota > Viridiplantae > Streptophyta > Pinopsida > Pinales > Pinaceae > Pinus > Pinus tabuliformis. Next base: position 802,071,289 of record CM062811.1, on the reverse strand, counting down.
TAGAATTGTTGAATTGTTTTTATATATTAGAATTTTGTTGCATACACATATTGCAAAATTAAGGATAAGAGAATCTTATAGTAGGTTTGGAATGTCAACACATGTATGTATGTATGTATTTGTAAACATAATATGGTATTATATATCCTAGGATGTATACATGTATATATTATGTCAGTACGTATACAAGAATATTATGTTGATATATTGTATATACTAGTATTTATACTAGTAATAGTATTTTATATATCAACACACACACATTAGGCTTCATCCTCAGCTTCAAATGATCTTGAGACAATTTGTCACTAGCTTATTTTATCGAGCAGTCAAACTTTTGAAACAATGGAGATTTTCTTTATTCTAGACATTACTCTAAATGAATGAGTAGTATGTGGGCTTGTGAATAATAGGGTCTAGCTCAATATCTATGCAATGTATTATCATTAAGTGGCCCATTATTTAACATAACCTCATTTTCATCTATAGTTAGGGTTAGTCTTTTCACATGTGTCAATTCTTAACCAATATAATGGTTTTGGATTCTCTAGAATATTCTTGGAAGTCTAACACAAAACTACCATTGTGTGTGTGAAATAGGGATTTGATGTGTCATTTGCTTAGTGCCATGATGGTTAATAATATAGGTCAACTTGTAGGAGGCATAACTTCTAATAAGATAAGTCAACTTATAGGGGGCATAAATTCTACATATGAACTTTAATTGAGGTGATTTCCTTAGTGTTGGAATTATTTTAGTATGTAAAACAACTTTGAGGAGTTGAGACCTATTGTTGGAATTTTTTTATTACAAAAGGTGTCATTATATGCCTAAAATTAGCCTCGAAAGTTTTTAATCATAAATTATCAAACAAGGACCCACCCTAAGATGAGGCTTGCAAACCAATTCCTCCATTTTTTCCACTTAGAGATTACAAAGTTAGATGAAAATTTATATTATCAATAACAACTATAACCCCTCCCCTCTTTGGCATACCTTCATAGTTGGTTGTAATTACTAGCATCCATTTAAATAGCCAATGTTTATGACATTTCCATTAAAAATTCAAAGCTCCATTATACATTCTTGATATATAATAAAGCAAACTTTGAACCTAATTACATTCATAATTGCCTAATTTAATGTGTGAGTCTTCACTTCTTGCAATAATAATAGCTTGGCAATCAAGTGATGGAGAGTTATTATATGTTATGATGAAATTAAGATGGCTCATATCCTCGTACCCTCTCCTCTCTTCCCTATGTACATGCACATACTTTCCTTTCAAATTGTATACTATCTTCCCATGCATCTGTAACACCTCATACTTGATTTTCTATATTTTAAAAGGATATAAATTTTAAAATTTTCATTACCAAAAATTAATTAAAAAATGGACCGCATATTTTTAAAAAATGAACACACACACACATAATAAAAAGTAGCAATTTGTATTAAAAATTAATATGGTTAAGGCCAAAACATTTACATCTTCCAATCTTCCTTGCAGGTTTGATATTGAGAATGAAGACTCAATCCAAACCCTTAAGTGAGAACCCCATGATATACAAATTTCAATCCCTTTCCAGTTAACAAATTTCCAAAAATCTCCTAATACCAGATATAATTACATTCCATTTTTCATTACTTTTGATGTGATTTTTGTTGACTTCTTGTTTTCCTTGGTGAAATATTTTTTCCCTTCTTCCCAACTTGAATCCAACTTGTGTTTTCTGTTAATTTTGATTGGTCGCTCTTTAATGGATGAGTGTTGCTAATTTTGAATTCTTCCTCATTTGCCTAATCTACCCAAGAAGTTACTTTTCCAACTTTATTCCTTGTGGTTTCAGGAGGCGATCCATTTTTTCAAGAGGGTTTGCTGGTTTTCCACTGTGATTGAGTTCGAAGGGTCCTCATTGGATTGCATTTTTTCTTGACTACTTTATGTTGTCTCCATTGCATTTTCTTTGACAATGTCTTCTTACTGTTTATAGTCTACTCCTTTATTATCCTAGGGCTCTTCTTCTTCGTAAACCAAATAATGTTCACTCTAAGCTCCTTGCCACTATTTGAGCCTTTGGCTATTTTTCTAGGTTTTGTTGTTCTGCAAATGCTTGGGGAATTTTTTTATTACATGCCCAATTTCATAACATACTCTACAAGGAAATGTCACATTTTCATAATCGAGCTTTTGAACCTAGAAATCTTTTGGAGCCCTTTAATATCAACAGGAAAATCCTTATTGAAGTCCATCTCCAGACATATTCGAGCATAAGTAGTTCTAAAATAATTTTTTATTTTTGGGTTGCGACAATAAAACTTTCCTAATGCATTCCCAATAGAAGATAATGATGGGAGATTCCAAAGATGCAGGGGAAGGTTCAAAATCCTTACCCAAACTAGAGCTCTGGAGATTAATTTCGTAAACCGATCAAAAGTGGGAGACCAGGGATTCATGAAGAGAACAATACTACTCCAAAACCATGGCCCTGATTCACAAAAAACCTTATTTTCCTCAATATTGTCAAAAGAAACATCAAAAAATTCCCATGACATTGGGCACATATTCATATCATTCATCAAGAGAGGTTTCCATGAATCACAGATCCATTTTTGAAGTTTAGTCAACCACAACCAAACCCCATTAAACCTGTAGAACTGACCTTGTTCCAAAAAATATTTTTCAGAACTAAAGTCTTCCTCCTATATTAGAACATTAAGGGAAGTAGCTTCTTGAGCTACAAAAATAATAGATCTAGAGTTCAAAATGGCACTATACGTAACCAAAGAAGAGCTTGCTTGACTGAAAACTATTCTTGCAAAAGAAACCTTCTTCATTGGATGACTAAGATTCACCATTTTTCTGGATGAAACAAAGATATACAAGGAGATCCACACGATCTAATCATAGATTGGCCAGCTAGGGGAAAACCCTATCCGTCGCAGGGGTCTTCAGAGTTTTGTCCATTCTCTCTATAATGAGGGGTGGATAATTAATTTTATGTATATTTTAAAGACCTATAAATTTTACAATTTCATTTCCATAAACTAATAAAATATGTAACACTACCTTTATAATATTACCATATACATTTTAATTTTTCTTTAAAGTTGTAAGAGTGGCAAGAGTGCTATCTCAAATAATCAAGTCAATTATATCAGGCATTGCACTTAATGAGGGAGAGGCTTACTTTTATGAGGAGGATAGGATAAGTTGTGTACTTTATTTCTTTTTTTCTTTCTTCTTCTTCTTTTATCTAGAGGAGTTGTCAATTGTGCTAGTCTCGTACTCACGTGACATGAGGTCAATTCCAACCACTAACACTATAACCTCTAGGTGAGCCACGCTTCCCCAGCACATCGACCACAGGTAAACTTGGGGGATTTGAACCTAGAACCTCTTGTAACATAATACTTCACTTTCATAACCATTTTCAATTGATTTTTCCCTAGAGACCTGATAGGGCGTGCACTTTTAATATTAAGATTATAAGTTATAAAATTCATTTAGATTTGATCTATCCTTCTTCAATATTATCTACAGATACTTCATCCCCAAACTTCACATCCATATAAGATAAAAAGAGTGATGAGAGTATTAAATAGTATTTTTTTTAATTATCCCAAAATTGAAGGTATACTAATTACACTTGTCTCCAATTGTTTGCAATCCTATCGTTTAATTTCATTTAACAGAAGATCCATTACATCAACTTGTGTAGGTATAGTAATAAAAATGGTTCTTGAATTGACATGGATAAGGAGCATGTGAGGAAGTGAAATTGGAGAAAAGTATAAAGAGTTAAATACTTGATAGGACACCAAAGCCAAATGAGCAATAGGGTTGAGAGTTACAACAAATTGAGACAATGTTGGAGATGACTAATTGGGGAACCATATGGCTTTTAAGTAGTTTTCACTAGTGTTCTAAGTTTAATCCATGAGCATTTTAGTGGTGACCAACTTGTCTAGAAGTTGTAACTTTGTTGAACTACTATTATTATTTTAAGTGGGTTTTATCATCCTTGGGTTCCGAGTATAAAATGATTTTGTTCTATTATGATTTAGTTAACTTTTTCTCTTGTTATGTGTATATTCAATAACCCATAGATTTGAAATGTAAATTAGTCTTACAAATATTATAAATGTAATAAATTAAATTAAGGAGACAATATGAGATATGTGATATGTACCCCTATCTTATAATAATCAAGGATGTGTTGGCAACATTGATCCATTTTGAGGAACCTCTTTGGGTTTCGCTTTTTCCATTCACTCAATATTGCATGAGGACTTCCAAAGTCTCAAGTGTGAGGGAGACATTGGACCTTCATTTTGAAGCCCTTGCTACTCTCATCAGTGGGATTTTTTTGCCATTTCTACTCCCTCTTATAGCCCATTATCATTCCCCTTTTGCTACAATCGCTTACATTGTGGTCATCACATGCATTGTGGGTGATATTTTTTTTAAATTAGAAAATATTTATTTTTGTTTTCAAAAGGACACGTTCCAACTAGATACACATCTTTCTCATATTGGAGTATAGAATGTGCCTCTCCTTGCAATAATATATTTTTTTACTTTTAGTTACTTTATATTTTTAAAGTTGACATAAAATTATATTATTTAACATGAACAGGGAAATATTTTATTTTGCGGTTTTAGAGTGAGAATGAAATATTTATACTACCTCTTGTGAGTTGTGATGTGAACAATAGAACATAATGAGAGTGACGAGATTGTCTCAAGTCAAAGATGAGATTTTTGTCATGGGTGTGACTATTTCAAATTCATATATGATGAGGATTGCTTTGAAAGGGTTCACTAAGGAATGGAAGCCCTTCATCAAAGGGATTGTTGCCATAGATAAGTTGTCATACTCGAATAGATTGTGGGATGACTTCATTCAGGAAGAGTTGTGAGACAAGGATCTTCATCCAAAGAAGAGGACTTCAGAATATGACATGACACTTGTAGCACGAATGAAGGGTAAGCAGAAAAAGGACTTGAGTAAAGTAAAGTGTTTCAACTATGGCGAGTTGGGTCATTTTTCGTCGATATGTCCAATGAAGAAGAAGGGAGATGATGAGAAGAAGAAAGGAAATTAGTTCATCGGTGTTTCCACTTCTGCTGAGATAGATGTTCTCGTCAGGAGGTTGGAGGAGGAGTACTTTCCTATGATCTCTCATTTCTCACAAGGTGCTATCGATGAGGATGGATGGTATGTGGACAATGGTGCATCGAAACATATGGCAGGGTCACAAGAGGTTTTTGAGACTCTAATTGAATTAGACTCGAAGTTTCACATGGTGTTGTGCGACAAGAGTTAGAAGGAGATTTGAGGATCGGGAGTTGTGCCACTCAAGATGGAGACAGGATGAGTGATGTAGGTCCAGGATCATTTTTCGTCGATATGTCCAATGAAGAAGAAGGGAGATGATGAGAAGAAGAAAGGAAATTAGTTCATCGGTGTTTCCACTTCTGCTGAGATAGATGTTCTCGTCAGGAGGTTGGAGGAGGAGTACTTTCCTATGATCTCTCATTTCTCACAAGGTGCTATCGATGAGGATGGATGGTATGTGGACAATGGTGCATCGAAACATATGCCAGGGTCACAAGAGGTTTTTGAGACTCTAATTGAATTAGACTCGAAGTTTCACATGGTGTTGTGCGACAAGAGTTAGAAGGAGATCTGAGGATCGGGAGTTGTGCCACTCAAGATGGAGACAGGATGAGTGATGTAGGTCCAGGATGTACTATTTGTACCAAGACTTAGATATAACATGATTTATGTCTCGATGATCGAGAAGAACAGGTTTGAGGTTTTGTTCCAGGATGGGAAGGAAAGACTCACGCCTAGAGGCTCTAGCTCCGATGGGATTGCACTTGGAGTTAGAGTGCATGGTCTATACAGGTTGACAATCAAGCCTATGGATCATGGGAAGAAGCAGATGGAGCAGGTGTAGGTTCTAGAGAAGCAGTTACAGGTGCAGGCTTCAGAGGTATAGGTACAAGTTCCCGAGAAGAAGGTCCAAGTTCCAGAGGCTCATAGGGAGTCAAGTTCTAGTGGGAGCGTTTCGATTCAGAGGGATAATTTTAAGCCAAATAAAAGTGTGTGGTCAGTGGGAAGCAAGGGTGCTTCAACATCTACCAAGAAGGAATCATGGAGGGACTAGAGAATGATATAGGAGAAGAAGAAGAAGCATGATGCTTCGAGTGATAGTGACACTTCCGAGAGAAGCGTATTTCATGCTACAGGGATTGCTGCAGTGGTGAATGCCAAGAGTTGGGCAAGTGTTGCAAGTAGTGGCGATGATGATAAGTTAATTCCTAGTCTTAGATGTACCTCCCTTGCTAAGAGGGAGTGTTCATTTTTTAGTAGCTTGAGAGGTACTCCAAGCCCTAGGGTTCAAGGTTTGGAGAGAAAAGCACCATAAGAGTCACTTGGGGGCCTGGAACCCAAGGTTGGGGTTTTGCACCCATCGTGATTTGGGCCAGAACAATGAGAAAATTTAGACATGTGTGGATGAGGATGATATCACTCGTTGAGACAAATATGGTGCAATTAAGATCATCTGATTCAGAGTTGTAGAAATGGAGATATGAATTTTTGAGGTTGTGGAGTGGGTTTGCACCAAATGTGTTAAGGTAGGCTTAAGTTTAGTAATTCTCTTAATAGCTGGAGAAGCCCATGGAGGATGTTGGAAGAAGCCCTTCTTTTACTTATAAATGGAAGGTGAAAGAAGGACATTTTTCCTCATCAATTTGTGCAACACATCACAAGAAAATAGCTCGTTGAGGAGAAAATGAGACCTTGTCTAGGCCGCATCAAAAGCAGGTTGAACAACGAAGAGGAGAGGGCATCATAGGGCTGTTTTGAGGCCCATTTCAGGTGACCGAGTTGTTGGTTGGAGGGTCGAGGAGTTGTGCTAGAGGGCCGACGCAAGGAGGGACTGTTTGAGGGCCAATTGAGGGTGGACAGTCCCAAAACAAGGTTGTCGCAGACTTGTAGGTGGAGATATAGGGCAGTCGTAGTGACTTGAAGGAAGACTGAGGTATATTTCAAGGTTAAGAAAATAGAAAACTACCTTGTCCTCTCAAGGACGGATAACCTCATTTGAGGGGATAAATTCTAAGCAGAAGTTAAGGGTTGGAAAGGGACTATGATGTTGCCCTAACTAGGCCGAGGTTACTATAAAGGAACAGACCCTAAAAAAATGAACTTAAGGTATGTATTTTAGTGTATTTTTTTTTAGGTGTTGGATCCATGATTTGGATCAGTTTTGGATCGGTTTCATGAGAAGCATGTGGGAGCCAATTTGAAGGCTTGATTTGGTGATCAAAAGCCTTTCTAGGAGCATATCCTACAGTGGAGTGTTGGGTTCCATTGATCTAGTGGATGGAAGTGTGTTGGCTACCTAAAGTAGCCCTAGAAAAACAATCCTAAAGTGACAAAGAGAGTTGAAGATTGGATGAAGTTTGAAGCCTAATGTGCAACACTTTGATGGACAAAAGTGACTGCTAGATTGGTAGATTAGAGCTCAAGGATTGACCAGCCTATAGAGCAGATTGGATCAGCCCATGTACATGTAGTAGAAGTGACTTATAGCAGTGTTAGGTGGCATCCCTCCTGGAGTCTCTATGTTTTTTCCTTTGAAGGACTAAGGGGCAGCTAGAGATCAGTATGGAAGCAAAGGATAGACTGGACAAGATATGACATAAAAGTTGCAGCGAAGATTATCATTGTATTTTATGATCCATAGACTGTTGTATTATTCAGATTGGTTTAATATAATGAATATTGGGTTGTACATTATTGTACAATATTTTGTTAAAAATTGTGTATACTTGTGCATATGTGATTTACTGCTTTATATTTTCCACTACGAAAAGTAGTTCTTGTTGAGATTCTTGGTTTGGTAGCATCAGAGATTCTAAGATTCTATCCTATACCCAAGATCATGGAAATTCAACACAACGTTCATCTTATTTATAGCCCCTCTAGGCCTATAAAATTAGACCTATCCTAACCTTCCAAAACACAACATTCTCAACAACATAAAAAATAATCCTCCTCTACAATTTTCAGCCTGTCTAAGGACACCTGAGGCAGATTAAGAGAAGTTTAGAAAGAAGGAAGAGTTTTATTTTTGGGCTTGGTGATTAGTTCTAAAACAACTCAAGGTATGGTTTTCCTTTACTGAAAAAGCATTGTTCATCCTTGTGGCTAAGTTTTTTATATATCCCTACGGCTAGGGTTCTTTATCCCTTGCAAATTTTTGGCCCTCTAATACACACAACTTGCGGTGAATAAATTTTGGATTGGTTTCAATTAATTTTGAGATGGTGTTTCAGCCTTCTACCGATCTATTCTTCTTGGCATCAAACTCTTGTAATTTCGAACCTGTAGATAATGCCTCAGACCTGTGGTGACTAGGGATTAAAGCATTATATTTTTCCCTCACCTCTGACTTCATCCCTCTTAGGAAAATCACTCTACCAGACAGCGGAGTTTGGGGCTTATACTTAAGCTAATTTTAGGGCTCTGACTTGTGTGTTCATTGTGCTTCTCTTGCATACCTAAACATGTGAATTAGGGCACTTGTTATAGTACTATTCATGAGTCTTTGTGTGTTTTTGTTGGAATTTTGGATTCGTTGGAGTATAGTTTTTAGGCCCTAAGTATTCTTGTTCAATTCATTCTTGGACAATACTTTAATATTGACTATGTAGTGAACTTGATGCACATAGTTGTGTTTGAGAAATGGAATTGTGCCTTATGACATTCATTGTGATGAAGTGAAAGAAATGACAATAGTTCACTTGATAGTGAACTGATATATATAAATACTTGATGATATGGCAATGAATATACAACTCATGACTTGACAACGATCTTAGGGTAGTGAATTTAATGACCTAAAACCTTACACTATAAGACCTTATTTGACATTTATACTTGACATAGATCTATACACCTGCTAATGACATAAACATGAGACATTGTTGGATAGCGTTCTATTCATAGGTCTAGTATTTGATGACTGTAACCCTTGACAAGTGATAGAATTAAGTATATATGTAACGCCTATGTATACGTAAAAATAATCCTCCATGATGAACAATGAGTCTTGTCTTAATGAGTATGTGTAGTATGGCCATAAACTTTTGATGATATGCTTAGCAATGAATATGACCTTGTGAAAGTGTGCATCTATAGTGACCTCAGATAGGGACTCTTAACAGTGATTTGAATTGGATGTTTGACATATAGTTGATTATATTAATAGAACTATTATGACTGTGATTTGACACATTGACATACTAACTTAATATCCAAGACCTAACCTATAGATTATAGTGATCTTGTACTTGGCATAAACCAATATACATGTTAGTGGCTTGACATGTTTAGTGATTTGGCACATAGACTTAACACACATCGGTACTGACAATAAATTTTGTTATACAAGTTATTGATATAAGACATGGACAACAGTGTATGACTTATGATCAACAGTAGCAGTGATAAGGCATATGCCGGTAGCCCTCATTGGGCCAAGTTTGACAGCGTTACAAGTAGGTCATAGGGATGACCTGAGGCATCTAGGATTGAGCCATCATCATACATTTGTCCCAATAATTGCAGCAATATAAGTAGTTTGGTACAGTGATGTAGTTTGACTGCTTCATGAGATATTGATCGCATATTCATATGTGTGCAATGCAGTACAATGAAAATTTGTTATGCATTGATTAGTTTGAGCAATGATGTACAATAATCAATGGTCAATTTGAGCAGTGATGTGCATTGGTCGAGTTGAGCAGTTGTCAGTTGATGTGACAACATTAATAGACATGATTTGATGTGCAACTTGTCCAGTAGCTTGATTGGGTAGTGGTTAGTTTGAGCAGTTTTGTGCATCATATACAGTGAAACAATATATTATTTATAGATTTCTTATATTTATTAAGAGTACAAGGGGATCTAGTCTGAAAAATGTGAAATGTGGTCTATCAACTCTTCAGGGTGGCAGGGTGGTACTAGGGTACGCCAGAGCCTACAACATGGTATTGGTACATCCTTTCAATAGGTGTTGATAAAACACAGGGCAGTGGTGCATCCTTCAAGTTGGTGGTTGTAAACCAAGGTGTTTGTGTGTCCTTCAAGTTGGTACATGTAAACCAGGAGGTTAGAGCCTCCTTCAGTTGTAACTGAAACTTGATGTAATTATTTTCCTTTAAAAGAGGAGAAGGCAATTACTAAGAAGCGTTTAGTGGTTTTTGAACTGGAGGGGGTTTTCCATCTAAAAATATTGTGTCTATTGTTTCTATCCTTCTTCATAAGCTCGTTCTTTTCTCCAAATCCCCACACTAATCCATGCCCAAGTGTGCCCAAGAAAAGCAAGCCTAAACACCCAGTTACATAATGAGAAATCATATCTTTGGGGTTGGATGCACCATCTTCAAGCATACAATCATGACAAGTGAGTGAGGGATCACAATAGCTAGCTCAGGTGGTAGAGAATGGTAGCACATCGAGCTATTAGGTGGCTGCAAGGGATTTTTTTCTGTCGGCTAAAGACAAATCTAAGAGAAATTTCCTCCTATAGGGGTTAACCATTGGTGGTTGGTAACAAGCACCATGTCTTTGACACAATTCTTTACAATATTTATTCATGCATGGTTGTTCCTTGGGGGTATTGTTTGGGGCCTAGGTCATATTTCCCTATGCCCCATGGAAGGATTATATCATAGTAGGAAATACTTCCTATACAAAGCTAAGGAAAAATCCTATGAATATCTTGAAACAGGTAAACAACTATCTATTAAAGGGATCCTTAGAGAAATCCCAACCCTTGTGAGGCCTCCTCAATGAAATCAATATCATTCAACTGTAGGGGTATTACTTTTCCCTCTAAAAAACAAGACCTAAAGAAATTGATCAATGCCAATGACCCAGATATCGTATGCCTTCAAGAAATCCTTGGATCTTCTAGTCAAATTTCTCAATGTCTGGAATCTCTCCTAAAGGGTTGGACTTTCACAGTTGTGGATGCTTCTGGTCGATCAAGGGGTCTTGCAGTGGGATGGAATCCTCATTGAATTTTGGTGTTGAATATATGGAGTATGGAATTGGTAATCAGGTCTCTCCCCTAGTTTTGGGTCAATCCCTTCATTGATTAATGTCTACGGTCCTTCCCAAAATCATATTGATTTTTGGGAGACCCTCCTTAATAGATTTCTCATTCAAATAGAGAACATTATCATTATTATTGACCTAAATTTTTCCCTAGGACCTTAAGAATATTGGGGCCCTCGGGCCAGGCCATATCCTTTAACAATGGTTTTTAGAAGGAGGTTTTCCCGTAGCAGGCTAGTGGATGTGGAGCCTATCAAAATTTTCCCCACCTAGTAGAATCATCATTTTGGTGAGGATTGGATGGATAAATGCTTAAATATATTTCTCATCGATGAATTTATTTTGGATTCACTTCCCCTGATCAAACAATGGACTAGTGAGGGAGGCATCTCATATCACTACTCCATTTTCTTATAAATAAGGGGAACCCAAAAGAAACTTGAAATCTCCTTTAAGATGAATTCAACATGGCTAAAGGATAAAGATTTCCTCTCCCTAGTTAAACATATTTTGAATATGTTCTCCCCTCACACAGAGATTTCAACAACAACCCAATTTGCAACAAATTTAAAAGAAATTAGACAAAAGACTAAGGATTGCGGAAAAAGGAAGAAAATGATGGAACTACAAGAACTGGAGGAGATTGAAAGGAAAATCATGGTTATTTCATCTTCATATGGGAAAGGATTCTCGTCTTTGGAACCCAGTAAAACCCATAGAATCCTTAAAAAAAAGGAAGATTGACCTTCTCGAAGCAAGAGAGGAGGTATGGTTCTTGAAAAGCAGAGCCAATTGGTTAAGGAGTGGTGATGAAAACACAAAGTTTTTCCAGACCTTTACTAAAGGCCAGGAAATGATGAACACCATCTAAAACTTATATGATGAAGATGGTGTTGAGGTCTCTTCCTTCGAGGGGTTGGACATGATGAGAAAAAAACACTTTGAAAACCTTTTAAGAGCCCCTCCAAAAACATCAATTGTCAAATTATACAAATCTCTCAATAATTTTTTAGAACACTGGATGAAGACAAAAGTAAGGATTTAATGGAGGAGGTTTCTTTAGAGGAACTCTAGGATTTCTCCACAGTTTCTAAAGAGACAAAATCCCTGGGTCAGATGGATGGGGTGTGGAATTTTTCCTGGAACTCTTTGAATTTCTAGGAACTGAGATATTAAGGGTTATCAAAGAATCAAGGACAGAGAATAAGATATATTCACCCTTCAACTCAATTTTCATTTCCCTTATTCCTAAATCTAGCCACCCTCTTTCTTTCTCAGACTGCAGACCCGTATCTATTTGTAAATCCATTTACAAGATCATAGATAAGGTTATTGCTTCCATGCTTAAACCCATCATCTCCAAATTCATCTCCCTCAAGCATTTTGCTTTCTTGGAAGGGAGAAAAATTCACAAAGCTATTGGGGTGGCTCAAGAAGGTATTCACAATATTAAAACACAAAACCTAAAAAGGGTTTTTATCAAAATTTCTTTATCTAAAGCATATGATAGAGTAAATTGGATTTTTATCCAACTTCTTTTTACTCATCTAGGACTCTTAATCTGGATTTCATTAACTGGATCATGAGTTTTATTCAATTAGTCTCTTTTGTTGTACTCATAAATGGTTCAACATCCCTCATTTTCCACACACAAAGTTGATTGCCTTAGGGATGCCCCCTTTCTCCTATTATTTTTCTTTTGGTTGCAAAGGGTCTGGGTCACCTTTTGTCTGATGCTAGGAGGAGGGGAGTTTTCCATGGTTCACTTATTACCAAAAATATGACAATATCCCACCTTCTTTTCCTTAATGATATTCTTATATTTTTCATTGGTGATGTCAAATAAATTACGGTGTTAGTGGAGACGTTATCTCTTTTTGGACACACCATAGGTATGTCAATAAATCCCATAAAGCATCATTATCTCATCACAATCCCTTTGAAGCTGAGCTCCTTAGAATTTGCCAGCTTCTCCCCTATGACTTAAATCCATTGGAGCTTGGTTTAAAATATTTAGGTTTCCAGCTAAAACCAAACTATCACAACAACACAGACTCAGTGTGCCTTGTAGCAAAGGTGGAAAAACACCTAAAATGTTGGTGCTGCAAGCGGTTGTCCAAATCTGGTCATTCGATCCTTATAAAATAAGTATTAGAAGTTATTCTGGTTTATTAGGTGTCTTTAGCCTGGATCCCTAAGAGTGTCTTGGATAAAATCAGGCATCTATGTTCTGGTTTTTTTTATGGCTAGGTAACAAAGAGTCAGGGGTGTCGCCCTAAGTAAAATGGGACTCCATTTATGAACCAAAAGCCTTAAGTGGTCATGGTTTAAAATGATTATTCCATTTCTCCAAAGCTTTAGCTGCAAAATGTGGATGACACCTAATCTCTACTCATACTTTGTGGATGTGTGTATTCTATCAAAAGTATATTGCTTCCAATTCTTTAAAAGAATGGTTAAGAAGACTGGATAAGCCAAGAACTAATATATCAATTGTTTGGAGGGTAGTTATAAAATCCTTTAATATCCTTGGAAGTGGTTTCAACTAGAGGGTAGGGAGGGGTGATAGAGTCAAACTTGTCGTTGATCCTTGGCCTGGTAGTGGTATAAATATTTTTTTACCCCCTACTCTTACTAATCTTCCAAGGGATTGTGGATATTGTAAACTAGCTTAAATTGCAAACCCTACTCTCACCTCTATTTAGAAATAGGGTTGGCTATTTATTGAGGATCTGTGTGTAGAGGGGGAAATATCGAATAGTATGGCAGGAATACCTAAAAACCCTCTTGGATGGCCATATCAAATTGATGGATAGGGATGATGAACTTAAATGAAGTATCTCACCCTTGAAACCTACACTCCAAAGTTGGTTTTTTTTTCTTCTGGTTGATAGAATGGGGCAGGGTGTAACACCCTCCTCCCACATCCACCCAAGTAACCATGCCAACTAGGGTAAACATGAGACGAGAGGCTACTATGATCAAATTCAACCTCCTATGTAACCTTAAGGAAGTGGAATCGACAGAACATCACACACAGTCATCCAACATCATCAACAGAACCCTCAGGAGACAAGTCAGCCACTCAAATAGCCTGTCCCTGGGTCCCACTATTGTTTTGGATCTCTTAGGCCATAGTCGCTCTCATGCTATGGGAAAGGGAGCGACCAACAACGCAAATTCGCTCTTATAGGCTTGCCTTCCAGCGACTAGAGACCAAAAATTCCAGTTCTCTTCCAGCGACCCCAAGATTTAAGTCACTTTTTCACTGCCCAGAATGGAGTGATAGCTTGAAATCAGTAAAAGTACAGGGAAACAATGATGCAAAAGAAATAAGATGAACAAGGCCATAACCAGACCTCTACTATCCATGACAAACTTTCATCAAACACATCATTAACATGTAAGCTACAAGTGTAAACAACAAAATTAAGTGTAGGGATCTCATACTTATTCGAGAATTGCTATGAACCATTGTTCCCTCATGTCAATTGCTCCATTATCCTCTATTAGGTCAAAGACACATTATCCATTCATATACAAGTAAAAACATGTTGAGAGCCATACATTGTTGTTGTCATAAAATATACATATAACTAGCATAATAGGAACAGAAATACCATAAACATACCAGCCATCAAAATCCAAATATATATATCAATACATTTACACATGAAAATCAAGGAATGAATCTCATTAATGAATGCAATGAACCAATCGGAGATGGGACTACCACGTTTCACCCGACCATAGATTGACCGAGCCAAGTCTCTCTTCACCTAATCACCCCTGTGCCATATTCCAAGCATGAATGTGGGACTCATAGAACACATCAAAAACACCAATAAACATGGATGCCACAGGAGTTCTCCGCTTACACCGTGAGGAATTTGAGTGCCTCCTAGTCTCTCAGGTTTTACTGTGCATCCACAATATGATTCAGGGATCACTAGGCCCTACACCGAGACATACTCTCCAGGATTTACCGTGCATCCACAGTCTGATCCAGGGATCACTAGGCCCTACACCGAGACATACTCTCCAGGCTTTATCGTGCATCCCATCCCGGGACCACTAGGCCTAACTGAGAGAAAATCCACCTCTTGGCTTTACCGTATATCCCTCCATTCATATGCAACAAATCCTAGGCCCACCAAGGCACATAATCTGGCTTTACCACAACCCACCATCTAATTCAGGGGTTACTAGGCCCATGTTTCGTGATCCTCGGTCTAGTTCAAGGACCACTCAGACAATGTGTTTGTCAATTCGAAGATCCATCCCACTGAACTTCGAATCCAATCCGGTCATCCCACATAAACCGAATGAGAGAAACCATCTCATCAAATCTATCAGGGAAGGGCAAGGTTATGCTAAAAATACTTTCACGCCTAGAAAAACCCATGCTATCGTATAAAAGAAACACATGAAATCCCATGCATGCCAAATCTAGCAAGGAAAATACACATGCAAGTCGAAACCTGCAATGAAGCCTGTTGTAGTTGTTTAATCCTGTCTTTCCCTGCTTGATCTTTGCTTCCTCTTGCCTTCTTCTCCTTTCTTGCTCCAATTCTCAAGTGCTCCAAGAAACTCTAAGTGCCCAAGAATGAGAGAGAGAGAGAAGAATGAGAGAGCTCCAGGTCTAAACTGACAAAAGGTTACCAATTGATCCCCATAAGCCTTTTTATGAATGAGGCCTCTATTTTCTTCATTTTCCATTGTTTTCCTTCATTTTCCTCCTCACATGCAACCTATGACCTTTCACCTTCCTTTTCTCCTAATTTCCATTATTTTCATAAATAAATGTGCCAAAAATACCATTTTGCCTTTCCAAAGCCTTAGCCATTGCCTTTACCAATTTCCTTAGCCATAAACAACCAAATGAACACCCCCTATGATGTCTTGCCCAACATTCAGCTTGGAATAAGTGTCCCATCAACCGTGGTTATTGTTTTTAACTTTTATTACATGGAATTCTCACCAGGGTTGTTACAAAACCTTCCCCCTTGGGGGACACCATCCTCTGTGTTCAATCACGCATATACCTCAGTGACCTGCTAAAAGGAGACATACTATTCATGGAGCTTTATAACACAACTCATTACGGTATTTATAATAATCATCCTACTAAGTACCAACCCACATGATATCATAACATCATGATAACATAACCACATGATAACATAGTAACATGAAAACATGACACCCATACCACATAGTGGAGCTTTATAACATAACTCATGGTCGTAATTACATCCATATACATGTGTACATATAGCAACATTACCAAAAATATATACCAAAAACATATACCAAATCATATACCAAAGCATATATCAAAACATATACTAAACACCATATCTAAGCATATATTAAAACATCATATAGCATATATCAAACCATCATAAAGCATATATCAACCACCATAAAGCATATACCAAACCACCATAAAGCACATATCAAACCACCATAAATCATATACCGACCACCATAAAGCATATACCAAACCACCATATTGAAGCTGCTTTGCCTCAACCGACAAACAAGGAAGGATACATAGCCCGCATCTGATCTGCCATCTCCCATGTAGATTTATCGGGCCCAAAGTGCTTCCATTTCTCTTTAACTTACTCAGTTCTAGAGCATGAACACATCTTTCTGCAATATACACTGAGGCTTTGACTGGAATTCTCCATCTAGTTCCACCTGCAATACAGACCAGTCAATCACGTTATCAACATCCTTAACATACTTCTTAAGCAAAGACACATGTAAAACATCATGGACTTTTACTATTGGAGGAAATGCAATTCCATAGGCTATTGGCCCAATCCTATCAATGATACTGAAGGGTCCATGAAAGCATGGTGCCAGCTTAGCACATGATCCAATCCACAAGTAGCTCCTCTTCGGTTTGATGTGCAAGTACACATGTTCCCCAACCTGGAATTCCTTGAACAACTTGTTCCTATCTGCATAACTCTTCTGCCTATTATGTGTTGCCTTTATATTCTTCTTGATCACCTGAATTTATTATTCCATGTCTGCCAACATCTCTAGTCTAATCAACACCCTGCTAACAAGATCACTCCAACTGATGGGAGTGTTACAACTTCGCCCATACGATGCCTCAAAAGGAATCATCCTCAATGACTCCTGATAACTGTTGTTGTATGCCAATTTTACCAAAGGGATATACTCTTCCCACTTCCTCTATTGATGCATCACATACATCCTCAACATGTCCTCTAATATCCTATTGACCCTCTTTGTCTGTCCATCTATCTGCGGATGATAAGTTGTGCTGAAGGCAAATTCTATGCCCAAACCTGCAAATAACTCCTTCCAAAACTTGGAAGTGAACTTTTCATCCCTATATGACACAATATTCTTTGGAACACCATGTATTCTAACCACATCTCTGATGAATACCTATGCCACATCACTAGATGAGAACATAGACTTCACCGGAATGAAGTGTACAACCTTTGTTAACATGTCCACAATGACCATGATGGAATCATGTTGTTTCATTGTTATTGGCAACCCTGTGATGAAATCCATGGAAATAACCTCCCATTTCCATTCAAGAATTGCAATCGGTTGTAGAAGTCCACTTGGATGTTTACACTCTACTTTCACTCGTTTACAGTCAAAACACCTCGCCACAAACTCTGCTACATCCCTCTTCAAATCCAGCGAATAGTAGAATTTCTTCACTGCTATCAGTGTCATCTAATAACCTAGGTGACCCGAATATGGTTTCACATGAAACTCCCTCAAGATCAACCTCTTGAGCTCACTATTATCCGGTACATATATCCTATCTTAAAACCTGACCAATCCATCTGATGTAAGACAATAGTCCATACCCTATGCATGCACTTGTATCTATACCTATACCTGCACCTGTACATGTACCTGCACCAACATCCTGCTACGACATGTGCACAATCTCCATATACTTGACATCCTCTTGACCTACCTACAATATCTATCCTATAAGTCCGTCCCATAGGAGCTCATAGCTTCCAAGTGATGTACCTATACCCGTCTATTGAGAGCATCTACCACCATGTTCTCTTTACCTTTGATGTACCTGATCTCAAAATCGAACTTGTTGTTCATGGCCAACCATCTAGCCTACCTAGCATTCAGATTCACATGGTTAAACAAATACCTCAACCCAATTTGATCACTCATAAGTACAAACCTCCTACCAAGAAGATAGTGCCTCCACATCTTCAATGCATGTATGATCATTGCTAACTCAAGGTCATGTGTTGGGTAGTTCTGCTCATGCTCATTTAGTTTTCTAGACTCATAGCATACCACCTGACCATCCTGCATAAGGACTCCACCAAGCCCTCTCTTGCAAGCGTTTGTGCATACCACGAACTCTTTGGTCGGATCTGTAATATGTAACACTGGTGCATGTGTCAAAAATTGTTTAAGGTACTCAAAGCTAGCCTCACACTCCTCTGTCCATTCAAACTTCTTACCTTTCCTTTGCAATGATATAATAGGATAAGAAATCTGCGAGAAGTTCTTGATCAACCTCATGTAATATCCTGCCAGACCCATGAAAGATCTTACCTCATCCACACTCTTAGGAGCTACCCACTCCATGATGGCTCTTATCTTCTCTGGATCCACTACAATGCTCTCCTTGGAGACAACATGTCCTAAGTAGTGCACCTCAATCTGAAAGAAACTACACTTGTTGAACTTAGCATACAACTGATGCTCTCTCAACAACTTCAACACTGTTGTTAAATGCTCGGCATGCTCTTCCTCAGTTTTAGAATATACCAGTATATCATCAATGAATACAATAACAAAATTATCTTTAAATATGAACGCAACACACTATTCATCAAACACATGAATGTAGCTGAAGCATTAGTTAATCCAAATGGAACAACAACAAACTCATAATGCCCATACCTGGTCCTAAACGCAGTCATGTAAATGTCCTCCTCTTTGATACGTACCTGATGGTATCCGAATCTCAAATCAATCTTAGAGAACATTGTCTCTTCCTTCAGCTAATAAAAAAAGTCATCAATCATCTGCAAAGGGTACCTATTCTTGATAGTCACTTTGTTCAACTGCCTATAGTCAGTGCATAATCCGAGAGTACCATCTTTCCTCTTCACAAACAAGACTGGTGCACCCTAAGGTGATACACTTGGTCTAATGTATCCCTTTTCCAACATTTCCTTTAACTGCAACTTTAACTCAACCAACTCAGGTGTGCTCATCCTGTAAGGTTCTTTCGATGCTGGAGTTTCCCCTGGAACTAATTCAATAGAAAATTCTACCTCCCTATGAGGTGACAACTCTGTAATGTCCTCAGGAAATGCATTCTGAAACTGCTGCAAAATTGTATACGTATTCAACACATTTGTATCCTCAACCTCCTTACCCTTATCACTAGAAATGTGTACAGCAAATAGCTTGCACCCTTTCTTGTGACTATGCTTTGCTTGCATAGTTGTCACCATCCTAACTGATGTGGCTTTCTTCTTGCCCTATAAGACTCTTGGTTCTCCATTGTCATCAACACACTCAATAGCTTTGTGATAGCATTCTACCTTGGTTCTATGAAGATACAACCAATCCATGCCCAACAACATATTGTATGATCCCAACGATAACACATTTAGATGTGTTGCGGTAGGCATACCATTCAAATCAAATGCACAAGCTCTTACCCAATGATGAACTTTCTTCTTTGTACCTGTAGCCAAATGCACTAACCAAGACTCTGCATGCAATTCCTTACTCAAACCACACATATCCACCAAGTTAGGACTAACATAATTATAATTAGATCCAGGCTCAATCAAAATAGAAATAACTTGATCACAAAGCTTACCTTCCATCTTAAGGATAGATGTCTGGTGTTATTCCTGCCTGATGTCCACTGCTGCATAGATACGTGGAATACTCTTACCAAAATCCCCAATAGTTTGCGCCTCTTGTGCACTATATATCTAAGGCCTTCCACATTGATTATGCGGACAATCTCTCCTAAGGTTCTCTTCACCACATGTTCAACACTCCAACTGACCAGTGCCCTCACCTCTATGTTGTTATTGTTGCTATTGTGACACATGTCCCTGTCTCACTGCATTAAATCTCTTTTTTGGTGCCATATTTTCTTTCCCATCTGCATTCTGAGGCCTTGTTCTCTTAGGCTTCCATTTACCTTTACCTTTGTCATTTCCTTTCCATCCATGTTGAGATTCATTCTTACGCTGATTGTTCATAACAATGCTTCAATTTCCCAATAACTTCCTCAAGTGACCGAGGCTCATCATACTCAATCCGATCTCTAAATGCTAATGGAAAACCACTGACAAATATTCTAACTTTAGCCTTTCATCGGTAAGATACGATGCATACCTCAATAGCTCCAGAAACTTGGTCGTTTCCTCTTCATCTATCATTAATCCCATCTTTAGCTCATAAAATTCTTTAGCCTTACAGTCGTAGTACCTCTCTGACAAGTACTTCCTGAAAAGTCTCTTGAACTCCCACCAAATCAAGTCATTCATCCTGATATCTCTAACCCACTTAACATCTTCCCACCAAATGTCTGTTTTACCTTTCAAGCTGAAGATAGCTATTATGGCCTTCATGTTATTTGTGTACTCATGCAACTCAAAGAATTTGTTCATCCCAAGTATCCAAGCCTTTGCATCTTTTGGCTTCTTCACATCTCCATCAAAAGTAGGTGGTTTTTATTTCTTGAATTCATCCGGCAAGTATCCCCTATCATTCCTCCTGTAAGGATGATAGCAATGACGATCATGATGTCTATCAAAACTAGAACTAGAATAGTACATGTACTCATCGCCCCTCCTATTCAGAGTGTCTAACAACCTACCATCTCTCACTATGTTAGATCTATTCAACATGTGTCTACCAGGAGACCTACTGTCATATGCCCCATTAGTTCCATCCCCATGTCCATGGCTGATCCAGAGTGGCCCTTGTCGCTACAAGTCTGAAAAACTATGAAAAAGTATATCATTAACCTTTGCTTGCTTCTCTTGTGCCTGTATGATCTCGTCATTATCTACCTTACAACTCCTTATCTCTTCCTTCAAACTTCTCAGTGTAACTACCAAATTGGAAGAATTCCAAACACCAAACTGCTCTTCGGATTCATAGGGAGAGTCTTTGTAGTCAACCATCTTGCTAGTCATTTGATATTTGTTCTTTCAATGCATAATATGTCTGATAAACCAAATCACAATAAATTGACATACCTTAGTATAGCTCGGGGATGATACCTTGTCTGCAAGATCGCCAAATTAGTGTGATATCTGTATAACATAATCATAACATCATATAGACATACGCAAATAAGCGTATCAACACATAAACATCACTCTAGTTAGAGTCCAATCACCAATGTAAGGCCATATCAACAATGCATGCTATGACCTCACACATGACAACAACCATTACTCCATTGTACACATTGCCACATGCAACCAACAACCTACATAAGCAATGACTAATCAAATACACATACGTATAAATGCATGTAGTCAAGCATGAGCGATCAATTCTTACAATCAACCTATAAGATCGATAATTGTAATCAAAACATTCAATAAGGTAACCTAACATACAAGGATGTAATTAGGTGACATAAAATCAACATGTAAGCAACCTGTAACCATATGCAACCAATCACATACTCATGACAAATACATTCCGAAAGATCAATATCAAATTATCCATATCAACCATACTGCAACCATAATCAATCATCAAGCCAATGCAACAAGCACATGAAATGCAAGTGTAAGAGACACACATGCAACTGACATGCATGCATGACCAACACACACTGCCCATCTAGTTTGAGAGTTGAACCATGCTCTGATACCACTCTGTAACACCCTCCTCCCACATCCACCCAAGTAACCATGCCAATTGGGGTAAACATGAGATGAGAGGCTACTGTGATCAGATTCGACCTCTTATGTGACCTTAAGGAAGTGGAATCAAGGGAACATCACACACTCATCCAACATCATCAAAAAAACCGTCAGAGATAAGTCAGCCACTCAGACAACCTGTCACTAAGTCCCATTGTTGTTATGGATATCTTAGGTCATAGTCGCTCTCATGCTATGGGAAAGGGAGCGACCAACAACCCAAATTCGCTCTCACAATCTTGCATGCCAGCGACCAGAGACAGAAATTTCTAGTTTTGTAGCAGCAACCCTGGGATTTAAGCCACTTTTTCAAGCCCAAATCCCAAGCCACTACCCAGAATGGAGTGATAGAGTGAAATCAGTAAAAGTACAGGGAAACAATGATGCAAAAGCAATAAAATGAACAAGTCCATAATCATACCCCTACTATCCATGACAAAAATTTCGTCAAACACATCATCAACATGTAACCTACAAGTGTAAACAACAAAATTAAGTGTAGGGATCTCATACTTATCTGAGAATTGCTATGAACCATTGTTCTATTAGATCCCTATACTAGTGATTTACCCATTGCTATTGTCATTGTAGCCCTTATTTCTATTGTTGTGCCCCTATTGTCCCCATATTTTTATTATTGTGCCCCATAGAAGCCCACTATTGTTATTGTTGTGCCCTTATATTATTATTGTTATGTCGACTTTGATTATATTGTGACCCCTTAGACTCCTATATATAGAAAGGAGGGTTTGTCATTTGTATCATCTAAGAATTATTTATTTGTGTAATGTAAAGGATGTTTCCCCCTCGAAGAGGCTGATTTTGAAGTCATTGATCTATCTTTTCTTCTATTTTGTGAGTTGGTTACATAACATTTGGTATCAGGGGTTTGGATTTTAGGGTTTCGATGGTCCAAACAGGTCATCGTATAATTTTTGCTATAACATTTTTTTATGATGTTTCAGAAGCTAAAATTAAACCCCATTTGATATGAAATCTCTATGAACCTCAGGGCCGAGTTTCAGATCTTTTCTCACTATATTTGTGGAGATAGGATCCAAGGAAGTTAGGGTTTTTGGAGGCTCTTGAATTATATCTCAAACAGGTGACCTAGGGAAAACTGTCATACCTTTCTCTCTGAACATCATATTGAAATTTCGTAAAAAGTTATAGAAATAGAATACCCTGTAGTTTTCTATGTATCAGTTTCAATTCCTAAGGTCGAAACACTGATACTTGGCACTTCGTACAAGTTTTCTCTACTGAACTAGTCTATAATTAGGTCATCGTGGGAGATTTAGCATATCTCCTCCTTGGAGAATCCAATCTTGATTAGACTTGCAGGGTTGGAAAGAGGACTTAGAGGGCTACCCTAGGACACAACTTCAGACTTTGGAGATATTAAACTACATAGATACGATAGATTCAATATCGAGCTTCTACAAAGTGAAAAAAGATGTAGCTTTTTTTAAATTTTGCATAAGTTTGGTTTGAAAAATTAGTTTGAAGGAATTCAAAGGGCATAGTGAAGCATTATTATCATTAATTGATTCCCCGAAGAATGAAAATGGAAACACATAGTAAACAACCTGAAATCTCTAGCATGACTCATGAAGAAGTCGAAGAAATGCAACATGATATATCAAAATTACGAGATCAAGTGCAACAAAATTCACTCTCACAAAAAGTAACATAAGCTAATATGGATGGTTTAAAGAAAGTTGTGGAAGCTAAGATGGATGGTTTAAATAAAGGTGTGGAAGCTAAGATGGATGGTATAGAAGAAAAACTTAAAGACAACATGGAATATTTGAAGACATATTTGACAAAGTTGTTACAATAAATGCTTACTAATGGCGAAAGGGTAGTAAAGGAAACTCAGGATGAGAACAAAAGAAATGTTAATCATGATTTCATAGACTCTAACATTGGATTGAATACCCACCATGTTCCAAAGATCGATATGAATAATTTTGATGACAATGATCCCGTAACATGGATGCTACAAATGGAGCAATATTTCGATCTCCATAATGTGCAAAACACACAAAAGGTATGCATTGCAACTTTATATTTGGAACCAAGTCAGTTTGTATGGTGTCAATGGCCTTTCTATCGTAAACAAATTGGCACTTGGGAAATTTTTACGGAGGAAATGATAGCACATTATGAGGATACAAAAAGCAACACCTTTTTTAGCCAATTGATAAATATCAAACAAAAGGGTTCAATGATGGAGCACATTGAGGACTTCCAAAAATTGAATATAAGGGTAAAAGATATTCCAGAGGAGTATAGGATTGATGTGTTCATAGGGGCTTTAAAAGATAACATCCAACATGAGGTTCGTCTTTGGGAACCTGATTCATTGGAGAAGGCATTCAGTGTAGAATTTCTACAAATTCTCTACAAATCTACCTCTGAGATCTATGTAGAAAATATGACTGTAGATTAACTTGATAATGCAATATACCAAAGAAAAATACTATAATCTACTTCTACTATCAAACTTGCAAAAGCTTAAATATCAAGTTGAATCACAGCTGAACACATATAACCAGAAGAAGAAGAATCAATACACATGAAACACAGAAAATACTCAGGAGAAAGCCTCAGCTAAAAACACCACTATCTGTATTATCATACAAGGTGAAAATACATCAGAATTATACAAAGCCTTAGCTCTCATAGCTAGCCAGCTCTCGGTACAATCCTCGTGGATGCTCACAGGCAAACTTGGCTTCTCACAAGCCTTCTCTGCCCTCCAAGCTCCTATTTCCTTGCGCAGTTACCTCTGGGATGATCTCCTTCACCCAGTGTAACATTGCTCTCACACACTGCTCTAACACATTGTCAGAACTATGCAATCTTCAAGGAACCTTATTCCTTCTGCATGCATGAGTTTCCTTTATAGGAGAAAACATGCAACTGATAGTACATTGTCCATGTCTTTAATCTCAACTGGGTCTTTCTCAAAATAGACATGAATGAGTTACCGATGAGAGAATCTTTAGTTATCTAGAGTACAATAGATGGATGCATGCATGCATTAACTAACTGAACTCACAATTAGTTCCTCAAAATGTTTGGAACTAATTTAACTGGACTTAACTCAGTAAACTGAGATAACTAATTACAACTCAAATATAACTCAATCTTATCTCCTTAATTAAGGGATAATCTCCTTAATTTAATGGATAATTGTTGCATGACTTCAGAAAGACTTCTAACTTGAATTTCTCCAACTAATTAACTCAAGATGAATTAATTAATTATTTTTCAAGCAGCTAGTGAGACTAAATTCGAATTTTAATTCAAGGACAAATTAAAATTGGAATATTCTAGATTCTATTTTTATCATTTCTTGTTGTTATTTTCAACACTCCCTCTCAACAAGAAAGGAATTCAACTCGATCTCGATCGTGAACCTTTGGAATGTTCTGCATGCAACACTTCTCTCAAGTGTTGTTCCTCTAGCAATCTCCATAAACAAAAAAAAAACATCCAACCTGAATCAGTATGATGCATCTGTCATCAAAATCTCTTACTATTGTTGCCTCTGTCAACTGAAAACTCTACGCTTCTACTGACTCAGCCTTTCTACACTGTTGTCAATCCTTCTCTGCGCTCTTCAGTATTTGATTGCTCTAGCCTCTGTCACTTTGATCTCTGACTGCATCAATCCCATTGATTCCTCCCGCTACTATGTACTTTGGGCTCCCATAGCAAGGTACGATCCATGAGATAAAACTTCTCAATGGACCCTAACCAATTTCAGCCTTCTTGGGACTATCACTTCACATCACCCCACCTCACACCTGGAGGTATGGCTGCATGTGATCCCTCTGCTGACTCTAATCGTGGCTCCTCCACAATTGTCCGAGACTTCTTCTGGGACTGCATGTTGAGAGGTAATGTACTGTCCATCTCAACCACAAAGTCTCTAACATTTGCCTTGCTCCTCCAGGCTTTGCATGCATCTTGAACCTCAAGAGCATACAGGTTCTTGACTTGTGAACCAATTTGTTACACCCGTCTCATGGTGATGTGTCTAAGGAAAACCTTTCCCTTATTGAAGACAACATCGTAGCCTTTTTCCTCCAACATCGCAACCAATACCAAGTTCTTCTTCAGTCCAGGCACATACTTCACATCTGTCAAGGTGATAGGAGCTCCATGCTCCCTCTGAAAAGCAACCATTCCCGCTCCTGAAACACTAAAATTTTCATCATCACCCATTTCTATGTGAATTTTAGGTCTTTCTCCTCCAAGGTACTGAATAAACTTTTATTGCCGATCATGTGGAATGAGTCTCCACTATCAAGATACCAGCCACAACCCATCATCGATGACACCATGCATGTGATGAGGGTGAAGTCCATTTTGAACTAAGAGGCTAATGCCTCACCTTCCAATCCATCCGAGGATCCCTTCTTGGACTTCTTCGATGGGCAATTAGTCCATAATGACCCATCTTGTGACAATTAAAGCATCTCACTCTAGACTTGTCAACCTTCTTCCCTCCATGAGAAGAATTTGATTCAGAATGGGACGCCTTTCCCTTCCCTTTTGGTGGCTGGGGTGCAGGTGTAAGAAACAATCGTTCAAATCCAAAAACAATTTCTTCAAGTTCAGACGGAATTTCTTCTTAGATTTCCTGCGGAGTCTCAGTCATCTACCTCCAAAGTTATATATTCTGTTAAATTAGCAGAACCGCTAAATTCTAGCCACATTGACAAGTGATTTTACAAATCCTCTAAGCATCGCACATCGCAATCACAAGCTCACCAGCAGGGTTCATTTCCTCAAGAATGAAGCGATGCGATATTAATCGGCGATCTTCCTATCGCATGTTGCATTTCGCAATTCCTCCAGGCTAGGTTCATTCACTCTTGAACATGCAATGTGATGTTGATCCAACAGTCAGTAGTCATCAGTGATCCAATAGTCACTGTGATATTTCACAGGAATCTGTGCTACGTTTACCCACCCTCACAGAGCTGATAAGGTTTATAAGTCCTCAATTTATAAAAGTTCGGGTCTGATTTTTGAGATTAATGCCCGATCGTCTTAAGACCCGATATCCATTGGATAACAGAGCCTATTAGATCCTACAGCTTGTGGGACTTCTATTAGTACACGGGTTAAAACCAGGGCCAACCCCCGCTGTTGACTATGACGCAAGGTGTTGAAAATGAAATCAACAGTTAGGAATAAGTGCGGTTCTTCAACCCCGATTAAGAAATCTATACAGTTTCACCCCCGTAGTTGCTAATACACAGCGAAAAGAATTTAAAAGCGATCACACAGAACTCTAATATTTCAAGCCAAACTGGAAATTCAAGGGTACACAGAGATAATACAGAAGGATGCAACACCTCCAGGATTGACCAATTTTACACAAAAATACACAGAGTTAAGTTTTCTGCAACTTAATCATATATGTCCAAAACAAGTCGAATCAGTCAAAATCCTTTTACAATCATTCAGAACTTACATAAATGCTATTCCAACCTAACTATCAGATCCTTAAAACACTGGATCGAATTTGCCTAATCTTAAACAATATCTAATCTAGTCAATATTCTCCTCGAGAATCTCAATTGAATCAAAATTGCATGAATTAATTACAAAACCATTCAATCCCTAAATCCTAGCTCAAATCCTATCTAGAAAGCTTGTAAATTGACAACTAAAGGATCCCACTCCTCTTCTTGTAGCTTTTTTTGTATTTTTGGAATAAGTTTGAAGCCTTTTGCCTTCAAGCCTCATGCTCCTGCATCAAACTCCTAAGGAAAAAATTATTCATGGGCTCCTGTCCATGAAATCTTCTAAAAAACTACCCAACTTCTATAGCATGGCATCTATCATCCAAGTAGCTTCAGCAATTGGTTGATCCTTCCATTTGACCAAATACTAAAAATACTCCTGTCCTCTTGTCTTCTTCAACAATTTCTTGTCCAAAATCCTCTCTGGCTTCAATTCCTTTGTTATAGGTAACTGTTTTACCCAATCAATCTCTTGTTCTTCTTGATCCTCTGTTGTGTCATCTGCCTATTCCTTTTCATACCTATATAAGTCAGCAACATTAAAAATTAGAGATATTCCAATATTAGGGGGTAATTCAATTTCATATGCATTTGCAGAAAATTTTCTCAAGACTTTGCATGGTCCGATTTTCTTAAACTTTAGTTTATTATACTCCCTTTTTGAAAATCTTTCCTTCCTCAGGTGTGCTAAAACCAAATATCCAACCTCAAAATTAACTTCTCTTCTCTTCAAATTTTCTCTGCCCTTGTATTTTATGTTGTTGTCTGTAGTTGTTGTTTTACTTATTCATGTGTTGCTTGAACTTCTATAGCAAAATCTTCTCCTTTATCACTTCTCCTTTCAGCTTTTCCCAAGTCTCTCAATTCAGACACTCCTCTTGGGTGCATTCCATAGATTATATGGAATGGACTCTGCCCTGTACTCCTGTTAGGAGAATCATTATATGCATATTCTGCCTGTGCCAATACTTGATCCCACTGTTTTGGATGTTCACCTGCAAGACTTCTCAAAAGATTACCTAAGCTTCTATTTACAACTTCAGTTTGTCCATCAGTCTGAGGATGATAAGTAGAACTGAAACTCAATTTAGTTCCAAGCTTCTTCCATAATGTCCTCCAGAAATTTCCAACAAATCTGGTGTCTCTGTCTGAAACAATGCTCTTAGGTAACCCATGTAATCTTACAATCTCCTTAAAAAACAGATTAGCAATATGAGTAGCATCATTGGTTTTATAACATGGAATAAAATGTGCCATTTTTGAAAATCTGTCAATTACTACATAAATTGAATCATTTCCTCTTTGAGTTTTTGGTAAACCCAAAACAAAATCCATACTTACCATATCCCAAGGCCCATCTGGAATAGGTAATTGAACATACAAACTTGTGTTTTGACTCCTTCCCTTTGCGTATTGACAAACTTTACAATTTTTAACATACCTTTCCACTTCAGACCTCATTTTCGGCCAAAAATAAAACCTGTTCAACTATTCATAAGTATTGTCTGCACCAAAATGCCCTCCAAGTCCTCTACTATGTTTCTCCTCGATCAAATTTTCCCTCATAGAACAATTTGTTATGCATAGTGGATTTCTTTTAAACAACAGTCCCTTTTGCAAGAAATAATCCAGCCACTTGCTTCTGTCTAACAAAACAAGATTTCTACAAGCTTCAAATGCCTCTTTAAAATCTAGATCTTTCTCATATAACTATTTAAGAAAATCAAAACCCAACACTTGAATTTGACTTTCTTGAACAAAAATTCTTTTTCTACTTAAGGCATCTGCTACTTTGTTTGATTGACCAGTTATATGTTTTACTACAAAATTAAAACTTTGCAGGTATTCTACCCATTTTGCATGCTTCTAGTTAAGCTTTGGCTATTGCATAATGTACTGTAATGCATGGTTATCTGAATACAGTATGAACTCCTTGGACATCAATTAATGTCTCCAGTTCTTCAAAGACTGCACCACTGCATAAAACTCCTTGTCATAAGAAGAATATTTCTTCTTGGTCGCATTCAACTTTTCACTAAAATAAGCTACAGATCTATCCTCCTGACTCAAAATAGATCCAATGGCTTCTCCATTAGCATCACACTACACTTGAAAAGTTTTATTAAAATCAGGTAAAATCAAAATAGGTTTCTCAATAATCTTTCTCTTCAACAGCTGGAAGTTCTTTTCTGCTTCAGCAATCCATTTAAATGGTTGTTTGTGCTTATTTATTGTGTCAATAATTGAAGCATTAATCTTACTAAAATTCCTTGTGAATTTCCTATAAAAACTAGCAAGACCGTGAAAACTTCTTACTTAAAAGACACTTTTTGGTGAAGGCCACTCCATGACAGCCTTGATCTTCTCTAGATCCATCTTTAACCCCTCAACAGAAACAACGAAGCCCAAATACACCAACTCCTCCTTCATGAATGAACATTTCTTTAAATTTAACAGTAATTTTTCTTGTTGTAGCCTCTATAAGACATAATTCAGATGTCTCACATGTTCCTCCTTAGATCTGTGGTAAACTAATATATCGTCGAGATATGCGATTACAAATTTACCAATAAATTCCTTCGGAACTTCATTCATAAGTCTCATAAATGTACTAGGGGCATTCGACAATCCAAAGGCATTACCGTCCACTCATATAATCCTTCATTAGTTTTAAAAGCAGTTTTCCACTCATCTCCCTCTCTAATTCTGATTTGATGATAACCACTTTTTAAATCTAACTTTGTAAAATATCTAGCTCCACTCAAACAATCCATCAAATCTTCGATTCTAGGTAAAGGAAATCTATACCTAATTGTTATCTTATTGATTTCTCTCGAGTCAGTGCACATTCTCCAACCTCCATATTTCTTTGGGCTCAACACTATTGGCACTACGCAAGGACTCAAACTCTCTCTAACCAATCCCTTGTCTAACAGTTCCTGAACCTGTTTCCTGATCTCTTCATTCTCTGTGGGAGTCATCATGTAAGCTGCTTTATTAGGTAGATTTTCTTCTGGAATCAAATCTATGTGATGACTGATTTTTCTAATGGGTGGCAACTCATCAGGCAAATCATCTACAATAATATCACAATAACTGTCCAGCATCTCTTGAATTTCAATTGGTAAATCAGAAACTTTTGTGGAAGTAATTATTACCTTGGGTTTTCAAACCAACGTAAAACTTACCTCATCTTCCTCCATCTGTTGTAAGTACTCCTTTCCACTCAACAAAAGGGTCTTTGGATCAGGTTTCTTCGATGTATCCTCTTCTTCTATTGGCAGCAATGTATGATTGACACCATCTTTGTTGAATTTGTATGTGTTCTTCTTTCCATTATGCATAGCTCCTCTGTCATACTGTCATGGTCTACCCAACAATATATGACACACATCCATAGGCATCACATCGCACAAAATTTTGTCTCTGTATTTTCCCAACTGCAACTCCACTTCACATTGCTCATTCACTACCAACTGATATCCCTTTTGAAGCCATGACACCTTATAAGGTGTTGGATGTTTCTTTGTTTTCAATTTCAACTTCTCAACCACTTCTGTGGAGACCAAATTATCTGTACTACCACAATCTATTATCATCTGACAACACTTCTCTTGAACGTTACACATAGTCTTGAACAAGGTTTTCTTTTGTGCTGGTTCAACAATTTCTTTGGATGGTTTTAACAAAATTTTGTTGACTACCAAAGATTCCCCTTTCTCCGGTACATTCTCTTCATCTATTACCTTTTTTTTCAACAATTGCATTCCTCTGATTCGTTCCTATATTTTCTGGGCACTCATAAGCTCTGTGTCCCAGCTTGTTACATCTGTAACATCTAACTTATCTTCCTCTACCTATGCTTCCTCTTCCTCTAGAAAAACTTCCTCTGCCACTTACATCACCTCATGTGGGTGCATGTTGACTTGAGCTGCTTCTAGCTCCATCTCCAGGTGCTGTATATCTTCCTCTACCACCTTGTCTTCCCCTTCCTTGGAAAGTACCTCTATTTTTGGCAGACTGCTTCCTCATGAGTTTTTCTTCAGCCTTCAGTACCATTTGATAAGCCTCTTCTACTGTTTTAGGAGACAGTACACTTATCTCATCTTGAATGTCCATTCTAAGACCATTCACATATATGGCAAGCTTCTCATTTGTATCTTGGATTTGTCCTGCTCTTATATCCACTTTGTAGAATTCCTCTGTGTATTCCTTTACTGTCATAGACCTCTGTCTAAGATTTTGCATTTGTCTAAATAATGTTTGTTGATAGTCACTTGGCAGAAACTTACTTTTTAGTTTTGCCACCATCCTGTTTCAATTCTTACTTGGTTGTTTTCCAAGTCTTCTTTCTTTCTTCCTGCACTCCATCCCACTAAAGTGTTACATGTCCTTTCAGTTTTGTGACAACAAACTTCGCCTTCTTTTCTTCATCTGTTTCTTCATAATCAAATATTTCTCCATATCATTTATCCAGTGTATCAATTCCTCAGGTCTTAAGCTTCCTGTGTAGATTGAGACTTCAAGTCTAGGCTTGGATGTGGATCTCAATACTAACCTAAAGAATCTCATTTTAGGAGTTACATCTACAGGTTCTTCATCTTCTGTAGCTCCAGCTTTAGGTTCACTAACATCTCCAGCATCTACATCTCTTCCCATTTCCACTGCTTCCAATCTAGCTTGCATTTGTTGCATAGCTTCCAACACTTCAACATTTACAACTGGTCGTCCTCTTCTTTGACCACCACCTCTTCCTCCAACTCTGAAAGCCATGTTGGATTTCTTTTTCTGATCCTTGAGATCCTGTTCAATGTTAGTAGGCTACTCTGATACCACAAATGGTGGCCAGGGTGCAGGCGTAAGAGACAATCGTTCAAATCTGGAAACGATTTCTTCAAGTTCAGGTGGAATTTATTCTTGGATTTCCTGCAGAGTCTCAGTCATCTACCTACAAATTTATCTATTCCGCTAAATTAGCAGATTCGCTAAATTCTAGCTGCAATGACAAGTTCTTTTACAAATCCTCTAAGCATCACACATCGCAATCGCAAGCTCACCAGTAGGGTTCATTTCCTCCAGAATGAAGCAATGCGATACTAATCGAAAATCTTTGTATCGCATTTTGCATTTCGCAATTCCTCCAAGCCAAGTTCATTCACTCTTAAACATGCGATGCGATGTTGATCCAATGGTCAGCAGTCATCAGTGATCCAAAAGTCACTGTGATATCGCACGGGAATCTGCACGATGTTTACTCGCCCTCACAGGGCCGATAAGGTTTATAAGTCCTCAATTTATAAAAGTTCAGTCTGTTTTTTGAGATTAATGCCTGATCGTCTTAAGACCTGATATCCATTGGATAACAGAGCCCATTAGATCCTATGGCTTGCGGGACTTCTATTAGTACACTGGTTAAAACCAGGGCCAACCCCCGCTGTTGACGATGACGCAAGGCGTTGAAAATGAAATCAACGGTTAGGAATAAGTGCAGCACTTCAACCTCGATTAAGAAATATGTGCAGTTTCACCCCTATAGTTGCTAATACACGGCGAAAATAATTTAAAAACGATCACACATAACTCTAATATTTCAAGCCAAACTAGAAATTCAAGGATACAAAGAGATACTACAAAGGATGAAACACCTCCGGGATTGACCAATTTTACACAAAAATACATAGAGTTATGTTTTCTGCAACTTAATCATATATGGCCAAAACAAGCCGAATCAGTCAAAATCCTTTTACAGTCATTCAGAACTTACATAAATACTATTCCATCCTAACTATCAGATCCTTAAAACACTGGATCAAATTTGCCTAATCTTAAAAAATATCTAATCTAGTCAATATTCTCCTCGAGAATCTCAACTGAATCAAAACTACTTGAATTAATTACAAAACCATTCAATCCCTAAATCCTAGCTCAAATCCTATCTAGAAAGCTCATAAATTGACAGCTAAAGGATCCCACTCCTCTGCTTGTAATTTTTTTTGTATTTTTGGAATAAGCTCGAAGCCTTTTGCCTTCAAGCTTCATGCTTCTACATCACCTTTCCTTGCCTTACTTGCTAAGGCCAGATTTTCTTCATCGTCATCCTTGTTTGAGGAACCATCTCGTGTGCTCCTCCTGATCTCCTCCTGCATGAGAACTGACCACAGTTGTTCCCAATCCGACAGTTTCTCCCTTCCATTCACAATGTCCTGGTAGCTATTCCAGCTCTTTGGAAGGCCAAGGAGAGCGAGGCTCACCATATCATCATCGACAGTAGTTATTCCCACACTTCCAAGCTCATCTCTGCAAGTGGTGATCTTGTTCAGATATGTGGAAATAATATCACCATTCTCCATCTTGATTCTTCAAAGCTTATCCTTGAGCACCAATTTCCTCTGGTCGCTACTATTCTAGTAGAGGTCCTTCAATGTCTTCCACATTGAATATGGAGTATCCTTCCCATGGAGACTCGAGACAATATGGTCTCGAACTCCCTCAAGGATGATGTGTCTCCCCTCACCACACACTTCTTCCATTTAGCCAACTCCTGTGCATTAGTTGAACCTGGCTTTGGGATTTCTTGATCAATGAAATCCTTCAAGTCGTTGTCTTCTAATACAGCCTCCATTCAATCTTTCCATGCTATGCAATTCGAGCTACCTTCCAAGGCATACTCGAGTCTCAAGCCATAGAACGCCATTGGCCAAAATTGAAGTATGATAAGAATTCGATTTGCACCAGCAAACCCAAACTTCAAGCTTCGAATTCTCTTCTCCATATACTGTTCAAAGCTCTGATAAACTAAGCTCCGATATCATGTAGAATTTCAACAAATTCTCTACAAATCTACCTCTGAGATGTATGTAGAAAATATGACTGTAGATGTTACAGGGAAAAGTGTCTATATAGAACTGCTCTATCCCACTAAGGTGTGACAGCTGCCTTAGAAACAAACAGAGAAAAGCTACTTTCGTTTTTCCTTTATGAATTATAGATAGAGAGGAACAGAAATACCAACCTCTGTCTTGCGCTAATCTCCTGACTTGATTCCTCTCTTCTTTGATAGTCTTTAACTACCTGCTCCCTTGCACCCCACTTCACCAAGTACCTATAAGATCACAGTAGCATAGCACTATACAAAGACATGGATCTATAATCATAAACAATCTAGGATCAGATGTAAATTGACCATACAAATGTAGCAAACATCAATGACACAAGAGCATGGAGGAAAACTTGAATAGCTTTTATTGATAAACAAGAAAGAGCCAAGAGGAGTTACAACCAGTTGTTCTGACCCAGCATCAACCTCCCAGCAAGGAAGCCCCTCTTCACCTCATACAAAGCTTATATCACCCAACAATCTGATGTTTGTCTCAAGAAACCAACAACAATTCCTTACAATATACAAAATTCCAGCCTCTGGATCTCTGGGATGAGGGATCCATATATAGATATCTGTAATGGAGATGAGTTAGCTTATGATTTGATTAGTGTCTTCCCTCTGATAGTTCTTGCTTCCACTTGGAGATTGATGATCTCTTACTCATCCTTGGTCGAATTCAGAGAGGCAAGTGTCACAGGAGAAGTTTCTGGAAGCTTCCATTGCCTCTCCACCTCGCGGAATGACACTGCCATTTGTCATTTCTCGCCCATCGCACCCCATAGAAGGGATTTTTGAAATGCAACGCACCCACACAGTGTATTTAGGTGAGATGCAACGCACTTGGCCAGTGGAGCAGCTGAAATGATCCTGTTTTGACCAATTCTGAGCAGTTTTTCATGGAGAACTTCTGGGAGAAGCTGTAATCTGTTGACCTTGTTCCTTTAGGGGTTAGAACAACACTTTTAGGGACTTAGGAGCCCTTGGTTTATGGAAATTTCATGCTTGGGGTTGTAGTGCCCAAAAATGTCTATAACAGTTGCCCCTAAAGCATGAGGTCATTAATATTTTGATGTCGGGTGAAATGCTTTATTATGAGGATCCGAAGTTCTTTCAAGCTGGGAGGAGACCTGTAATAAGATATAATACAATACATTATCTTCATAATATTTTCATGATCTAGCTGAGGCGGGCATTCCAATGTTCAGCTTTATAAATTCATTTTCATGTACATAGGACAGACAATCGTCTGAGTGTAGACTGATGATTCTGATAGAGCCATCATCCTTTTGATTGGATGATTATCTGTGCAGCAATGATGTACATTTGATGTCTTTATTTCCTTGAATATATATCGCAGCCTGGATGGATGAAACTAGATCCAGGGTCTTCAATCTCGTTCGATCTTCACTCGAAGTACAAGTCGATCCATGTGAAAGCTGTTCTGGAGTCGAACATGGAAAGACATCGCCTGATTACCAGCCAATGATGTAAGCTGTTAACAGGCGCGAGAGGAATCACCGATAATGATAATGACCCTCAAGGTACTGCAGTACAATTCACGTGGTGTGAATAAAGGACTTGGCATCGAACACCACGCAAAATCTTTCGGTCGAAGGCCATTGATGTAAACCTGTCGCCGGAAGTGAGAAACTTGCCATTGAGGCATGCAAGCTTCAAAGTACTGAATGGGGTGTTCCTAGATCAACTTCTTGGATAATGAGATGATGTCGACAAGAAGCGATCCGTCACAGGAGGGCCTTAATGAATCCCACATCAATGACACGGAACGGAGCAAATGATTTTAATGGAGGTGAAAACGATCTGGTGATATAAGGTTCAGGGTGGCGGTCATGAAAGAATGGAGCATAAATGTATGGTAGTGGGTGAGACACAGGTGAATTCTTTGAATGACTTCTCTTGAACATATCGGCAACACTGATGTGATGGATTGGTAGCATTAACCCCAAATGTGGATGGTATGATGGGACCATGGTGATGTGACCGGTGAATGAAACAACCCAACCCGACTCGGATGCGGAGTGGAAGTGTCATGTTCAAGAGCGACTTGCTACCAACAAAGTTTCTTCAAGTTTTCTTCCCAATTTTCCCCAGTCATTGCTGACCAGTACCTCTTTATCTTTGTCAAGCTTGAGGAGGTTAACATATGCTTGTTCTATAATTTTCCCTTCAGGCAAACCCATCGCTATGTTTTAACGAGCCTAGCGATAGTGAAACTCATTCTCGTCTATAGACAAGTTTGTCGCTATTAAACTTTTAACGAGTTTAACGACAAAGATAACTCGGTTCTTTTCAATTTTAGAGAGTCTGAAAAGGAACATAAAGGTAACTCCAAAATTCCTTTTTTGTCATCTAATCCCTTAAGTCCGAAAAAGTATAAAATGATACAGAAGGGATGAATTTTCGATACTTTTAACAAGCCGAACAAAACAAGCGCTCGATCTTTTTGTGTAATAATCTCTCAGGTCCAAAAGGATTAAAATTTAGAGGAGAGATAGCACTTCCGGTCTCTTTAACAAGCTAGAGAGGCCAATGGCTTGGCAATCTTTTCATATTTTACGAGTCAGTTGAAAAGAGCTTAAAGGAGACTCGTCTTTTGAGGAACGAGTGATAAAATGGGTAGCAACTAATTCCAAGTAAGGTTTGGAATTTTCCAATCACGGCAGTGTTACAAGGATGGCTAGTGAAATCACTCTTCGCAGCTGTTTCTCAAAATGGGTAAACAATCAAATGGAGGTGAATGATCGGCCAATGCAAAAGTGGAGGTGATGGTGCAAACACGACCAAGGCTTTAATGGCTGAAGTACTACATTCACGATGGTTATTTACCGGGGAATAGTTCATTTTTTAATGAGCTTAAATGCGGGGGGAAACATTTGCTCATGTCTTATGTTTATTTTTTAACGAGCTTGAACTATGTGCTAAAACTGCTCGATGAAATGGTCTCTTTTTTATTTTACCATAAGTAGCTTTGTTCTTTCAAAGATTGTACTGTATTTTCAATTGCTTCATCAAACTAGTCAGAAATGAACAATATATGCTTGAAAAACGAGTTAGAACACTAATATTTTACTTTGAACTACGTAAAAAGTAATTGAAAAGTGTTTTTACCTCTCATTTTACCATTTCATTTGAACTTTGGTTTGTTGGAGCTTTGTAGGTGCTTTTCCCCCTTTGATTTTCATCAGCGGATTTCGGGAGATTCTGTGGACGATTCTCGGCACCGTCTGGACCAAGTAGGAGATAAACCTAAGCTCTTTCATTTCATGTCTTCCATTTTACATTCTGAGCTTGATTCCTGGTTTTTCTGAGCCTCTGGGGTTTGAAAAACTCGTTCTGCCTTCAGTGCACCCTCTGTGTATCGAAAGGTGCGTTGGATGTTGGCCTGTCTAATGGCCATCTGACATGCAATGCACCCAGAGCACTACTGTAGGTGCGATGGGCGCAGAGAAGGAATTTTATGCATAGTTTTTTATGGAAATTTTGCCTGTTTCTTACCAAAATCAAGATCTAACTCTTCTCTTGTTTGTTTTTCAGAGATCTTTGGAGTAAGATGACCATTACATGGCGAGAACGTGAGCATGAGGAAGAGGACATGCTTGCCCTTCATGATCCGGTTACAGTAAACGCACTGTGGAACTGTGGCTTGCTGAAGTTTTTCCGCATTTCTAGCATGAGACAACAGATCAACTTACTGCAGTATTTGCTCGATGCTTGGGATCCTACCAACCAGGTATTCCAGATCAGGGGCAAATCTATCCCCTTGACTGTAGTAGACATCTATTTCTTGACTGGCTTGTCGAGGCAGGGTGCCCCCATCTCTTTATCAGGTTCGGCCCGAGGAGGTGAATCTGTGAGAGATTATGTTCGCCGGTATTGCAGAGAGGGATCTCAGCCGAGTAAAGATGGCAAGATTATCATCCGTGATGTCACTGACAGGTCCCTCAGGACTATTCTGTTTACTTTTGGTAGAATGGCTGGTGGTGCGGCTCTTCATGTAGCCAATCGATCTTATATGCAGTATGCCTTGGAATGCCTCCAACCGAAGGTGTTCAACTGGTGCGACACAGTACTTCTTGTGATGAAAGAACAGTTGTCCAAGGTAAAGAGGGAGGTTGAAGAACTTTGGGTATGGTTCTATTTTGACCGCCTTTGCCTTGGAAAAGATACCACTGATGCAGCCGCAGTATATTGCACTCGATTTACCTTCACCTACTGAACCACGTATGCAGAGATGGGTTGACCATATGTCTAGGCACGCTGGTCAGTCTCAGATTTCATTTTCTGATACCTTCTTCAGGTGGTTTGATCGTCAGGAGATGGTTTATTCCGAGTATCCATATGCTGGCATGGACTTCCGGGGTGATCCAGATTTAGTACTGCCAGATGGCGAACAGTGGGGCGCCATTGGTAAATTCTTTGACCATATTCTTGTTTATCGTTTTTCATTTATAATGTCCTTGTGCTTTATTCTATCAAGACTTTAATCAAACTCATGTGTTCATGCAGATGTTGGTCCTGTTCGGCCAGTAGCACGCCTGAGAGTGCCAGCTGCCGCCCCAGCAGGAGAGGCTGTTGGAAGGGCTATCCTTCGCAACCTCGATGTGGCCGAGACTCTCACAGCATTACAAGAGTAGGTTGAGGGCCTCACTCTTGGTATTCCAGATGTGAGGACTGACGAGCTACCTTTGAGGTTGCAGCGGCATACTACTGGTGTGCCAAGACGATGGACTCGTCTCTTACGCATGATCGCACAGGCTGTGACTTGCTATCACGAGCATCATTAGACTAGGGTGCCCCCTAGAATTTTGATTTTTTTGGTCATTTGACCAATTTTGTCTTGGTTACAGAACATTATGTGTAAACCATAAACAGTTATATATATTTTGATTTTCGGAGTTTTATTTTGGTTAAGTTACATGATCCAAATGCAAACATTGATGGTATGTTTCTTTTTATAAATGTTGCAAATGTCTATCTAACACATAATTTGCCAATGAGTCAGTTAATGTGTTTAAGTTTCTGGAAATATGTTGATATTGAATAAAATCAAATTGTCTTTCCAAAATCTTAACCCTTAGGAACATGCGATAAATAGCTGGATTTCGGACAGAATAGATACCAGTGAGTTGTAGTATGACGAGTTGTGAGTCTAGCTTGACAATCAGTCGGCGTATACCATGTGTGATGGCATCAGAGAGAAGTTCTATCAACGCGCTATATTCAGTGATGTTATTTGTTGATCAACCAATACATACCCCTCTGAAACTTACTAACTCACCGCTTGGAT
This sequence comes from Pinus tabuliformis, assembly GCA_031772625.1. Taxonomy (NCBI): domain Eukaryota; kingdom Viridiplantae; phylum Streptophyta; class Pinopsida; order Pinales; family Pinaceae; genus Pinus; species Pinus tabuliformis. The sequence goes on along the minus strand of CM062811.1, from coordinate 802,031,446 downwards.
CAAAAATGGCCCAGGCCGCGGAAGATAGGTTCCGCGAACTACGACTCGCTCCGTCGGCATATCCAACACATGACTCCAATAGGTTTGACATCTGCAACAAATGTAAAAAGTGGATTACTTGACCAAAATAAACACTTTAGCGAAAACAAAAACATAACAAAAGCATACAGGTTACCATTACGCATAGTAACGCTTGAGGTACAACCCGTTACGAGGTTGCACCAGTGGAATTCCGTCATAATCCATTAACTCGTAGGCTCCTTTTGCTAACACCCGCTTAACAATATAGGGGCCCATCCATAAAGACTTAAATTTACCTGCTCCCAATTTATCGGATTCTTGGTCATAAAGCAAGACCAAGTCACCTTCTAAGAAGATACAGGGTTTGACATTTTTGTTGAACTGTGCTTTGACTCGTTTCTTATGGGCTTCGTTAGCCAAAGTGGCATCACGATGGGTTTCATCCAATTGGATTAGTTCCACGAAACGAGCTTCTTCTTCTGAAGTTCCGGGGAGGAGATCAATTGCGAGTTTGAGGGATGAGATTTTGCACTGGATTGGTAAGACTGCTTCCAGGCCGTATACCAGTTGGAAAGGTGTAAACCCGGTTGCATTCCTTACCGATGTTCGGTAAGTCCACAAAGTTGAGTATAGGATTAGGTGCCATCTTCTTTTGTGAACTCCAATCATCCTTTGCAACATGCGTTTCAGGACCTTGTTGATTGCTTCAACTTGTCCGTTGGCTTGCGAGTAATATGGAGTAGAGCTGTCGTGAGACAACCCTAGTTTGGCAGCTAATTCAACCATCATGTGATTGTGAAAATGCGATCCATGATCTGTGACTATAGCTTGTGGTACGCCGAATCTGGCGACTACATGATTGAAAAAGAAGAGGGCAACTGTTTCACCAGTATTATCTAATGTAGGCATCGCCTCGGCCCATTTGGTAAAATAGTCAACTGCGACTATGATATACCCATGCCCCCCGGTCGAGGTGGGGTTACATGTCATGAAATTGATGCCCCATTTGGCGAATGGCCCAACAGCAACTATTGGCTGCAGAGGTGCGGGTGGTCTTGTGGTTTTGCTATCGAAAATTGACAAGCATGACCATCTTCTGACTACAGTTATGCAATCTTTAACATTGTTGGCCAGAA